>KK499849.1:10291-435291 GCA_000688715.1 Glossina pallidipes | reverse complement strand
TTTGTGACTTTTGATTCTATTACAATCTCCACTATATGTAGACAACATATGTTAATCAAAATATGTTCCTTAATTTCCTACAAGGATTACCTATCTTCCTGGCAACATGGCGATAGCGTATCGAAAGAACGATATTGCTGCGGCAGTCCAATTCAATTATCGACCCATTTTCGCATTTCTTCGGCATTTCGAAAACGCGTGTTAGCTAAGCCCTACTGCATCGATCTGAACAAGTGGTAATTGGAAAATGCTATGTCTGGCGGGTAGGGTGGGTGCGGAACAACTGCAAAAGTATATACTTGATAGCTCTTGCAACATTTGGCAGAGCGTTGTCATGCAATAGGATGGCAACGTGTCTATTAGCCGCACAATTCAAAATCACCGCGAACAACAAAAGCAATGAACGTCGAGAATGCAATTTTGAGCGTTCCATAATTGGCCTCTGGATACACGGAGTAGCTCGATAATACTAAATGAAAAACTGCTATTTTATGTAGAGAGAGACGATCAAATCACCGAATTGAACTGTTGTGTACATTGATATTTCGCATTATTTTATCATTTTCATCAAAAGATTTTGATGATCAAAACACATGCAAATACCTATTCTATGCAACCCACGAGGGCCCATATAATATATAAACTTTCGCAATTAGTTTGCGAGCGATAAATTTGGTCACATACTGTGCCCCAAGGCCTAGCTATGTAAATTTATCTTTATCTTATTCGTGATCGCCCAATGATTACGTCTATGAAAGATTCTCTTCTCCTTTTGCTCTTATATAACATTTAGCTTTCTGTCGAATCTTAAATGTCGCTTGTGAGTACATTCTTTACAAGGAACATGTTTCAAATTTTAGAGAGAGATATTTGCAAGTTTTCATTGACTGCTGGTCGGTCTACCTTCTTCACTCTTTAGAATTAGTCATTACGAGTGCGCACCTCGATGAGCTCCTTCGTTATATCAGTTGAAGGAGAAAAACATAATGAAAAAGAAAGAAAAGAAAGTTGAGAAAGAAAGAATGAAGTATGACAGCCTAGAGCCTTGTTCGAAAGTACAAAGAAATTCTATGAGATTCAGTTTCTGAAAAGAAGTTTAAATTTTTGAATTTATATTTTGTATGCCTTGAAGGCGCTTAATCTGAATGCTTTAGAACAGTTTGCCATAAGTTAAGATAGAACACATACATGTAAATATGAAAGGCGTTGTATGTGGATGCCACGCCTTTAAAACCCCGAGTCGTTTTTTCACATCTTCTTACGAACGAAAACGTCACAGTGATGCGAGCAAGTGGTAAATGGAGAACCCCGGGGATCCAGCGAATAAGCCGTATGTCATTCAGTACTTCCCAGTTGAGTGCTTTGAACGTGTTACGAACTGGTCTTGTAATATGGATGGATGGACGGACGGATGGAATGCAAAAGAATGATCTTGCGATGCTTTTGGTGATATTGTGATCGTCTTTTGAATCGACCAAATGTTGTTAGTGGCGTTTGATATTATTCGTTTCGTTAGACTATTTAACGCACCACGCCATTCTGGCCCAACCAAGCACAAGTCTTCTTGCTATAGCGAATCGGTCTTGCGACAGATGTGGATGTTATGTTTGGCTCTACTTATGAATTTTCGCGCCTTCGTACAAAACTCGGTCTGTTCAACGGGATTACAAAGTGTGCTGTTGTAGGAGACTTGTATTGTTGCGACTTGAAAACATTTGTCAGATATCGACAAGAGAAAATGGCGCCACTTGTGTAGTTTCGCAGTAACTACATTGAGACGTAAACTAATCTATGGAGAAACTACCATGTGTGGATTTACATATCTTTCACACACAATGGGCATAAAAGAATTTTGTGTTTTATATTTAATTTTGGTATATATATGTAACAGCTTTAGAGAGTGCATCCTCAACGTGTTCTTTAAATGCAATTTCATTATTAAAAACGACCCTGAGATATTTCATAGATTTGAAAAAAGTATATCTTGCCTTCGTTCGTATTAGGAGAATTACTGCCGGAATTCGCGTAACATAGTGACGGTCAGAAGGTAGCGAGGAAAAAAGCATAGATAGGAAGTGGCCGAAGCCTAGCGGGTATGTGCTCAATCAGTAAGTGTTATGTAAAATTGGTAGGGCAAATTCCATCGGCGAAAACTGATCTGATAATCGCTATTCTTATCTTCTTGCCTACGCATGTGGATAACTTTAAAATCAGAAATGAACAAAGGTTAAGGTACTGGAAATAAAGCCAAACTTTGCGGGATACCTGAAGGAATTATCCTCCGCAGATGATTTATATTTTTTAATTTCTATCAATTGTTCAATCTATTATTGACTACGGAAGCCGAAGAACTTTATATTGCCCACAGATCGAGGGGAAATATTGTAGCTTTGCATATGTATGCCAATCTTAGCATAGGGATTTAACGTCCGCACCTGGCATGAAGCCTTAATCAGACAGGTTGCCTACAACCATCGACAATCATTTCAGTCAATTATGGAGCTCACAGGGAGAAAGACAATCTCATTGAAGGGGGCCTTGCTACCCTGAGGTAGCTGTCGACTTAGATAAAAGTCGAATTTATGGCAAAAACAATTAATTGTGACATAAAAAGGAATTAATTAAGCCGCCAAAGAAGCTTACGATGTCATGTTACTCTTCTTTCAATTCGTTAAAATGCACCTGCGGGATCGCCTGACTATATATATGAACTTTTGAAAAATTGAGAGAGAAAGGTTGACTTTGTGAAGGAAAAGATGAGTTTCCACCAAGTTTCATGTAAAAGAACTCCATCAGCGTCATGCAAAGAACTCTCAAAGGACAAAGAGGGGGAGGTTTAAAGCGTTCTGCATATTTTGGACGGATTTCGCTTAAGTTCGTTTTGGTTGCAAAATTGCCAAAGATTTGAAAGCAGCCGTGCACGGATTTTATGAAGAACTTGCAAGAATTCCTTTCAGGGAGGGAAGAAATAAACTAAAAAACTTATTGCAAAAGAATTTTTTCTTCTCTTTTTCATCTTTCTTTCTCTCTCACTCTCTCGCGATCTATTTCCCAATTAAGTCTATGTGAATAGATTCTTTACTTGTAAAAAACGGAAAATTTTTGATAGATTCAAAGTACATTAGTCAGGAAAGAAGGACACTTTCAGATGAGAATAATAATAATAATAAGAATAATCAACAATAGATGCCTAAATAAGGCCAAAGAGATTCCTAGTGGATTCCTAGATAATTGGTTTCTTGATAGTGAGATTACTTAGTTCGTTCACTCTCTTTCGCGGAGAAACTGAAATTTTACATTTACAGAAGAGTAGGGATCTGCAAGTCTATAGAAATTTTCGTCACTTTTACATTTTTCTTAATATTTTTTTCCAAAAAGTACCTGAGCATTTGTAAAGGGCTTATATTAGACTATAACCACTCTCAGTGGTTCTCTCTCGCCTCCTAAAAATACACAAACTCAAGTTTCAGCTGTCAGCATTGATCACAGCAAGAAAAGAGAGAAGAATACCTCTTCACGATTTGGGTAAGACGATGTTTGTTGTTATTATCGAAAGACCTTCTAAATGGGTTCCTTTGTTATAATTGTGAAATCTAAAAATCTGATGTAAATATTTTTTCTTCTATTTTGTAGATTGTTTGCTGTGGAAAAATCTTAAGTCAATCGAACTGACAGTCTTTCGCTTTATCAAAGGATTTTACTCTTAAGCGATTTTGTAAATAGGGCATAAGAAGTACTAAAGGACGCTGAATAAAGGTATGAGTTCTGCATGTGATAGAATTATCTTGAAACGTTCTACTCATGAATACAAGTTTCGCTGAATTGTACACAAAGTAATTTTGCGGACCGTTGAATGCGGTAAACATATGTAGTAACAATCGGAATGTGTTTAAAGGTAAATACTGGATACGGAATCGTAAAGGGTCATAAAATAAAGTAGACAGGCTCTGCGTGATATTGGCGAGGCGGATGGTTGAAACCGATCGAGGGCTAAGCTGAACATCTATTACGTTCCTATATATGCGCTTGTTGCTTCAACCCAATCGACCTCAAGTAAGGAACGCTACCAACAACTACTGATGCGATTGAGTCGATCATTCGAAGCAAAATGGAGACAATACCTCACAAAAAATGTTTGGGAGAAGGCTTTGTTCCAATATGCCCAAACCCATAGCGTTTGACTTCGTAAGGCAAAACACGTCCAAAAAATGTTGGCAGCGATAAGCAGAAGTATGCTACCATCACCACCACTATAAACAGACATTATACCTTTTGGATTAACCTTAGCCGGAGTCGATGACGTATTTTCTTTTCCAGTAGAGCCTCCCGTATTATGGCGACACCCAAAACGTATGTCATTTCGTGCCCTATTTCCCGTAACGAATTCATAGTCAGCTTTGAAAATGAAAGAAACAATGGCTAGTGCGGCGGATAATATTGCAATAAATCATTTTTTCCACTTCTGCTGAATTTGTACAATTTTCCATTGAACGAAAGCGTCCAGCAGGTTACTTGCGTACCTAATGCACATTAAGCTGAAGTGATTGTACTTACATAGCTACTAATGTAGCAGGTAGCAGTTATGTCATTGCATTTATTTTTAGTTTCGCAAGATATGTATTCAGCAATGAAAAAAAAAAGAAAAGCAAAAACGAATTGGGTGATGGGTATCGCGAATTCGGCTTAAGATGAATAGAATTTCTGGTTGGTTTTTTTAATTTTTTTTGTTTTAAATGATTCTATGTAAGTTGAATGACATTTCTAGCGCTATTCCTCTTGCTGGTATTGCCGCTGTTTCTCTTCTTCTTTTAGTTGTCAATGCTTTTCATTAGCATTGATCATGACGCTTGCATGCTTCTGTTTACTTATGTTTGTATATATATATATATATATATATATATATATATATATATATATGTGTGTGTATGTGCGCTTGTATTTGTACATATTAAATTGCATTCCTGTACTGTAATCTGTGCATTGCATACCTCTATGTATCGACGCACATGCGCACAAACACACACACACACACACACATATATATATATATATATATATATATATAAATTATTTTTGTACAATACCTGAATTTATGCATGTTCGTATGTTCGTATTTGTGTTACATACAAGTTATGTTGCACCTGATAGGTGTCAGGTTATATAATGTTTGATTTATCAGAGAAGAATTAAAAAAAGAAGAATTTAATTTATTAAAAAGCACACAAATATATATTTATATATACACATATATATATGTGAGTATGTATATATATCTGCAGAAGTTTACTGAGCACTCAAGAGAAATTTGTCTGAATTTTAACAAATACAAATAACAAATAATTTAATGTAAGTTTAAACTTTTTAGGAGTTGTTGTTGTTGTAATATGATACGATTAGCGCAACGCTTGCGATCAATGGAAACTGATTATGTTTAGCAAACAAACGCATTCGCAGTTCATTTATAAGATCATTCTCACATCTGCACAAAACAACGTATTTTTACAGTTTTACAGGTGATATCAGATCGCGTAAAGCGGCAGATTTCCGTCTTGGATAATAATTTTTTGATGTTTTTCATCGTTGGCATTATTATTATTGTTTTTACGGAGTCCTTGAAGTAAAATTTTCACTTCTTTTTTTTTTTGTTTTGTTTTTTCAAGCACTCTACCTAACTTAGAGCACTATTGGAAGGTACGCTATGTGCCGAATATTACTTGTACCCATTTAAATTTTTTTTTTTTTTTTTTCTACTTTTCGAACAATCGATGTATTCACCGAGAGAATCCAGCAAAAGAGCAACTTTTTCAATGTCCTCGAAATAAGTGAAGTGTCGATTAGTTAAATTGTTCAGAGTAATTCGGCAAATATTTGCAACACACGCAAATACTCATATACATACTATTGTAGTATATATGTATGCATGCTTCATCAGTATGAATGTAGACATCGACTTGATTGAGATCTCTTTGCAAAATCTTGCACTCAGCAGAGAAAGCCAAATGATGACTCCACTCTAAATTTCCTAGATTCTTCTCATTGGGTAGGGGCATGATCCATACCAGGCCTATAGATTATCTTTTCTCTAATCTTAAAGGACAGAAGACCTAAGGAGCAGGTAAAGGCATAACACCCATCGATGGCGAGCAAGCCTGCTAGGCTGCGGCCATTCCCTATCTCTTTCCTAATTTCTGACTGATAGTCACCGTGTTACGCGAATAGTGAACATCCCCTGAATGATTAGCGATTAAAAAGAAAAATAAAAAATCGCGGGTATGAGCATCTTACTTTTCTATGTACCATGTTTGAGGCAGACAGGAGAAAGGCAAACAAGAACATGAGGTACTCTGTTATTAGTATGGTAAGATGAAGCTTGAACTTAGGGCTTGGCTTAGGGCTTTCTTTGTGCTAACACGTGATGCTTTTTTTATATGCATGGCAGCTGAAATTTGAGTAACAACAAGTAAAAACAAGGCAGGCTATTAGATACCCTACATCATATCGGTTAATATGCCCAAAGATTCACTTATTTCCGTGATAAAATACCAAACATTTGTGTCCATATACGAGCATATTTCTCATGGAAACCCTTAAGCGCGAAGAAGAAGATTACAAGATGAACTGACGTCGTCGAAAGTTAGCAAAATTAATCCATTTTGAATTATTATATATATTGTCACCATATAAATGCTTGTCTTTCTCGAGATTCCGTATACGGAATGTGGTCTCAGAAATAGACCTACATAGTCCAAATTCCATACAGCTAATCATTACGTTAAATTCCTATTGGGGATCGTCGTAAAAGGTTCCAAGTTAGACTTTTAGCTAATGTAAAGGTTTCGTTTTCGTTGGAACGCTTATATAAAATCAGTCCATCCGATCCAAATTGTTCATATCAAGTTCATAGGCTGAAGTAATGCTATTCGGGAAATTTTGGAAACTTTAATTGTTTTTCCACTTGACGACCATTTCAAAACAAGACAGGATTCGTGCTTAGGTCACAACGCGCTAATGTACCAAATTTTGTTAAAATATTTCAAAAAATTACGACATTTAAGTTGAACACAACAAGCATGGACAGATGTCATAGATGCTGATAGCTGCGCTTACATTACTGAAGTTGAGCCCATCTTAAAACCTTCTTAGCGGTTACTTATATGTGAACAAACTTAATATACCGTATACCATAAACGGTGTATGGCATTACGTGACGCATGGATTTGATAACAAATCAGTTTTATGGACGGAAAGTGAAGTTCATTGATAATACATACTTGATACGTACTTTTTGTGACAAATCTGAAGAGGGATTTGAAGAATTTTCGAAAACAGAGATGGAATATAAAAATTTAAAAAATATTAGAAAAAGTTATTGAGCTGAGAGAATAGAAAATATTGCATATTGAAGAGGGACGTCCTACTTTTTCACTTTTGTTCTTAAAACTGCTACTGGAAACAATGTGCCGACGTTAGGGGATAGTATGCCAGAAAGCAAAATGATCTTTTCTTTTTTAGAAACTTTATTTTTACAATTCTAAGAACTTTTCAATTCATCTTATGTCTGTCTTTATACTAACAATGGGTACTTCATAGTACAAATTTCGATTTGCAATCTCTTGGACCAAAATATTGCTAAGCAGGCAATTGCCCATGAGTATTGTGCAAAGTAGTTCTATGGAATGATAAATCCGAATGCTAATTAACTCAATTGCTTTTACTAATTACTACAAAGTGAAGTAATTAGTGCATCCATGCAACAAGAAAAAGAAACAAATATGTTATAGTTGATAAAATCGGGCAACTAAACGCCTTATACTGCTTTCTTTACTGCTATTACTCTGTGCCATAGAAAGAGTACATTTTATTGCAAGTCGTTATATGTGACACTCTCCGAATCGGCCGATGTGTTCATATTTACCGCAATAAATTGTTGCATCAAAGCATTATTTACGGGGCCAAGTTTTATTAACAATGTTTACAAGTTAGAGACTCTGTTTTTTGTAATGACCTTTATAGAGGAAGTTTAGAAAAATTTGTAAAAAAAAATTGAATTTCCCCTGAAAATATCTCGAAAATTTGCGACCTATAGGCTAGACGGATATGGGATGAACTCAGGTTCATACAGAATCATTTTGTAATTTGATTATCGCAACCAGTGTTTCACCCTTAGTAGAGCTAATAAGTTATTGGTATAATTGACTCAGCTTTTGCAATCTGCCAAATCGTTCTTTTAGAAACTTTACTCTCATTATAAGCTTTTCGGTCCATGCATGAGTTTTTTGTCAAAATATTATCAAATGACCTCTACTTAGTGTGTGTGCCCTTGCATCTAAATTAACTTTTCATCCTTAGAGAGTCGTATGACTCGTAAATTAAACTAAATATGTTCATTAATATCCGGTTTAGTCGTTCACTCTCAACTCCGGATCTGTACTGAATGCGAATGTGCCTCTGTGGAAGATGTTTATATGCTTCTTTTTTTGACATCTTCTTTATTTATGCATGAGTTTTGATCGTTTCATTTTTTCTTTATTTTTTATACCCTATAACACTTGTGGTTCAAGGGCATGTTAAGTTTGTATATGTGTGTACGCGATAGACGTAGGTCAACCTTTTACTATATATATCAGAAAGTGATTTCGAGTCAATCCAAGTTTGTATGTCCGTCTTATTTTCTTGTATTCAACCTACAGGTCGCAAATTTTCGAGACACTTTGGAAAAAATTTGGAACACTGACATATTTTGACCCAAGGACGAACATTATTAAGAAGGTTCGGATTGCATCACTTCTTCAATCACTTCTCATGCGGCATCTTATTCTGCATAGTCCTTATGTAAATAACTGCATTAAGTAGATGCAGGCGTAGGGTATTTAATGGTGAGCCGTGTCCCGTTAATGTTAAAATTTAGCTTAAGATTTAAGCGTCTTCTTTATTCGGTCGTAATTTTATTGTAGCTGTGTAACAAGTGTAAATAAGTGAATAAATAAATAAATAATGAAAGATCATCGGTCATTATCGATTATCTTAACTCGTTAAAATTCAATATATATTTTAGTCATAAGTGATAAAGGATGCAAAGATGAAAATTTCTACGAGTCATCATAGATAGATGCCTTCCTAGTTAGAACGAAATCACATACAATCTAATAAAATTACAAATTATTGACCAAGTGCGGAGCCTCCAATTATCATTGATACTAATATGTTTATGTTATTAGCAGAGTTTTGTTTCCTTTTTGCATTCCATTACCAAGTCCAAGTATCTCTAAGTTGAGCGCGTTTTGCTTCCCTTTATCGTCTGCCTATGTTTAACATAAACGTTGATCAGTAAAACTTATCGAATAATTTCAGTAACAAGGTGCTCATCATATATGGCTATAAGATTTTCATAAATTCTCATAAATGCGTTCATTGTATTGCTCGCTCATACGGTCGCACTCTGTCGATGGCAAGAAACATATTTGAAAATTTATTAAAAAATTTCTAATAACAATAAAAATAATTGTGAAAATTGAAAATAAAAATCGATTGCTCGATAAAACAAACGAAATATATGTATGAATGTATGAATTGATGAACACTTTACACTCGAAAAGCAAAACTTTAGAATCCTCTACGTATGCTTATATGTATAGCTTGGATCGGATATTCTAATGTTACTACGGCCAGCGTTAGCGTTAGTGCAGTTTGTCGGCATTTGTTCAATGGTTATAAAGTTTAAAATGTGCATTTATTAAAATGTTGCTTGGTGTTGTAATTGCGTGTAGCATGTTAAAAAATTATTACGTATTGAATTGAGTATAGTTTTGTTTTGCGTTCATATAATCAAACGCTAAAAAAACCAGCAGCAGTAACGATAATACTAGCGGAGAATAAAAATCCAAGTCAAGGCGCTACAACGTAGTTTGTGTTGACGTTGTTGTACTTGTATTGTTGTCGTTATTGCTATTGCTATTGTTGTTGCCATTGTCGTTGATGTTGATTGTAGTATTTTTTGTTGTTGTTGTTATTGTTGCTCTTATTATTGCTACTATTGTTGTTGGTCTTGTCTACAAAAGACTGAGCCAAGTGCAAGTCCAATGTAGCAAAAGTGCAATGACTTGACTCGTGTTTTTATGTATTGCCCGTATGTGAATGAAAGCTAAGAATAACCAGCCGCCAAGATTAAAGCTTTTGCTGTTTGTGTGCACTCTGCGCACTCTGCGCAAGTATATGAAAAGGTTTATCATGTCTGTGCTTGATTGTATGTCTTTTCGGTTTGGTGGCGCTGCAACAACAAGTTTTCTGGTCTAGCTTGCATGCTTGCAACTAAAATACTGCCTAGATTTTTACTTTGGTTTCTTTGGTTGCTCTTGTAATGTTTTTCTTCATCTTTTGTAGTTTTTCAAGGGAGCCTCAAGGTTTTTGCTTACCTATCAACAAAACTTTTCTTCTTATATTCTTCTATGTCTGCATGCGATTTATATGTTTGTATATATGTGCACATATATATGCATGTGTGTGTGTTTTTTTTTTTTTAATAGTTGCTTTCATCCTAAGATTGCAGTCAGTTGGTACTCACTGAATGATAAAGATGATGATTATTGTGATGATGATAATGACGATGATATGTGTTTGCGCATGCTCACCTCACATAATGCAACTTAATGTAACACTGCTACGTTGCTCGATTGACTGACTGCCTGGTTATGCGCGTTTAATAATTGAAAAAGAAAAAAAAAATGTATATAAATAAGAAGGAAAAAAGATTATGATGGTTAGTTAGCTTATAACGAATTTTGTCAGTCTACATTTTATTTATTTATCTATTTTTTATATATGAAGATATTTGAAACAAAACTTACAAAGTATGAATTTAAAGGTTGCCGAATACCGTACTCTACCGCACTTGAGATTTGAACCTACAATCATTAAGTTGTTACCCGCGATCCTTTGTCTATTCGGTTACTCATGTCGCTGGTCAGTCTACATACTTATGATATTAAGTTGTCCAAAAAATTCTAAGGCCTTGACACCCTCACAATTTCCACATGCATTCTGTTTGTACATTTGACACTAAAGAATTCGTTAATGAAATCTCTAGTATTAGGCTTAACATACTTTAGAGGATTTAATTAATGTGAAATTTACTTAAGAGCCCTTTAGGGAGTTTCACCTTTTTTTAAAGCAATATCGAGTAAATAGAGTGAGAGTAAAAAACCAAAAAAAAACTAATTCATTTCAGTAGGAAGAGTGATCGACTCGTGTACAATGGATATACGGAAAAAACGCTAACAGTTGGCTTGATTTCGCTACTAACGTTGATTTGTATAAAGTATATGACAGATGGACACATACATATGGCTATCGTTTTAAGTAAAGGTCAATTTGGATGCTTAGTTCCTTGGCGCTCGGATGATACACGGTTTAAATAATCACGGTTTAATAATCAGTTTCCCCAGACAGCGACTCCATCACTCCTGAAGTGCTAGAGCGAAGCCATTGGCTTGAACCATTCCTTTCTCAACATTTAGTGTTTTCGCGACTTTAGATTAACGACAATCATCACGAAATTGCTCGACGAATGTTTAATAGCTATTAAGACAGAAGAAAACTAAAAGAAAGAGAAGAACACCTTCGTTGAACTCCTGATATCTACAAGTATTTACAGATTTATTTAAAACGATTGGTAAACATTTTCAGCAGCATAAGCTATGCTTATGGGCGGATCTTCTAAACTGAATGGATTAAAAACCGATCTGCCTCTTCTCATAGATTTTCAATATCCGCGAGGATATCCCAAGGTAACCCATAGACATGCTTTTAGCTTAGCTACAACTTCTTGCGTTCATATTATATCGTAGACTGCCATTGTGGATCGTATCGGATATAAGTTTACATAAAAGGCGAAACAATATAGACAAGAATTCTTCTTATGATACATGCCTTAGCTTTTCAATGGAAAGTCTCCTTTCGCTAACAATGACAGATGGACAGAGACAGACCGTTCACGGAGCATACACGGAAAAAAATTCACATTAATCTTGACATAGTTAAAGTGATTCCGCTGTTCAACTAGGTAATCTAGGATATTGTTCTGTGTATCTAGCGGAGTTGTCGAGAATCTAGAGTCAACTTCTATGCTCATCTGAACTACTTATGTGACAGACAGAGAAAGCGATTTTCAACTATATAGACTATATATAAGACGGACATATGGCACAGCAAACAGAGAGAGATATGGAGGACGCGATCTTACCATTCGAACTGACTTTGGATGTGGATAAGCTAAAGAGATGACTGAAATGAAATGAATCCCCGCTATTCATGTTCATCTAGAACTGACTGAACTGAGTTTGCAATTCTGAATTAAGGCAAAGAGATGTTATTAAATCGATAAGAAGTTAGCTTAAGGAACAGACGATTGTATATAGCAAAGGTGATCTTACTATTCGCGATAGAAAGAAATTGCGTTCTTTTTATAGGTTAATCGATATTTAAATTCCATGCGCTACAAACATACGATAAATTTTTATATACCCACGGTAGGGTAAGTTGAAAATGAAGTTCTTCGCTATAGCCCAACACGAAACTCTTTTAAGCAGAATACCATGATGAATCTGATGATAATAGCAATCATGGATTTTAAACAACATACATACACACACACAAAATGCAAACTAAAAATACAGATACGCTTCTTGAAAAGGGTATCTAAGGCGACACATTTTTAAAGAAAAAAAAAATGCAAAGATTTGTTTTAATATTAATTTTTTTGTCTCACATGGATATGTATTCGGTAGGTGCCGTAAAAAGTTCTTTCACCTTATTTGATATTCGTTTCACTACGCCTCTGTTCAAATTCTAAGACTTAGGCCTTCATGTTTGTGCTCATGTTAAGCTCTTTAAATTTTGTAATCTATTGGTTATTGTTGAATTTTCCACGTTGTGCACGTTGTATATATATGTGCCTGCGTTCGTGAAGCGATTCTCTGTTGTTCTTCACTGTTGCATAAATACATTTCATTTTCTTTACAGCGGCAACAAGTGGTCGGTATTTTGTTTATATATGTATACGTGTACAACATATGTATATATATATATATATATATATGTATATATACATCTTTTTTCTCGGTTTAATGGTTATTTATTTATTTTTTGTTTTTCGAAACGCTGACTCCGGTCAAGCTGTGTAATTTTTAGGTGTTGATAGTTTTCCTCTCTCATGTTTGCAATTTTATATACTTTCATCACACCCCTTCTTTTCTTTTATATTATGATATTATAATCACTTGGCTTATGCGTTCGTAACACTTACATCACACTCCAATATGTATATTTATATACGTGTAGAGTGTCTGTAAGGTCTTTTAGAATTGCAAAAATTTAAGGCGAATAAAGGCAGAATTATTATGTAATAATCAATGAAATTAATTCCATTAATTAAATACATGATCATCACTAGCTGGAAGGAGCGCAATTTTATTGCTTTAGATGATCCAGATACATGTTAGCAATATAGCATATAGCGAGCGCAACTAAATAACAAGATATGCGAAGATATTTGCCAAAACAAGAGCAAGTAAAATTTCAGATATTAGGTATCAAATATAACTGGTTTTCGTTTCATCGTTTATTTCATACTTAAGTATTCATTCTTATATTTTGCAAAAAAAAAACAAAAAAAAGAACAAACGAGTAAGAAAATTAATTTCGGTCGGGACCGAAACCTTTATACCCATTACCGTTTATTCCAAAACGAAAAAAAAAAAACAAAAGAAATAAAAGAACAAAATTTTTATGTTTTATAATAATTTTTTTTATTTTCCAAACAAAAGTTTTTGTCATATAGGCATGTGGACGTTGTGGGCGTGTCCTCTGAAAAGTTTAGATCAATTTCAAATTTTTTTGCAAATTTGTAGGCGATGTCTTCATTTTTGCGGCAAGGAGAATGTTTACAACAGACATTACACGGAGGGACAGACAGACAGACATGCTTCAATCGATATAGAATTTGATGCTGATCAAGAATATATACACTTTGTGAGGTCTCTGATGCTTACCTCTCGACGTTACAACCGTTTTGACAAAATTAATGTATCCCTCATCATTTGGTGATGGGTATAAAAATTACTAACTTGTTAATTGACGCGATATACAGAAGAGAAGATGCGCACAAAACACATCCTTTTCAGTCTAGCGAAATGAACTGGCGGAAGAACACACCTGGGAAACTATCATCAAAGAAGTGGACATGTCTAGTAAGAATAATTTAAGAAAAGTAAAAATAGTTGAATTCAATTTCTTTATTTTCCAGTTGAACAGTGTAAAGCACGACAGTGAAGAAAATCTCAGGAAAATATGTCGAAAATGGCGATCTATAGGTTGGACGCGAATATACATGGACAGACAACAGATGGACAGACAATCTTAGATCGATTCAAAATTTAATTCTTATTGAAATATACATATATATATATATATATATATATATATATATATATATATATATATGTATATATAGGCTTAAGTTCTTTTGGGTGTTACATACATCCGCACAAACTCAATACACACTCTACCATAAGCGATATTAGGTGAAAAAGTAAAAATAGTTGAATTCAATTTTTATATTTTCCAGTTAATTTGTGTAAAGGGGAATAGAGGCCGCTGTAACTCTTCTTCATCAGGAGCTTTGAACACGAAAGCAGATTCAGGTACAGAGCTTCTTATCATTGAAGCCGTACACGGAAATTTGAAATCGCCTCACAGTTTTTACGAAATTTCATTGCACCGAAACAGTAAGTGTAACACTTGTACCGACAATGTACATGTAAACGCTTTTTGTTGTTATAGAACTGAAACAAGTGTGGATATGCAGCGGTCGGTGGAACTCCTTCAAAGTCTAGCAAAATGTTGTGCATGTTGAACTTGTATGGTATCATATATGAATTTTTTGCCTTATAAGCAAATACCATATATTTATTTTTATACCCATCACCGAAGCCTGAGAGGTGTATTTTGTCAAAATGTTTGCAACGTCCCGAAGGAAGCATCAGAGACCCCACAAAGTATATATATTGTCGATCAGCATCAAATTCTAAATTGATTTAAGTATGTCCGTCTGCCCACCTGTCTGTCTGTCTGCCTGTCCGCCTGTCTGTCTGTCTGTCTGCCCGTCTGTCTATCTGTCCGTCTGTCTGTCCACCCGTCTGTTTAGTGTCTGTTGCAAACATTCTCCTGGCCGCAAGAATAAAGAAATCGCCTACAAATTTGTAAAAGAATTTGGAATCGACTTAAGCTTTTCAAAGGATATGCCTGCAAAGCCCACATGCCTTTACGACCAAAACTTTTATTTTGAAAATAGAAAAAATTTGCTGCGCCGTTTCCGTATTGTAGAGCATGAAAATTTACTTGTTTTCATCAGTGGCTGCAAAGCATCAAAACTGGCCCAGTTGAAACCGTAGTTCAGTCTAGAAATCCTGTGCAATTTCGCGTACCTTATGTGCTAAATCCGCAAACTACCATTTCGAAAGGCAGGTACGCGAAATTGTGCTTGATTTTCTGCGGTTCCATCTGATCCAACTTTGCTGGTCTGCAGCCACTCATACTCGTTCAAAGCGTGTTGCTTGAATTCACTTAACTCTTAAACAAAGTTTTAAACATTTAAACTTAAAAGAACATGAATCGAATGAAAAATCTTATATGACTTGGTTGAGAATTTTGGAAGCAATTCACAATAAAGTCTTTGTCCACACTTTTCATTTAAACTTTTTTTATAAGATGTGTCGGTTTAAAATGAAGTTTCCGCTTAGACCAAAGTAAATAAACTGAGAAATCGAGTTAGAGAGATTGAAAGCTTGTACTAAAGTGCAAAAAAATAAATAAAAAAATAAGCACCATGACCACGACCATGATTCTCGAGCCAGTTCGTATAGATTGATCAGGAACGTATGAGTCAAGTAAACATAATTATTTGTTGTAAAAATCTTATTTTAAATGACGGTGAGAAAAAAGGCGACTATTTCGCAATTCATAAATGGCCGATTACAGTATATTCGTTTAATTCAACTAATATATGTTTTTATGCATGCATGCATGCGCAAGTGTTTTCTGGCGGCTTTTTATGCAACTAATACGAAAATGTAAATTCTATGTTCGCTTGTTCGACTAAAAATATATTTATATATTTTTCTTTTCGGGCAATGCGTGTTTATCCATTTGGGGTTTTTTTCCTTCTGCCTGTCACATACGATGCATTAATTTATGGCATGTCGTCTTAAAATTATCGGCTAACTTTTTAGTTGGTGTTTAGTTGTTCTTTAATTGAGCAAAAAATTCTGGACAGCCATGAAACCGGAAATTTTCTCTTGAATTTATAACTCTTTGAAATGATTATTACAGGAAAAACCAAAGATAAATTTGTTTATCGCTCTTTTACGTTTTTTATATGGCTTTTTATTTAGCGAACTATCAATATTCACTTTGTCAGCCCGCTTGCAATATTTAACACGATTGTAACCATTTGCTATATACATGTACGCCGGTTTGTTCTTGCCTCAATTTCTCTCTCTCTCTCTTTCTCTCTCTCTTTCTCTCTCTCTCTCTCTCTCTCTCTCTCTCTCTCTCTCTATCTCTGTTTCCCACACTAATTGAATTATCTACGCTTAAATCTCTGAAAGCGATCGAAAACTAAGAATTATTACAAACATTCTTAGATATAAGATAAGCATGATCCATCTGTACAGATTTCACAATTAAATTAAAATTCTGCAAATTTCAGAACAGTTTTTACCCCTCTTCCCCACTTGCAGTACAGGATATACTAAGTTTGCGCGAGCGTACGTAACACTCAGTAGAGCTTAATATTTAAGGTTGGCTGTCTGTTTGCTCCTCTGATGATCGTCCATGTAATATTATGTTCCACTTACAGGTCGCAATGGTTGAGATATTTTAAAGAAATTCGGTACATCCGCGTGCTTTGATCCAAGGACGAACCATGGTCCACTTTTTCCCCGACTCCCCCATTAACACCTTATTTTGAAACGTCGTTCTGTGGAAGAAGATTGCAATTTTCAAAATTTCTCGCCAAAAGTCATAGCTGAGTTATAGTTTCTCGACATTCGAATATGGTAGAAAAAATTGGCATCAGTTGGGGTTGGCCCCTTTCGTATAACCCTTCCTACGGGTACTGAGTCTAGTATAGTAAAATAAAAACACAATCAAATTTGAACAATGTGGGTCCATGTCTTGAATCTCATTTCATATAAGATTTCTTATGAATCGTACGGCTTGCAGTAAAAGATTTAATTTTTGATGTTTTGTGATGATGGTGAGCAATTTAGTACAAAAATTAGCGGTAGGGAATTTGGATCCCATAGGTCTGTGTTTTAGATCTGCACATATACAGGGATTATCGGGAAGAAAGTCTACGTTCCAGTTTTTTATCATGGGAACTGAAAAAGAATACAATTCTTAGGAAGTAAATTAAGTTTACTAAATTTGGATCGATCCAGGTGATGCGTTAGGAATCCTCCAATATGCGGGCTTTCGTGAAAAGTGTGCTTCTCGATGAAGTTAATTTGTAATTTTTGGTGTATTATTACTAGAACGAGTGAAATGGGATAAGGTATCCAAGGTCGGTCTTGTCCGTCTATAATGTTCTTGCTTGTTTTCTTTTTTTCTTTCTTTTTGTCACACTGATCTGAAAATTTGAATAAATTTTATTTGATTACAATCAAATAATGATAAAATTGTTAGTGGAATAGTGGTATTATAGACGAATAGGTCCACCATTAATGAAAAACTTGCGATTTTTTCATATTTCGTTAATTGTTTTAATTTATTCCTGCTTTTCATTAATTTTCATTTCACGGTACATGTCTTCTACATCGAGCGATATCTATGTCTCTATGTCAACGGGAAATAAATCTTATTAAAGCGCAAGCGGCGAACTTTGGTGTTTACCATAAGCTATCTTGTTTGCGTGGAAAAAAAGCGAATTTGACAACAAACAACGATAGTTGAATCATTGTTGTAAGTAACTTAACTCCGCAAATTAACCAAGATATTAAGCATTAGATTAATTTGTGACTTGAACAACTACACAACTAATTCGCTCAATCGCAATTAGTCGTAACGGGTGTTTGAATAAAAGGTCATTGCTTGTGTGTGTATGGGACGGCTTTTCACATATTTTTTAAGAAAAAAATTTGTGGCGGTTTTTCTCAAAACACATTCTTATAGTTTTTATTACAAATCAATATCTGATAATTGGCCCCGAAAAAGGTTTTAGTAAAATAATTATGTCATCGATGTAAACTCTCTGGGTTTTCTGTACCGAAAACGTAGTGACTTTCCCAAGCCTTTTTTCAAATCAGTTTCTTTCATCATTAAGAAGGTTAAGTAAATATCGAAATAAATGGTAGTCGAACGCGGCTGGATCCGGGATGTGCGGTGGATGTATCCAAATTTTGAGTTGTTAAAGACGTATGTGGTCTGCCATTGTCGTGATGGAAGATGACACTTTAACTACTGCTCAATTCTGGATGCCTTGCTTCAATTCACTGCTTTATTAATTCTTCTTTTCGCATCAAGCCTTATGGCAATGATTCAAAACTGGTTTGTTTGTAATCGGTGCGTACTTCCGCAGCTATTTCATGAAATGAAATGTGTTGGTTTTTCTTCTTTGAAGAAGCGGCGCGCATTTCGAACATCGAAAGTTCAAGAAGGGAAGCGAGCTTTGCTGATGTTGGTAAAGCATCTTCATCACATACACTGCGAATTTTTTCAAAAAACTTGCCAAACGCATTTTTTCTCAATTCTCTAAGGACTGCCACCTTTTTAGGAGCTATGATTTTCGGATAACAATAGAATAATCGATATATAAGGAATACTTCCGAATGAAGGCAGCATGATAGGTTGAAATATTAGATCAGACCTTGCATGACAGGTATCGTTGAGAAGGCGGAGCCTTCTCGTCAGAGACATATCCTTATGTGTTCTTGATAAGATCGATAGCGATAGCATGTCTTTAATTGTGTGATTATAAAAAGCCAATTACGAATTTAATATAAGCCTCCCTGTGCGATTCAAAAGATGATAAAATTTATTAAGCACTTGAAGTCATAATGCTCGTGTATATCAATGTATTTGAAATAAATGAAAATCTGTTCTTTTTTCATCTTTTCACTTGCATTATACTTTGTGCTTGTTCGTTTAATCATATATTGAATGTACGTCATGAACTTTAGTTGTCTGGTTTAAAACGCACTTAATTTGCTGCTAAATTGATTTTCTACTTGTTCACACATCCACAGCAAATTTAAATAACGATATAACAAGTGAACGGAGCAGATGGAAAATAATAATTATGAAAATTGTACAAGGAATGTAACGAACCTGAGACACTTCTCATGACATTCGAATGGATGATAGAGTAGCAAGATGTTGCAAGAACGAAGAAAAATTTTAATGGGCTTTGATTGCAATCCTTTTTCCTATTTTTTTGTTCTCTTTATTTATACACGATTATCGCGTTATTACGTACGAATTTCGTATTTTATTGAAAAGTGGAGCAAGAAACAAGTGAAAACACTATAGGGGACTATGGTCCATCATTATGTATTCTGAATGGTCTTACAGGTATTCATATAACAGATTTTTAAGATATGTCGCCGATGAGGAAGGATCGCTACCGGCTGCTCCCTCTTAAATCGTATTTGATTATACTTTTATTAACATATTTGACTATACTTATATTAACAATATTTTCAATTATTTATTGACCGCTCGGTTATTTCCCTTGCAAGCTGTTATATGAAAAGTGTTTGAAAAAGTGATCCAATCCAAAATATCTCAAAAATTGCGACCTGTAGGTTGAGTAAAAGAAAACCATGCAAACAGATGGATGGACAACCTTAATCGGTTCAGAAAATGAATTCCATTTCGAATTTTGAATCGATCGGGATAATAAAAGATGGGCCTTTCTTAAGCCTTTTTGGATGTTGCATATATCCGCACAAACTTATCATATTCTTGTAGGGCAAGTGGCATGGGGCATAACAAATGTAAGGATGGATTTGGTTAAAATTTAATAATATATTCATTAACAAAGAAAAGGGAGGACAGAACAAATAAGAAAAAGAGAGAAAAAGAGAGAAGAAGAGAAGAAAGAGAAATATAAGATTTAAGATGTTGTACTCGTTGTAATTTGAAAAACGAACGGAGGGACGGACGGACGCAAAGTGATTGGCCTGATTTGACATTGTCAATCATCCTTCATCCGTTATTTTGCTTGCTTGGCTAATTAGTCGATTATTTACCACTGTTTAATTATTGCTCGCGTCGGTTAAATGAATCCATTTTACGACTGTACAGATCGCTATTAACATTAGTATTGGTTAAGAAACTATTTTAAAATATCCACAGAAGCTCTTCGACATTTTGAATTTGCAATTTATTCAATAATTCGCTCTTCGAAAATAAATAAATATATTTGCCCAATACGATTATATTCGGGTGGGAAGAGGCGACGAAATCTCTGATAAGAGAATATATATGTATATGAAATCATATATAATTCCCGATAGAGGTGTGCAAACCAAATAGCTAACTGGATATATGATAGAAAGAAATTAAAAGAGATGAGGACGAGAGCATTCGGTAAATTTTTTAATGGTATGTTAACTGAAAACAATAAAAGACTCACACGCACACTGCAATGTTGTATGGAATGAAAAATAAAAGAAAAAGAAGAACAACGGCAACAGTAACAACAAGAATAAGAACACTAACTGCAACCGCAACATGAGTGAGTGTCTAGGGATAATATCCGCGTGACATGATCTCTTGCAAAAATAAATATGCAATCATGGCTGTTGTTGTTCAGGCAGGGAATTTATAAAATCGTGAAAGTGTGTACTGCTTAAGCAGGTAAAAATAACTCATTTACACAAACTTGGTGAGAGACTTAGTCAAGATTGCTTTTAATACACTTGACTCAACTATATACAGGTAGGCATAGACGTTAGTATATTAAGAAGAAATGTTACGAATACATAAGCGCATGTATGCATAAGTTAAAGCTATATGTTGTGGTATAGACGAGCAGCAATTACTATTTAGAAACAGGGCGGTAAGACATGTGAATTAATTGAGAAGAGCAGAAGACTTTACAACAAGTACGTTAACGCAAATAGGGGAAAGGAAGTTATATATATATACAACTTCGTAAAATATATATATATATGGATATGTTTATATAAACATATATGCATATATAATGCAGTAAAAATTGTGTACTTGTGCATGATATGTTTTGTTTATCTATGGAGCACTGGGGCAGCAAGGCATCAAGTCACTGGTATGTTTGTCTCTGTTTCTGTCCTCTATCTGCAATGAAATAAAGAAGAAATGCAAAATGCACTTAACGTATTCGTATGCATGCGTAGGCTTATTTCAAACAATAAACAAACTAACAAGAATTTAAAGAAAAAACGACAACAGAAACTTTTAAATGGCAATGCGTACGTGTACTTACATACATATTGTATGCAGTTTAGCGAAAAGGTGATGGTGTGACATGGCACTCGTCTACCTAAGGGTATGGACCAAAAAAAAAAAAAAAAACACAAAAAAAAGACAAAACTTGCATGTTGAACAAGCTACAGCCATAATAATGACAATAAATGTTCATGAATGTATGCACGTCTGGGTATAATGTATCTGTTTATCTAGTATTTTTTTTCCTTTTTATGTAACCAACACCAACAGATGAGAAGTGTATTCATTTCGTCAAAACGTTTGCAATAAACGGAAGGAAGTTTGCCGAGACTCTATAAAGAATATAAAATTCTTGATTGATGGCATGCCCATGTCCATCTGTCCCACTGTGTAATGTCCATGCTAACTAAGCATTCTCTTGACCGTAATAATTAAGATTTCAAGCTTAAATATGCCAAAAATATTGAAAATTCTTGCGCTTAGGGTTAGCCTGGACTTTAAAAATAAATATAAATTTGCAAACGCCAGGGCTTTTAAAATCAAAAAAACCTTGTTTGTTTTTGTCATCATTCTTAGACTCGTAAATAGATACAACGGCTATGGAAATGTCCACATCCATACTTTGGGTAATCGTACGATATGTGTGAGATAAGAGTGCAAAAAATCCGCTAAACCCACTGCCACATTCACAGCCACGCCCACCCAATATTATAGAATATGAAAATTTCATGGGTACACACTATTCGACTACAGGCGAATATAAATTTCTTTTTTTTTTGATTTCTATCGCGTTATGCATAGGACTGCAGCAGTTTGATTGCAAGCGTGTAGCCCCCTCATGCCACCGTATACACTTGCTGTAGGCGGAACAATCATGCATACATGCATGCAAGCATCTTAGCAACCTTTCTAACTTTTAATATGTTGCGCTTTTTCCATAAAAGAAAAATGAAGAAGAAAAGAAAAAAAAATAATAAAAAAAAAAAACTGGCCTTATCTGTGTTAATGTGTTTAAGTGCGAGTTTTTTATTTTTATTTTATTTTTTTGTTTTGTTTTATTTTTGCTTTGTTTTTTGTTAGCCATTCACGATAAAATTGTTGCTGTTGTTGTCGTCATCGTTGCTGTTTTTGTTGTTATTGTTGCTGCTTTTACTTGATTTTGTCTTAACTTGACTTTCTGCTAACAATGTTACTGCTCTAGCTAACGACTCTTCTCAATTTCATTCTGCTATTCTGCTGGTACTTTGTCCATTTTCTGTACATTGTGTCAGTCAGTGGAATTGATGGAAAATTAATGCCAGTAATTCATTGTGGCAGCGTAATTGTTCACCCACATCGTTGCCAATGTTGGCACACTATGCAGCGTGAAACCACGACGACGTCTACATTTAACTACTAAAACTACAGGTTCTCATCGTTTACCACTGGGAAGTTGATTAGTTGTCTGTTGTTTTTGTTGCTGTTATTGCTCTTTTTTAATGCCCTCCGGTAAATGGCGTGTGCTTGTAAAATGCGATTTAAAGACTACAGATAAAAACCCACTTGAAATTTTACCTACAATTTTTTCTTCCTTTTCTTCCTCTTCTTTTTTTCAGTTTCGTTTCACTCTATGACGATTATAAGCCATCATCATTGCCAACATCGTTATTATGTTAACATTGACTTTGAAACGGAGAAGAGATGGCAGAGGAGTGGACAGATATATATACACAAAGAGACAGACAGGCGGTTAGATTTTGTGTGCCTGCTTACAGTGAATTATGAGTTTTATTTGTTGTTAAGTCTACCCGGCAGCAATGGAGTTGGGTTTTTCATTCGGTGGCAACTATGTGCATAATTTTGTTAAAAGTTATGACTTGGAAATCACTCAGTTTTGTTTTTTTTTTTTTTTCTTGATTTTTTTCATTTTTTCCTTTCCTTTCTTTTTTCACTTTTTTAGGCATTATGTTAATTTATGATGATCGCTTCCTAATTCATAGAATATCGCGTTATTCCTTCTTTTTTTCTTTTTCTTTGCTTTCCTCATTTCTTGTTCTCTAGACTTAGCGATAAATAAGTCTTCGTAATTGTAATCAACTTATAATTAGCGCAAGAGCTAGGGGGGGAGCCCTGAAGGTTTAGTACATTTTAATAATAACACATAATTATTACACTTATTCTCGTCTGACGTGTGAGTAGTTCGGATGATTGTCGCTGGACTAATTGAGAAGTATTACTCAATTCTTACTCTCAACATCACAGCAATCATTCATGTTTCAATTTTTATACAAAAGTTTTGCCGTATCATTTATTAATAATCCTCAAAACAAACGCGAAGAATAGAAGCGCAATATACGCCGTAATCGATCTAATACAAGAGAAAAAACAGCGTTACTCTTGACTACGCCATGATTGCGAATTAATTTCTGTTAATTTCTATTATCCCCTTCACCGCAAACAATATCGTCTACTAGATTCAATTTTCCCTTTGTCATATTCGAAAGCATACATCATACATCACTTAAGCTATACATAAAATATGTATTTTTGATCGGCGTAAGATTCTGAGCTGGATTGAAAGCCCTCTTGAAGCTCTTTTCGTCTCTGCGTCATTTGTTGTGAATCGAGTTAACCATATCCGTCGGTACGCTTTCCTGCCTGCCTGTCAGAATGTTCGTCTGTCCTCTTGCCTGTGAGCTTTGATTGATTTCGATTCGGTTTGTCCATTTTCGTGTGTACGTCATGTTGATGGCACAGGGCCACATTAATGGTCAGTCGGATGTTAAAATGTTCGGAATCAATTATTTGATAGAAAGTTTTTATTGCCTTGCGTAGACAATTTTCGGAAATCGTTGATTTAATTCAATCTCGTATAAGTTTCTTTAATAAACTATAGATTTTGCTTCTGCGGCAACTTGTACATATCGTAAACTATTCATAGTCTATTAAATAATCTCGTGGAACTTTAAACAATAATTTTCAATCTTGTTAAAAAATGGTCTGAATGTGGTCTGAATTCTTAGATTCTATTCAAAATTTCGAAAATCCACTTTCTCACCAAACTGAAAAGCAGCATAACAATGCAATGTTGCGCATACTTACGCGACTATCAAGCTAAGATATGATAATGACATTCGGTTGGTCTTTGTTGATCGCTTTTGACGTCCTTTAAAACACATAAGAAACTGGAATGGCGTTTATTTACTTGAGTTTTTTTCATAATTAATTCATTGAGTTTTTGATTCGATATGGGAAAGTATTGCTTATATAAAGCCCTTTAAGATAAATTTCTGTAAAATGTATCATAATATCCTTTGTATGCAGCAATCCTTTTCCAACTATAAAGGCACTATCAGGCACTTTGCCTGATGAATAGTAATAATCAATATGTGTATTGAATTTTGGTAAACAGTCTGCTGTTATTTGGTGGTAGCAATAACAAAAGGATAGGCAGCAGACATTCGTTACACTGTCGTCTTCGAAGTTACGAAGGAAGTAATCAAAAGTTTAGGTTGCTTGATCAACAAGTTGGTTCAAACTATAGTTCACTGCACTGGCGGCAACATTGGCGGAAGTGCTGGCATATCTTGAACTGCGTTCTGTTTATGCATGGGTACTTCTAGTACGTATATCAAACAAGTATTGTAAGAGAATTATCCGGCTTTTTCAGTATTTTCATCCACACTTCTTGGACTTAGCCACAGACAGCGTTATACTCCACCACGAGTTTTCGTTCTCTGACTGAACTTTTCAGATTTGGAACAATCTGCCTGTATATGTCTATCCTGGTGCTCCTTTCAAATCGAATATACACAAACACCATTCCGTCTTAGACACGTGACATTCCCCGAATGGCTTCTCAAAATAAAAAAAAACAACTTTTAATATCTTATTTTATTTACATTTTAATGTTTATAATTATTTTGTTTTCGATCCCAATCCCGCCCAATTGCCAAAACTATGTCTAGTAAAAAGACGAACCCAACGTAAAACTAACCCATCACGTTGTCATTGCTTCGCACAGTGGGCAATCTTTATGAAAGATTTTTGTGATGTGCACACTCTTTCACTAACCTTTTCAAGCCTCTTTATATATTAAAATCTTTTGCCAATACTTTCACCTATATTTTCAGATGCGTAGTGCGCTCAGTTTTCTTTTTTTTTCTTATTTTGTTTGTTTTAAATTTTAAATCTTTTTGCATTAGTCACGGTAGCACCCTCATACAAAAGGAAAAAAAAACATTATCTTACCGGTTGCACACCGTGCACTAATACGTACGCATACGGCAGATACATTAAAATTCTTTCAGACGTAATGCATTATTTGTTATACATGGTGGCTGACTGAGGGAGCGCCTATAAAGTAAATAAAAAAAAAAATAAAAAAAATATCGAATATAAAAAGAAAACAAATAATGAAAAATTAATAAATAATACTTATGCACATACAAACAAAAGAAGATTATTGACATTTACCTGAATGAATGAATGAGTATGAGTGTGTCGAAGACTAATCTAACTGCTCTTTAAAGAAATTTACTCATTGTCACACAAAAGTACCTTGACATACCATACATTATAAATATTTAGTTTGCGTTTTATGCGTAAACACAATATATATATATATATATATACACACATATATATATATATATATATATATATATATATATATACACATATATATATATATATATATATGGTGCATATATAGTATTTATATGTATTTATATATATGTATAGACTTGTGTGTTTATGTCGAGGATGATAACGAGAAAAGTACTTAAGGACAGACAGTTCCAGCAATACATAGTCATTTTAACAAAATGATTCTAAATTCTTTCACAAAAACTATTGTATAAGACTTAATGACACATTTATAGTCTCCGACAAGAACTTTTTCTCATTTTTACAAATAACAGTAGAATACCAATTAAAGGTTAAAGTGATTTAAGTGACTAAAGTAGTTAAATAAAATTTATGATAAATTCACTTCACTTCACTTCACTTCACTTTTAGAGAATTAAGGAAAAGCAGGTCACTTTTAGGTTTACGTTAGAATTTATTATCGATAGCTTCGGCTTATATCCTTAGAAATTAAAAAACCGATAGAAGAGCAATTCAATCAAAGTTAATTTTTATAGAGTAGATTCGATGTAATATATATGAACAAAAATGTTCAAATGAATTCCCGAAATTATCGTAAGTTTGTTCATTCATACATGTACAATGCAAGTTTGCGAACTGCTGATCAGCACTGTCTTTCTTGGCTATAGGTGTTTGCAACCCTTAGAGAAGTCTTATGCTGGCCTGGCATTTAAACAAAAACATCTTTCGCGGTGTCTAGTGGTGGATGGGTTTGTTTTAAGAGAGTTACTAAGTTGTTCTTAAGAGAGTTACTAAATTTTATGGGATCGATGGCGACTCTTATCCAGATGAATATATGATTTTCTTTTTGCTTATTCTTATGCGTGCCTATCAACCTCGTACTTTACAGATTTCTTCTATTCTAAATTTGACTTCGCGGCGACGGGAATCCTATCTTGGAGAAGTCATCGAGAGTGAGAGTAAGATTAAACAAGTACATGTGCGAGTTATTAAGGGGGCCAGAGAAGTAGTCGTGTGAATTGGTGCCTCACTATGTTAGGCTGAAGTCTCCTCTTTACAAAGTAAAACCTATGGGGGAGTAAGTTGAATAGCAACCCGGAACTACGGATAATCCACGTACAAGAGTAAGCATTTAGTGACACGCGTAATTCCGATAATCCGAATGCATTGCAGATTAAAGTGATTCAGATTAATATGATCCTTATATTACCAAAATACTGTACATGTGTTTGGTTAGACCTATACTTGAGTATGCTTCTGTTGTGTGGTCTCCTTCATATAGGTGCTATGTAGATTCAATTGAATCTATACAAAAGCAATTCTTGGTATTCGCCCTTAGGAATTTGGGTTGGGATCCGTCTGCTTCTCTTCCCCCCTATGAAAGTAGGTTGCTCCTGTTGTCCTTACCGTCTCTTGAGAAACGTAGATTTGTTCTTGGCGTTTGCTTCCTAATCAAAGTAATAAATGGTGCTATTGACTCGCCGTCATTACTTGGAGAAATAAGTTTTAATGTCCCTAACCGCTGCTCTAGGCACTTTACCTTGGTTAAGGTTAGGCAATGTAAATATAATTATGAGCTGTTTAACCCGCTCAGAGTTGTTTGCAAGAACCTAAATGACGTCTACCACCTATTCTCATTATCGGACTCTGCAAAGTCCATTAAAGCAACATTGCTTAATGCACGAGATTTACCAACGTCATACCTAAACTAGCTTTTAACCCTAAATAGTCATTATGACTCGAAAATGAATTGTTGTTAAATATTATCGGTTGCCAAGCTTATGCATGTTTGCGATGGTTTAGGGGTTCATTTGCAATGTGGTCCTGCACCGGTTGTGAGTGTGGCTCTGTGCTAATTGTGTACATGCTTTTTTTCTTCTTATTTGTTTTATTGTACTTATATTAAGTTTTAATAATAATTATTTTAAGGTTTACTTGAAGAGTCATTTGAACTCGACTGTCATTTGTTTTTAGTTGAGTTCCTGTATAAGTACAATAAGTAAATAAATAAATAAATAAATAAAAAAACTATTTGATCTCCGAAGTTCAGATCGCTCACACATTCGCAAATCACATATTCGAAGGGATACCTAACTAAGTGTAATAGTATTGCGGACGCTTTCGTTGAACCTTGGTGAGTGCCCGTGGCCAGCAGCCCTTCGGAGAGTGCACGCAGTTGTTATCGTTACACCAATTGCGGCAACATTCAAAAATTAGAGGTGCAGTTAGGCCTCTTCATGCCGAGAGGGGAGGGTTCAGACCATAGTCAAATCTTCATACCTGATACTCCAGCCTTTGAATAGGTTCGCTCAGTTGCAGAATGTCTTGCAAGTTGGGGGCGCCGCAAATCGCTCGTAAGCCTATGGGCTTCGTCTGATACGCCATTGGGGCAGTTGCAGGCGCAAGATTGTTGTTAACAAACGTAAAGCTCTTGTCACCGAAAACGAATTGGGAACGTTATCGTTCACACGACAGTAAGCGTTGACCAGTTAAAATATTTGAAGAAAACATCATAACAAATGCTTTCAAAACAGCAAATGAAAGCCGGACAGACTCCATATATATGCCAATGTAATATAATTCATATGCTTACGCTTACGTAACGTGTTAAACTTATAACGATGATAAATAGATTTCCTAATGCAAAATCACTAAAAGCGAGCATTTTCCTCTTAAAAAGGAATGGAAAATAAGCAGCGAATCTGTCGAAACATTCGTTATATTCTATCTAAAATTATTTTCTTTAAATAGAAGCTAAGATCTCTTTACTATTTAAGAAGAGAAAAGGAATGAAGAAAAAAAGACGAAAAACGAAAAGCGAAATATTAAAGAAATTCTAATAAATGAAATATGAAAGTCAGCTAAAGACCTCACAGAGTGAGTACAATTCAAGCTGAACATTAATTTAACAAATTGCCGGCTGGTAGATTAATTGTAAAACCAAAAACAAAAACAATCTTAACGACAATAAAATCATTGAAGCGTGGCTTTTTATCAAGTTAAGACGAATTGCATTACATTACGATCTCCTTGGAGTTTCGTTTTGATTCCGACAAACAAAAAGAAAAACGAAACGTTGTTATTGAACTTGTTTACTTAAGATGATCGTGATTAGTCAGTGGATAGTCTTTCTAAAAATGTGTGAATGTCTGATAGATGAAAAATAATATCACAATACGGAGAGACGGAGAAGATGAAAATTGATTAATGTTGGAAAAATATTTCTATATAATTGCTGCATAAGACAACAACAAAACAAAAAAAGAAAAAATTAATAAAAAGTTTTTTTTTTTTGAAGGTTTTCTTCCCACACGGTGTTTGGGTTGTGTTTGTAAACTTATTTGAAATGTTATTTATTCCATTTCTAGGACGTGAACGCGTGTCATATTCTGAATTATTCCGCATAAATATGGTAAATGGACTAAATGATAGTCAGAAAGTCAGATAAGTGAACGATTTATGGGCCAACACACTTGATATGCAAATCGCTTCGTTACGATATCTTATTGTTAGCACAATATGTTCAGCTGTAACAACTTCAGTTTATATCAATTTCACAGTAGGTTGATCGTTTCAGAGAGTATAGCGTGGTAGTAATAATAAACTCCATCCCATCCGTCCCACCAACGAAAAAAGGAACATCTTAGAACAATGCATAATATTTTCGATTTCCGAATCGGATAGTTTCTCTTTGAATGACATCTACTCAAATAATTTTACACTCAGTGTTATCGTAACGGTTTTATAACTTATTTTCTCACTCGACACAAGAGAGTACAATTAAACACACGGTTTGTTGCATTTACCATTGCAGTTGAAGCGAAAAATCCTTTTCGCGTATTCTCGGATGATACAATTCGTATAGCATTCAATTTCCTTCCTTCTAAATGATTTATTTCTACAGTGATCAGGGGGTATATTGAATTTCTTCAGAAGGAAGTTTCAGAGACCCCATAGCGTCCAATTCTGAATCAATTTAAGCTTGTCACTCCATCCGTCCGTGGATCCGGTTGCCTGTCTGTCTATGGAATATCTGTGGCAAAACATTCTTCTGGTCGCCACAATGAAGCTCCTTCTTGACTTCAAACTTGGGAAAAACATTTAAAGTCCGTGCACTCAGGCTAATATTGAAAATGGAAAAACCTAAACTTGAAAAGCCTATCCGTCGGCATAATATGTGCACTCAACAATCACCTGTTCGCAAAACTCAATCTATTAACTTCAAATTTAGCATAAAACATTAAGAGAGCGATACCTGGGTCCATTGTATGATTCTCTTTATCGAGCAATCGTACATTATGGAAAACAAAAACGATACGATGGCATTTTGGGTTGACGATACTCAATTGCTTTCGTATCGAATTGCATCCGCTCGAGTGTATTTCCACTTTTTGTCGTTCATACAAATTTTTCAAATTGGAACATTGAACCTTGAACATTGTCCTATGTCGGAGATTAAGTAATCCTTCTATGTCCGTTAAGTTTGTCATAACGATATTTGACTTTGTTTTCCTTTTAAATACGAGGGTCGATAACTTTTAGGCTTTTCAGCTAGAATACGACAATTTACGTTCGATATTGAGCAAACATTCATACGCTATCGAGCCCCGTCAATCCAAAATGTAAATCCGATATCGAGTGTGCTCGATAACGAGAATCGTAAGTTGACCCCTACTATGGTCGCCAATGGGCTTGGGCATAAACTTTTCCGAAAATATTATTTGCAAAAAGAATGAATTTGGAGGCATTCTATCGTAACTATTGGCGATGGGTTCAAGCATGGAATGCAGGGCATCAGCACCACAATCAGGTCTATATTCAAGGATATCAAACTCCAGACGTCAGTCCACGGATTTTACACCTCCGATAACAAGAAGACATCAAGTTTCCGTGCCGTAAGTGAAGATTTCACTTGATTTCGGTTTCTTTGCAGAAACGGTTCGATCCGGCTCACAACGACGCATTGACATAGGTTAATGGCATTGTTCACAACTCTCTATAAGCCATATTTGACAGCAATTGGCAATATTTACATGGCGGAATTCTTGATAATTACAGCGTGCAAATGGCAAATGATTTTCTGGTATAAGAACTCTTTTCCATTATCGGTATTATCCATATTTTTTTTTTTTTTTTTATTATATCATTAAGAAATTATTCAGTCACAAAACAAGTTGTAAGAAATTGGAAATGAAGTTTTTTTTTTTTTTTTTTTCTAAATTTAAAATGGAAACAAACATAAAAATATTCATTGTCGTAAATTTACTTAAAACTTGCTGTACGTCATGCAAACAATTTGCAAATTTAAAAGTTTTACACTTAATCTGACAATTAATTAGAAGTAAGAGAATTTATAAATCACATTTGTTAAGAGGTCAGAGAATGTGTCTGTACCATCTGTACAAGTTAGCGTTTTTTTTTTTTTCTTTTTTTTTTATAATCACCAAGGTATACTAATTTTATCATTGCATTTATCTTACACGCAAGCGCCTAATCGAACTCTCACCTATATCTTCTTAATTAGCAAGAAATTTCGAATCCGAATTGTCGCTACATGCATACAAGCCGAAGAAGCTCGAACAAAATAATTAGTCGTTCAATATTCGAACTTGGGAAAGTGTTGATTCAAGATTTGAAACAAATATTAGCGATCGATTCTTTAATAATAAAACTTCGCAAGGATAATTTTCTTAGTCTTAGCTTAATTGATTCAAATCGTAAACCTCATGGAAATAAGGTTTTCTCTTTCATTATACTCGCCATAGAAAGTAGGTATAAGGACTTAAAGAAACCATGTTTTGACATCGTGTTGCTTGTACAAAGGACATAAGGAACGGAAATAATTTAGTTGCGGGTGCCCATCTCTATGTTTGTACGAATAAAATGCTAGATGTTTTGCATATTATTTTAGAAAACAAATTTTCCTTTAATTTGATATTGGAATAGATATGAAAATCAGTTAACTGAAACGCCCGCATGAAGTAAAAAGACAAAAATTATGAACTGAAACCGTGGCAGATTTTGTATCATATACAATAAAAGCCTTCTATGTGTTATTACATGACCTTGTGTAATGTTAACCTTAATTTGGGTACCACGCACTATTCGCACAGGTATATGAAGCTCAGAGCATCTTTGCATACTTTATTATACCTATACTATAGGGCACTTACAATGCACATAGGAAGAAACGCATGCAATACTACCCATAAACTATATATACATTCTTAAAAAAAAGGAACAGCAGAAGTGTTCGAATACTAATCTGAAATTAAAAGACAAATATTGGGCGACAGGTTATAACTAAAAAACTCAACTTTTTTAAACAAAATTATTAATATTTCGGAATAATTCGATTTGGGATTCCGACACGACTACACGTATGTTGGACTTATGTCGGGTGATGAAAGTCGTCTCAAAAACGTATAAAGCAGCCAAAGATAATAAGACGCCAATAGGGGCTATTAACAACCACACTACGGGGTTACGGGTAGCTAGTTTCCCTAAGGGAGTTATCTCTAGCCCACTTTGCTATTCAGTGATGGGTAGAAAAACGATTAAAGTCAGAATATCATGCAATTTTGACACATGTCGTTTGAATGTTGGTAATATCTAAAAAGTTCATGAATAAGTCAATAATCAGCCTACATATGTATGTCGCCCTACTAAATTCTTGAGTGATCTTTTATTTAAACATATTTACAATTTATTTAATATTTTTATTTTTTTTGTGCTAATGTTTTGGTTTTGCTCTAATAAAAGTTTCTTCCTTACCTGAAAGTTAATGATCTGAAGATTGTTAGAAGAAGATTTGATACCTTGCGTTGCTATCAATACCTTTATAATGCACAGAAGCAAGTTTCAAAAACCCTATAAAGTATATAAGTTCTCAAATTCGGGATTCACTTAACCGTCTCCGTCTGTCCATCTGTTTATCCGCGCAACTGTGAAATATTTATGGTAAACATTCTTCCATCGGCTAAAAACTTGTAAAAGAATTTGAAAATGACGCAAACTTTTTACAGAACACGCCTGCAACGCCTGCAACGCCCACACGGCTATGTAACAAAAATGGTGAACACTTTTGCTTTCCCTCTCTCTTGCTTGTTACTCATAATCTACAATTATTACTATTATTCTACAAAAATAGGATAACGATGATGGGTATAGGAATTTGGTCCGTTAGTACTTTGAAAATGAAGAAATTATATGTTGTATGACAACGAAGACAAGGTAGAAGGCTTAGTTCTCTCTCTCTCTCTCTCAATGATGTGTTTGTTGAATACCTACGCGATAGGAGCAGATCTGTTATGTTAAAGCAATAGCTTATGTATTATAAAGCAGTGTTTTCTTTTTCTCTTTTTCAATAGTCACAAATCTCAAGGTGATTTGACCGCTAAAGGCTTAACGCCATAACATCCCAAAAAAAGGTAGCACATTATTTCTGACGAATATAAAAAACTGGCTATGCCGAAGCAATTCTCGCGAGGTACTAGCAAATTTGAGGACTTAAGGTGTAACTGCTCTAAATAAATAAAAATCATTTAACCTACATACCAATACCTAGAGAAATACGGAGGATTTTTTAGAAATATTGATTTTTGCAAGATTACCGACCGTTTGCAGGGAAAAGTTCAATTTTCAAACGATAAAATGTTTTTATTTTATTAATAAACGAGTAAAAGCTCTATAATGGACCACGATCCATCACGAAATACCCTACACCACCCTATAGATATTCATATGAAGACTTTTCAAAATGAGATGTTATATGGTAAGTGGTCCGATCCGTATCATTTTCAATAGCCTTGATCCTTGGGCCAAAACATGTCAGCGCACCAAATTTTATCAACATATTTTCAATGTCGCAGCCTGTAGGCTGCACACAAGAAAACAAGACAAACAGAAAAACTTAAATCAATTTCGCAAATGATTCTGAATTAATCGGTATAGTAACAGGTGGGTGTATCTCAAATTCAAATGCACCTAAATTGAAGCTACCGTCATAGGGTATAAAAGTGTTTAAATGGATTTATTTAACATATCTTAGAGAACGTGGTTTTAAAGATGGTGCAAAAAAAAATCGAATGGAAATATGTAAAGTATTTAAGGTACGCTGCATACCGTTTTCAAAGTTCGTGTTTCGAGCAAAATGAATTCGATGCCAAGCTAATAAACAAAAAAATCGATTTTTTCCATTTCTTTCTTTTTCCACACTTCTTTCTGACCCTCACTGTGTTACATTTAGAGGCGACATTCCCTTCAATGATACTCATTTCGTTAATGGTACTAAGGTTTCCTGGTCGCATTCTATTATTTGGAGCCTCACGGTATCGTGAATTTTTGCATATTTGGTTACTGGCATCAGTTCTTATTTTCGTTGAAATGATTTAATCGCGACAACGCACACCAGCTTATTAATGATTTTCATAGCCTGTCTATAATTTGCAAAAATGTCATTTACGTCAGCCATGGACATAGTAACGCGTCCACTGCTCATCACCTGTTGATTCAAGAGCACTTTTCTTTGAATGAAATAAGAAGAGTTTTTTGCCTTTGGGTTTTTTGTTGTGTTGGGCGTGCAACATGACCTATTCAAAAAAAATTGCTTTAGGTGCAGACTGACGCGTCGATAGCTTATAGTGTCGCGTAACAATGCTTAAAGAGAGTACTTTAAGAGATGACAGTTTCATAAATATTCCCAGATAAAGTAATGGATTTTTTGAACGAAATTCACCTTCACCTTATATGTTATACTATAGGTAAAGTGTAAACTGCTTACGGTTCTACAACGTGATGCATTTGTATGCATATATAGCGTGAGTATTAAAAGATTCGTTTCCAGCCGAATATAATGATTGTCTTGTTTCATTTTTCGTGTATGTAGTTTTTTGGGATTGACCTGATGGTAGTGGTATTACAACTTTTACTCGTAACCGGAGAAAATGTCAATATTATTAACAATGTTAATTTATTGGTATATTGATTTTCTATCAATATTCTTCGTGTTGTTGTTTGTTTGTTTGTTTTAAAAATGAAAAGAAAAAGTAAAGAAAATAGAAAATGCTTATAATATTGTAATAATAATGATGATGGTAATCTTCGCTGTGGCGCGAATGCAACAACTGACAGTTATTCAAATTTGGCTCGTAACGCATAATGCGCCAGTTGCTTGGCGCATTACAACAGGACAACCACTACAGTATGAAATTCTAAAGATTGGCATAAAATGAACATTTTGAAGCCATAAACGTGAGGGTAAATGAATGCAGAATTGTTCATAGTCAGTACCAGCATTATACAGGAGACAATATACAGACAGATAGATAGATATACGCATTCAAACATGTTGGTTTTGTTTCTCTTAGGCCTTTTTCTTTTTTTTTTTTTTGTTTCTCTGTTTTTCGCTATTTTTATTTAAAATGTTACAACGACATACAGGTGTGTTGCATGCAACATTTATTGCATGCTAATTGAAAAAAAGCAGCCCAACAACAGCAAAAATAACCTCCAGGGATTTAACATAAAGATGAAGCAGTAGTAGAAGCACACGAAAAATATGTAGATTATATACGCACACACTTAAACACGCATAAACATGCGCATAGATATAGCATATCATTGTAGCAATTCGTTAGAAAAGCGTGCGAACAATATTGGAAAAAGATGAAATTTTTAAAGATCGTTGAATAAATATATGCATTAAGAATACACTGAAAGTTTTTATGCAAAATATTCGCGTGAGTATGTTTCTTAATAAATACATCGTTCAATAGCATCGCAGTTATTCGCCATCGTATGAATTTCGCCAATATTGACGAATCCCTATGATTTGTAGATAGGGTTGAGCTTTCATGTACAAGTTACAGTTTTTCTTTTTCGTTAAGTTTCTTGTGTAATTTTCAAAACAATGGAAAAAAGTTGTTGTTTCATTAATGATCCTACGGAGTTATTGAGTAATGGATCTAGTAATTGGACAAACTTTTCTTTTTTCTTTTTCGTTCACATGACACAACGAAATAAATTTTTTTAATTATTACGCGCGATTTTAGACATGAGTAGTTCGACTTAAATATTCATTATGATAATATACGTTTTTAACTCCCGGACGTTATTAGGTGGCAGGGTGCATTATATCCTTTCATAACCCAATTTTATTCCATTTCACGTTCGCCGTTCACTTCGCCTACAGCTGGAACTATTCTACGCCAAGGTATAGACTGTAAGCGTTAACAGCAATTTAGCACACACACATACATGTAAATCAATCCATTTACTATACTATATGTGTTATATGTGATTTAGAATCATTTTAAAAGGATTACCGGAAAAACTAACAAAAAAGTTTAAAAAAATTAGGGGAAATTGATGCAAAGTCCTAAAAGAAGCGTAAGGAATAATTGCTTCAGCCGAGCGAGTAAGATTTAGATTGTTCGAAGGTTGCGTGGTTCAACGTTAAAAAAAAGAAAGTGCGTTTGGAAAAATAAAAAAAATTGAAGACAACAATCGTACGTTAAGATCTGTGTCACGACAGGTGTAATGTAATGATTCTACAGGAGTCATAAATGATAGGAATATGTCTCTTTTGCATACAGAGGGACTAAGTGCTCTGTGCGATGAGCCTCAGACGTGTCTTCTACAAGAGGATGCAATTTTTTTTTGCCTTCATGCTGCGATTGGTGACGATAAGTAGTCCTCGCGCATTCACTATTTGATTTAATTTCTATCAAGTTACTCACAAATGCTTCAATAAAATTTTATTTCAATAGCACGCACACACATCTAACTTTCTTTCAGTGCATTTGAAACGCACTTTGAATAAATAAAACAAAAATATGTGCAAGCATATATGTTACGCACGTTACAAACGCGCATGTGTTTGGCGCCTGTTGACGTCAATGCCAATGGATTTCGTTTAACGTGCCACAAACGCCTGAAGTTTAATATTAATTTACAATATTTTTATTTGTTTCTTTGCATAAAAACGCAAAGAAAAAAGAAAAAGTTTCAAAAAATTAATACAAAATTTTTATCGACAAATGAAATGCAAGAATAAAGCGAAGCGCATTAATATTAGTGAAGAAGAAGAAAAAGACAACAATACGCAAAGCGGCTAACATAAATCCTTAATAAGTAACGGTTTATCTATGTACTAAAGATCATATAATCAATCCAGTACAATATCAATATCACGATATCATAACGAATCGAAATAAACAGAAATCGCATTGAAATGACACTCAGCTGTGGTAAATCGAATCTAATCTTTTTACTGAAAATTATGATATATAAGCGTAAACAAGTTATATTGCTGCAATCAGGCAAGGCCGACTATTAAATAGCCTACAACGATTTCATTAGCGATACGGATTTTTGAAATCATAAAAATGTTTGTTAAAGTACGAAAGGGGAAGGGACAGTTAAGCCGAACTGATTCAGATTTAATTTAGTTAATTTTTTTTTCCAAATAAGTTATTATCCTTCCATTGGGCACACAGACCCACCCTCCAGACTGCGGCTACCTCTCTGTAACATTTCCTGACTTCATTACTTCCCCTTTCTGTAAATCTTCTAAACAAATGGATGGTGTTCCCATACAAAGACTTATTTATTGTCGAGACATTTATACGAAAGATAAATGCTCCCATCCTTCCCAAATTCGCAAGTTTCATGTAAAGTGCCAGAGCATTATTTTTCATCGAGTTTTGTCGAGAACTATTTATTCAACTTTTGTCGTAGAAGGACTTTTTGAAAGTATGGGGTTATGTGGGGACTTGGTTTCAATAGATTTCATCTTTGGCCAAAAAATACATGAACAGGTATCGAATAAATAGGTTGATTGATTGATGTGTATAAAAAAAGAATGGATTCGTTTGGACACTGAATATATCCTTTAAAAACTGATTACAAGCGAAGTTGGATATGGAAAATGAACGAAAAGTAGAATTCGTCTCAAGATGATGTTTAAACACTCGCTACTTCAGCATTATATAAAAATATTTAAATAGATTTTATTAACTGCAAGTCCTTTAGACGCCATTTCCTATAAACACAAATCTGTCCAGAGATCTATCGGCAATAGGGAATTATGTAAATATTGTATAACATTGTCTGGATTACGATGTTATTTGTACCACAGCTTTATGTCGAGTATGAGGGGATTTGCAAAATTAGCTGAACTGCTGAACAGCAGCATACGACAGTCTTTCGTGTGAATTCGTCTTCAATGTAGAAGTGCCTGCATTGCGAAGTACAGAGAGAGCTAGTTACAAATATGGAACTAATTGTGGCATGGAATTGTTTGCAAAATGATTTTACGTTGTCCGAACGTGCTTGGAACTGTGATCGTCAAACTCGTTTGCCTTTAACCCTTAACGATCCGTAAGTATTTCAAGCTTACTTCAAGCTTACTACGTCGACTACATATTTGCAGAACATATTTGCAGAAGAAGATCTGACAAAATGCTTAACGATTTAAGTAAAAATATGAGAACAATCGGAAAAGTAAAAATAATAGAATAATGTTTTGTCTTTGAAAGATGCATTAAGTAAAAGTGCGATGGCGGCATTGATCCATTAAGGGTCAGTAGAGAATAGTTTCGAAAATACCAAAGTTCAGTTTATCGGGACAGCATTAGTTCATTTCAGATGCCAGTAAATAAAATTTCTGCTTCGAGTGTTATATGCTTTATTGTCCATCTATAGTACAAATATATATAGAAAATTATGTTGTCCCTGATTTGACTTTAAGACTTGACTTGTGAGAGAAGCAAAAATCGTTTGTCGGGAAGTTTTTAGATCTGATTGTTGCAAACATAATGATAGATTTAGTATATAATAATGGTTGGTAGAAGAATGCGTGTTTTAATTATTGCCATGTGGAAATTACAAGCTTAAGACGTATAAAGACTCAATGTGAATGTTAAGGCATTTGTATGAAATGAAGCATTTTTGTAAAGGTGAACGTTGCGAAACGCATGAGAAATGCACAGCTAAAGTTCACGTCTCTTCTTGCATGATTAGTTTTCCACTTGTTGGTGTTGTTGTTGTTTTTTTTCTTCGTTTTTTTTATTTTTTCTGTAGTGACCCTCGAAAACGGTAAGTATGCTAATTTAATTATTCCGTTTAGAAAATTGAGAAAAATGATATAAAAAGCCTTATAAACTTGATGGCCAGGAAATTTGTAGTGAATTTATTTATACCCGTATACCTGTCCGTCTAATTGTCTACTTACTGCTGATATTCTTCAAGTTGGAAAGTATTGATGCTTATAGGTAGAACGGAGAATATATATCCTTGGATTACTATCACGTTTGCCTGGCTTGGAAATAGATTCTATTCCATCATTGATTAACTTGTGATTTTTTCGCGTCCTTATCTTAAGAATCTATCCTTCCGACCATTCACATCTTGATGATATTTTGGCGTTTGATGAAACTTAAAATTTGGAAATCTCTAATTTTCAGATTAAATATGAAAATATTTTTTAAATATTGTCGTGACAAACATACACACAACTAGCATGTGAGAATGTCTTTAAAACTTTAACATGAACATTCGTATGTAAATTGAAAGTTAAAATATTGCAGATCTCATTGTCAAAGAAAAGAACAGAAACTGCTCGAGATAATTCGAGATATATCTCACGCTACTATTAGTGCATGATATTGTTGGTTGTTTAATGTGATGGGTACATCAGGGTCGCCTCAAGCTCTCTTACTTCTTCTCTTCTATTACTAGTGCTGCGATTTTATTTGATGTTAATATAAATATAATTGAAGTCTGAGAATCTCGGCAATGCGATTGATTATCTTTATTCCGTTTCTGCTTTTGTTTCGGTTTCTGTTTTTGTATTTCTGTTTTTTCTTTTTTGCGGAAGAATTATTTAGAACAATTTATATGCCAAGTGAAGTAATTTTGTTTTGCTCGTTATTTTCTTAATTTATTATTGCAAGATAAAAATAATTATTTTCATTTCTTTTCCTCTTCGCTTCTTCTATTACTTTGTTATTACGTAATAATATCTATATTTTATTGAAATCGTTTCCTATTTGTAAGATTTACGGAAATCACATTATAACGAATAAGGAAATAATTTAAATATAGATTAATGAAGGTTTGTAATATTCTTTCTTTAATTTTTTTTCTTTTTAATTGAAAATAAACGGATATATATATCAGATTGAATTAAATTTGAATAAAGTCTAAAATTGTGGTTATATTCTACAGAGTTTACATAGATACGAGCACGCACGTACTCTTTAAAAGCAACGGTGCAACTTGAGTTCATCATACAGTAAAGAAGTAAAAAAATGTTATGAATCTTAAATAATCAGCAAATGTGCTGCATTTGCATTATTATTAAGGCTTTCATTGACATGTCAAAGGTCACATTTCGGGACATGTCGTATGTTCTAGATACTTGATTCTTCGAGCTCTTGGAGATTCGAAGCATTTAGTGTTTGGAAACTTCTTCCTAATGTTTATCGAAAAGACTCTTCTACTGATCAACATGTTTTCGTCTGCTGTTCATATTAAAATTTAAAACACTCTTAGCGCAGCGATTCCAAACGTGGCTTCTATACCATATCCTAGTTTGTAGAATTAGTGCTCCAGTTAGATTTCGAACTAGAGTTTCCCATTCTAATTTCAGTTTTTATACCCTACATTATTTGCGGTGTAAGAGTAAGCAAGTGCGGATGTATAGAACACTCGGAAGGACTTGAGACAGACCCATCTTTTATTGTACCGATGCATTATAATAAACTTGTCTGTCCGTCGATCTCTATCGCTTCTTTGTATTCAACCTACAAGTCGAAATTTTTGACATATTTTGTTGTTGTCCGTCCGTCTGTCCGTCTAATGTCTGCCCATGAAATTTTGTGTTCAATCGAGTGGGTGCAGTTTTGGTGACATTTGGTACACCGGCGTACTTTGGACCAAAGACTAACGTCATTGAAAGCAGCGTCGTAACAGTCAAAACATGCCTTTAGTACAAGTTTTAATCTCTCCTTTCTGGCCTTTGTGTTAAAAATGAATCAACGAAACCCTTTGCTGTCAGCTCACTATAGTGATAGATTTGATATATTCGCGGAATGCTAGATTTGTTTCTCAGAAATCACACATTTCCCGAAGATTAGGCGAACTTGGATTGTTTCCTAAAGTTCTTCTTGTCATTAAAAAATTGAAAATGTAAACTTTTATGAACAAATTTTAAAACTTTAGAGTTCACTACAATCGGCCTTAAACGTCGATGAATGGTTTATTGTTGCAATTTGGAATCGTAACAGGATTTGAAAACAACAATAACAGATGTTATTGAAAGTTTAAAAAAAACTATCTCTGTTCTATGAATAGCTCCTATCTCTCTACGATGTTAAGTTTTGTTTTATAGTATTCGGGATGGTTCTCAAATAATTACAATCAGATATGTCCCTGCAAGTGTAACACAGTGATAGACAAAAAGAATTGGGGTAGCAAGAAACCGATAAGTGTTATGTTTTTACCGATCAAGCACACACCATGGGTAGAACCACAACCCAATCGTAATTAAAGTATGCTCAATCGCACTAAGGATTGAATTTGTGCATATCAACTTGATAGTCACGCTTCTTAACTGCTTGTCTATGTGGCACTCCAAATGGAGGAAAGAAAGAAAAGCATTAATTATACCACTACTTAATTGAACCATACATAGCCAAAGAATGAAACCGCAGAATAGAATTGAGAAGAATGCTATAATGATTACATAATCTTAACTACATAAGATATTGTTTGCGAATTCCGTACAAATAAAGGTGCAAACTATCAGAAGAAAAGGCTCTAAAGAATGGCAGAAAAATGTTGCTCACCTGTTTCTAAAAAGTATAATAGAAATAATATAATAATTTCTGATATCCTATCGAAGAGCATATGAATTTTCATAATTTTTATAGAAAATATTGAGTTTCATCCGTACAGCACACCTGCATTGAATTTCCCACAAGTATTTTTTGAGAGGAGGAAAATATTTTTTTTAAGTATAATATTAAATCAAAACCAAATGATAAATTTTTCTGCCAGGGGAGGAGAGATTTGTTTATCTTCTTTTTTTTTTTTTTGTACACAAAATCAGGATGTAACAGCAGGTAGCTTGTACTTGTTCGAATTTTCGCTGAATTTTCCCATATTTCAAGGTTGAACACTCGCATATGCGGGCATAACAAAAACATGTGACAAGCACCCTTGTCGGAGCGATGACAGACTTTTAATAGATAGGCTAACAAGAGATTATATTCTCTTTAGGACTTTTAGGGGATGATCTAAGGTAAGCTATTTATTTTATTTAATTTACTTTTCTAAAGAAGATAAATAACCCTTCACTTACATAGGATAGTGAAGAATAGAGGAAATCGATGTATATCAACGATAACACCTACTTATTATTTCCGTTTAATGTCGGTTGTTTGCTTAGTTAAAGGATACGAAATTACAACAACAACAACAACAACAATAACAAAAACCATTAACATTGACGTAATATGCGCGAATGTATTATATTCTAACCCAAATCCAACAAGCAAACAAAAACTGAACAGGGACAAGCTATCATCTCTCTTCCTACGTTTGCAACTCACGAGGAAAATGGATAAGAAATGTTCGTTTTATGGAATAGTTCGAGATTTTCAAATGTTCTTTAGCCTATGCTCTAATTTTTTTTTTATTTTATTTCTTTTATTCATTCGTCCTTCTTCGTCGTTGTAGGCATTTTCAAATGCCTTATTAAACATAACCTTCGCACGTAGTGTAGGTAGCACAGAAAGTATTATGTGTATTCAATACACATCTCATTACGTCAATTCATATTTATAAGCCGTGAGAAGTGAAATAACCAAAATATTAGGCTTAATATATTTTAGACTTAAATTAAGCTTCAAACTATGAGCAGAATTAATTATCTGCTAACGCACTTGTTTGACCGATTATAACATTCATAGGTTGATAGCAAACAAATATTGAAAATATTCCTTCAAAATGCCCCTCACGTAACATGAAAATAGAATTTTCGATCTATTTATGAGTATATATATTACAAAAAATACCCAGCCATTACTTCGTTTAAAAATTTTTAATGTAGAATCAAAACATTCCATGTTTTATATAAGCGCTATATACGTTGCGTCGCAGAAGAAGTTCATGGCGTTTTTGTTTAAAAGACAGTTTTGGGTTTGTGTAGATAATGAAAGCTTTCGTATTCGGCTGTGACCTAGTATTTATACCCTGCATGCATACATATTTACCATAAAGAAAAAATCACGTTGGATTTCCATTTGACTACAAACACAGTAGGATCACTCATTTGTTTTTGTTGGCGGGTGTGTGGGTCATGGGCGAAAGTGAAGTGTCATGTCATGTCATGTTGTTCTGTGAGCATGCTGCTTAACCTATTTGTCCCAATACCAAATTTGCATACAAGAACTTTCAATGTTTTAAAAGCCTTATCATAATTCTCGCGACCAGTAGAATGTTTATCACAGTCGCAGATGATGAGGTCTAAATTGTTTTAAGCTTTGAAAACATCAACAATATTTATCCCTTTTAGGATATTAGAAGCGTCCGTTTGGGTATTGCAAAAGTTTTGGTAAAACCAACACATTTCAGTTACTCAATGGTGGAATTGGTGTTAAGACCTTGTAATATTCGTTAATTGAGTCGAAAGTAATTTCGTTTTGAAAACCTGCCTGAATGATCAAAAAAAATCGACTTATCTTACAAATTCGCGTCATAGGTTTTTCAAAAAATTCCTGTTGCCTATAGTGTCGATGTTTTAACAAAATAAGCCACACACACATGGAGAGTTTCCACTTTCGGAATTTTATTATCAAAGGCCGTGTACTGCATGTTCCGTAGAGGAAAATCAACACATTTTATACGACCAGAAAATATTTTCAAACCAATTGCACGACACTGGATACAAAACGGAAACAAAACGAAATCGGGCTAGTTTCGAAGAAAGCGATAACGGAAAGTAAATTACATGCAACAATAGTGTACGGAAAAGGTCCCGGTCCAAGATGGATGAAGCTGCACACATGAACTGAGATTACGTGAAATAATGCTTCGTGTTTGGCGCGATTGGAAGGAAATTGTGTATCGCGAGCTGTTCTAACGTGGCCATAGGATTGAATTGCACTCTCCGCTATCAATAAATAACGTAGCTAAAGCAGGCAATGGTGGCGAAGCGTTCGGAATTGGTCAACAATTTAAACACATCCACAATAAGTCGACAAAAATTGGCAGATTGGCTGGGAGGTTACGATGCATTCACCATAATGCTTGGACTGTGCTCTGTCCAACTGCTATTCGGTTCCTTCCCTGTATAACTCTCTTAATGATCTAAATCTGTTTTCATAATGGGTCTGCAAAGATCAGGCCCGGATATCCTAGAATTTCTACAACGATGACACAACAAAAAAATGGCCAAAGGATAATAGAGTTTATTTACTATATAAGAGACTATAAATTGATCAAACTCTATACAAGAATATAGTCCATATATATATATATATATATATGTTTTTAGTTATATACAGCAGAAAACTGAAACGATATAAAAGATAAACGCAATGCGCATCAAAATTACTTATCTATAAATTACCAAGAGACTCGTTCTTAGTTTCGGTAAGATAATGTTAATAATTGACATAAACAAATGATTGCGATAGTGGCTACTGGAGATTTGTTACACGATAAGCTTTCAAGTATATGTTGTGTAAACTTTCTTATCAATTTATATGCAAGTCTATGGAAGGAGTTTTGTTTTCTTTATAAATATTTTATGCTTTTTATTATAATACTCATTAGCAGATCAATTAAAAAATATCTATATAAACAAATGTTTATTTATTTGTATTTTATTTTTGTTTTTTTTTTTGTTTTTTTTTTCTTTTCAAAACAAGTATGTGGAACGTTCCCAATTAACTAAAAGTTAATTAATTGGCCAAATCACAAAATTCTAGTTTTTTGTTTTCTTTAAATCGTGACCGTTAACCATAAACAAGAATATTTCTTTTAGACGAGAAGAAACAAGGAGTTATACTTACTATGGACGATGCTTAATGAAAAATTATTAATAATCACGAATGCTTGTGTTTAATCAATTTTAGAATTTAACCAATATAAATTGGACAAGGAAAAGAAAAAATTATAAAAAAAAAAGAAAAGAAAAAAAAAAATAACCAGAGCTTGTTGAAACTGGAATTCGTATCAATTATAAACTTGGACAATAACGAACAATTATGGCATTAATGTGCCATCGTTTATGGTTTGCTTTTCCAATAATTATTAAGTTATTAAGTGCTTACGATGCTGCATATGTATCAAAAGAATAACGATTATTAATTTTATATTCTCTCGTTACTCGTTCCCGGTAATGAATGAAATCAATTGAGAAACGTGTTTGAAAGCATAGCAGAAGTAAATTTTTACAAAAACAATGAGATTTCTCCTAGAATAACGCCCATAATGGAAAACACTATTAAAAGTATGATCTCATTCATGACTTATTTATGCAAAGGGTATTCGCTTCGATTATTAGTGAGTGAAGAAAGTTAACGAATGTTTGGACCGATTTGTTGCCTTCCATTCTGATATAAAATTTCGTAGAACATCCATTTTTTGTTTGCAATTGATAACAGATTCAAACTTTAACTTATTCATCAAAATTTCTAACTTGATTGGATGGATAGTTCGAATTTATAACATATATACATATATATATATATATTATATATATATATATTATATATATATATATATATTATATATATATATACATATTATATATATAATTATATAATTATATATATATATACATATTATATATATAATTATATATATGTATATATATATAATATATATACATATAATATATATATATATATTTATATATATATATGTATATATATATATATGTGCTTACATGCATAATGATCAGCGATACCTATTAGTGAAAATATGTAAATATATGTAATGGGAAGTGTGAATGTATAAAACGGTTAAATTCGAAGCTTTTGATCTTTCTCTATATAAAATAACAGTTTTCCATTTAACGTTATTGAATTATTCAGTGTATACAGACGCTAATCGTGGAACGCTCAAAATTGCATTTTCGACATTCATTAGTTTTGCTGTTTGATTTGAAGAACTCTCGTGCCGATACCGCTTATGGTGATATCGCTCAATTGTACCTAGTGTCGGTTTTTCGGTTGGAGAACCAAAAAAAAGTGCGAACACAAGGGATTGTAAGATTTATTGAACGAAATTGGACAAAGCTGTTAGTGCAGATGCTTATCGACGCTAGTTGAACAAATTGAACGACGTATTGTTGCAAAAAAGGGCAGCAATAGCGGTTAACAGAGGCAAGGTCATCTTCTGGCAAGGCAACGCCCGGACACATGACGCAAGAGTTGTCAAGTATACACTTTTCCAGTTCGAATGAGAAGGTCTCCCGCACCCAGCGCACTCACCAGAAATGACGTTTTCTGATTACTACTTGTTCAGAGCGGTGCACCATGGCTTGCCTGGTACGTGTTTTAGAAATGCTGAAGAAGTGCGAAAATGGGTCGATGATTGGATCGCTGCCAAACCAATATCGTCCTTTCGATACGGTATCGCCATGTTGCCAGGAAGATGGGAAAAGGTGTACAAAATAATGGAAATCGAACGACCACGAAGTGCAAAATGAAAGCTAGTGGTTCGTCTTAGCTACTTGATGTGCTTTTTTCATGTATCTTATTGCAAAATACAGTTTATAATGGATACCTTTCATCAGTTTACCAATTTCGCTAAATATAGCTGCCGTGCCTTCATTAGTGGTACAAGGATATATTAAGTTAAGGCGGATGTATACAACGCCCAAAAGAACTTAAGATAGACCCGCCTTTTATTATACCGATCTGTTCAGAAAATGATTCTGTCCTTGTCTGTCCATCTTGCTTTCTTGTGTTCAACCTGTGTTATGTTTTCAGATATTTTGACGAAATTTGGTACATCGACATGTGCTGGCCCAACGATGAATGTTATTGAAAATCGTTCAGATCGGGTGACTTTTTCGATCACTACCTACAGAGTGTCTTGTTTTAGAAAGTATTTGCATGAATAATTATTATAATAATATAATATATAATATAATATGTATTACGCAAAGTTATGTAGGGTATTATGGGATCGTGTCCCACCAGAGCGCTTTTCATTTCTTTTTAATTTTAATAGGGATGTGAATAAATAAAATGAATTCGCCACTCCTACCAACTGCACTGATTCTAATGTTGGAGATAATCAGGATGCATCTGAACCAACGTTCACCTTTTAGTGGCCAACTGGGAACATGCTACGATCTTCAACATTTACCAAATTCTTCAATAACAATTGTTAGAAATGAATGCCAGTATTTATTATCTCCACAACGCTTCAAATTTTGACCTCAGTATCGCTATCGAACGTGAATAGAGACGTTAATGGCGCGAATACAAGAGTTAATTCGTACCAGTTGGAATTTCCGGTCAAAAAAGGCGATAAGAAAAACTGTATCGGTACCAACAAAACCACCACCATGCTGTCTGTTCTCTAATGGCCATGGAATACTGAGGCAGTTGCGACAGGCACACATTTATTTATTTTATTTTCGTTAGTGCATAGATTATTTGATTATTATAAATAGTAGATGTAATCAAAAAATAAGTTTTAAAAATTTATCTGTAAGTTTTCAAGGGAAACAGGTTCAATGCTTAAATTCTGATTTTAGAAGACTTGCGGTTTCTTTTCAAAGTTGATTTTTATAATTACTTGACTTGGGCTTCTATTGTCTATTCTAAATTTATCGACGTAGGTTTAAAGAAGGTTATTTCGCAATAGGATCGAGTCATATATACTCATACGGAGTAAGAAAGACAATTGATAAGCGATTTTAAACTAAAATATGATCCGTATCCGGATACGATATTTGGCAATATTGAGATGACATGCAGGAAATATATTAAGTGCTTAAATCCATTTCTCTCTTTTCGTCCATTTATTGGACGTATACTATGAATTGAAAAAATCTCACCAAAAAGTTAAATAAACGAAACGGAAACATACAGACCAACTACTACCTGCACACGAATTCTGATCCTTTTCAATCCTCCTGCAAAGATTTTCGTAATGTGAAAATGTTTCGAGAAAATCTGAAGCAATGAGCCGTAAGACTAAATGAAAGTTCAGAAAACACAGAAACTTTTTTACACGATAGTATCAAGCACACGATTGCCATATAAATCATCATCACGAATACCTCTAACTTTGCATTCATGCTAACAGTTTACAAGCTGATATATGAGTACCTCTTGTAAATATATATTTTTTTTTTTGTCGACAAGAACTATGAAAGAAAAGAAGTATTAAATTTTTGCAGTTATCTACCAGAAGGTGAAGAGAATAAAATACGAAAAAAAAACTAATAATAATAACAAGCAACAGATTAATAAAAACAAAAAAAAAAAAAACCACATAATAGGTATTCACGATTTGAAATATAAAAGAAATCAAATATGATCGATTTTACGCACCTTTCCTTTCATTTCCTTTCATTATCGTATCCATTCGAAAAGAATTCTCACGCTTTACATCCTGTTAATAGCAAATTATAAATTCACTATTCTCACCCCCTCTCTATAACAGTGAATACGTACTTAAGCAAACACAAAAGCAATGCTTCTCTTGAGTCGAATTTCGGATACCTATTATTTATTATAGGTAAACACTGAAAAATTGCTTAGTATTCTTACTAAGCCTCGAAATATGTTTCATACGTTTCTCTTATTCACATATCAGTTCAGTCACATATGTGACCAGCCACCCAGGGATGTTCCCTATTCGTGTAGCATGTCGATGGTCAGAAAGAGGCGAGGAAGGAGAAGGAGACCGGAGATTTACTAACGCTATTTCTTCGCAAATTATGTAGGTTGGGTTCAGATTAAGACCGCAATACGCGTTGCCCCTACACGTTATCTTAAGCTACTAGTAGGTTCTATTTGGTATACCACAGGTACTAAATAACATTGAGCTGGGAGTAAAGATGGAATGACTGAAGATCATCTCATTTATCTCCATATGTTCAAAAATGTTGATAATCGCGAGTAAGCAGAGACCTTTTCCGCTTAAGATCCGGTGGAGTCTTAACGTCTTGCCATTCTAGAGTATGGATTGCATTAGGCTGAGACGCAAATGGTTTTTTCTAGGCGAATAGTAATCCAAACATTAATCAGAATTTTCTCATTTTCGTTCATCCATCGGATTTTTCATAAGTTTTACCGATGTCTTTCGGATCCCTTTGCTGCTTAAAAATTCATTTTCTTATCACTCCATTAAGCCATGAGCAGAACAAAAATTTCATCGATTCGTGTCCGTCAAGACGTTGACAATCGTCACAACGATTGCGATTCTGAGATCTAGGTTTCCAAGCCATTAAATTTCCTATTTCTATATATATTAATAATATTTATAGATAGAAAGACATATATATATATATATATACATATATATATGTTTTGATTTTTTAAAGCAGCAGTGACATTACTGCCCAATTATAGCCGGAGCAGGGTAAAGGTTTTGATTTCACCCAGAGATCGTTGCAATATGGGTCTTACCTAATATCACCTTAATTAAAGTGCAAGGTGAAAAGAATTTCTTTGTGCATCTGGCCTGTAAAGTTATTAGAAAGCTTTGAAATATTTATCGAAACTATTTCGGAAATTTCGTTTGATCATTTTGTAAAGATGTTTTAATTTTCCAATAATTTGTTTTACTGCTCGAATTCAGTTAATTTTCGCTCAATCAATTTATAAAAAACAATAAAACGTAGATTAAAGTTAAGTAAACTTTAGATTACTGTTGTGATTTTAGAAAATTTTAGAATAAATAGACGAACATACGAACGGACGAACATAATTCAATTATTCCGTTTTGATTGCAACAAACGCAATGATAAAATTATTATATTTTTCCATCCGTCAACGGTAAGCATCAAAAAAAAGTATTTCAAGGATATCAGATTGCAGGTTTATTTTCAAGCGGAAGGCGAGTATAAAAATAGAAGAGAAATTTCTTTACGTTCACTTTGATAGACAAATAAACAAAATGTTTTTGCAAAATCATCACAATATTCTATTGCGTTCACTTCCTCTAACATCTGTATGTGATTGTTTTGTTTGTTGTTTCGCTTTAAGGACTAATAGACAGACAATAATCAGATAAGTTGTAATCCATTGTAAAATCCATTGCTTGTTATGCGATTTTCTAACAACCACTTGTTGTGTACCTTATCTTTGAGGTGAAAGTGAAAAAAATCCTCGAATATCTTCGAAAGTCTCGAAGGCTAATGAAAATTTACTTTTACCTTCATTTCGTTTCGTGTGCGAAAATGATACGAAAACAGAACAATTTCGGTATCGCCCTTGCGTTTGACCACTAATACACTTTACGGTAATTAGTTTAAAGAACACAACACGCCCCCGACATTCTTTAGATTTTATCATTTGTTATTTATAACCCAATAATTAGGCAAAAGTCATAGATATATAGAGTGCGTTTCAATGTGTATTGTGTGTGTGTATTGTGCGTTGTACTCTAGTTTACTATGTCAAATAAAGTAGACAATTTCTTGGGCAATGGTGGATGGCATATAAGAGGCAGGTAAGCAAGAAAAGTGATTTTAACGTTAACTGCGTACGGTCAACTTTCTTTCATTTCATCATTATGAAATTTAATATTTGCATAGCAAAGATGTAATTAAAATTTACTCAGCCGACTAATTGGAATTTATTGCTTAAGAAATTGGAAAAGCAGTAACAGTAACGAGCAACGAGAAGTGTAAGTCTGCGGTATTAATGTTCAAAGAAAATTGTCACATGCGCGACCCTCCGCAATACTTGGAATAAGAAAATTTTGAATTATTCAAATAAATAAAACGAAAGACGAGATCCCATCATGAATTATTTATTATATGGTGAATGCAATTTACTATCAATTACTAAAAAGGAAAGAGTTTTAGAAGATTAAAATAAAATAAAACCTACTTTAGTTTTGCAGCAAAAAAACTATTGCATTAGGATCAAGAAATTTTCAATTATTCTATAAAGAAAAATTCTTATTTTATAATACTAGCCCTGCCGAAGAAGGACAGGTTGCGCCAGGCATTTTATGAAACAAATCACTGTCTGATACCTCCGAACGATTCTACTATGTTGATAATCAAATTGCTCTACTGGAGACCGTAACACACTACATAAAGCAGGTCTCGTCAAGTGACCGTAAAGGCATGATTGTTCAATTCTCTTGTCCCATTGGTGACACGGAATGAAATGGCTTATCGTCATAAGTGCATCGGCTTTAATAACGCCATGATGAAGACATTTCCTGTATAGATGAGTTAAAATGGATTCTTGTCTTCTACTTTCTTAACAGAGTTTCGTTTAACTGTTAACTTACGGCAATCAACCTTCGATTATTTCATTTTTTATATCAAAATTTATTTCTGACTTTTACTTTCAATCAGCCAATCAACACTGACACAAGCAAGTATTTGCAAATTAACGCTGTTCACAAAATGCCTTTGATTATATGACGATGTCACTTACCGTCACATAGTCAGTAAGGAGTCTCGTATCCTCGACAGGAAGGAGCCCATTGGCGATCAAATTTGGTGCGGAGATATATTGAGGAATTGTGTATAGCATTTCAGAACAATAACCGCAGTCTACACGAGCTATGGACTGAACTAAAGTTTATGCAGGACTTATATCAACAAATACATTTTTTCTTATTTTGTGAATGTATTTTATTTTTTTTTTTTTGAATATTTTATAAATTTCATGTTTTTATATACTTTAATCATAACCAAAAACAATAACGTTTTAATTTCTCCCACGATTTTCATAAGTGACTGACACTTCAAATCGTAGCATGATTCGTTATAAAAATCATCTGAGAAAATTAGGGTTAAAATGAAGTAACACTCACTGTAAACCTTTCGTTCTATTTACTCTTTCTCGCCAGAACACATCATTGCCCTAATCATAATGCGGTCTTTCCTGGCTAATAATCGAGTCATGAAACAATTCACTTCATCTATACACTTTTTTTTAACGAAGATCGCTATTTTCCAAAACAATTTTACAGACTATCCTGGTTTAACTTTTAGCATAACTTGTTCATTTTTTAGCACTTAAGAAATACAATTTAGCAAAAAAGCACGCCAGTGTAGAAACAAAAATGTGACCTGGAAACCTTTCACTATGTCATAAGAGATCATGGATAAAATGTCGCGGAAATCCTAAATCCAGTTCATTCCCGCAAAATAAATTCCCTAGAGAGGGAAAAAACCAAGTGCACATTCGCGTGCGTCATGCGCGTCTGCCGGCCGACGAAGAAGATTAGCGGAAAAGCAGGTTAACAGATTAAAAATGAAGCCCTGAACTTGGGTGATAGTAATTACGCTTGTAAAAATGTATATAAAGAGAATATTTGCCGAGCTACGCAATAACAATTCCAATGTTTCGGAAGGCAATATCGCGACAACTACAATGGTAATACCATATGTAGTAAAGTACGATCGCTATACCTCTCACTGCACCGGGTATCGAGAACCCCAGTTTTCCGCCTCGCTATCGCACGTCCTAACCACTAGACTGCGCGATAGCAATTGTTAGTTGCAGAATTTCTTTATAACAAGCCAAAGTTAAAGAGAAAGAGAGAGAGAGATATAATTTTAAATTTGAAAAAATTGCTAAAATGGACGCACGCGTCGTATGATTTGCGAAGAATGCTTTTCTCATATGATTTCATTCGTTTAACTCAACATTAAAATAATGTGCAAGGAATTGGGTTTCGAACCCGCGTCCTCAGTGATGTTGCCTTTCTTTTCGACTTTTCATACATGCCTGCACTGTATATTTGATATAGAAATTGTGTTGTACTTACTTGCGTTATATAAAACTTTTATACGATATATTTATGTATTCTATAAAAGCTATATATTTGTAAGTTAGCTAAGTATTGAACAGGCCTTAATCATATCAGTACCAACTGTCCTGCCAGTGGTGCATCTTCAAGATCAAAATTGTCGGAAAGAAATGTCAATACACTTTCTAGATACGCATCGAAAATTTTTTTTATTACCTGAACGACTTTATTAACTTTTCGATAGTGAAAAATTAAAATATGCCGAGAATGCTGCTCATTTTCGATTTTGGAAAGGGCACTAATCAAGACCTGCTGCATAGAACCAATCGAACTTTTTCACAAGCAAAGCTTTGCTATAACAGCTATCAAAATATATAATTGTTATGCGGCTTAAGTATAAAGTTGGCTGAGAAAAAATGCAATTAACTCCTATGTTGGGGAGAAACGAAATTACTTTCGGAACAATCTTATAGATAGCATACTTATTGTCCGCGTATTTTGTAAATGAATTTTAAAAGCTGCCGGATGGCCTAGATTGTATGCTCGTTGGTATTGACAGCTCTATCGCATTTGAAATTTGAATCCGTGAATACTTACTTGAGAGTCACGATTCTTAGCCACTCAGCTTCTTATGCGAAAATGTACCCAATTCATTATGGAGTTTTCGGCAACAGCAAAGTGTAGACAAGTCGACTCTCCCGTTTTGGACCATCTATCACTAAAATCAGCTGATAAGTTATTGAAAATATTTAGTATATAGTAGGGTAAGGTAAAAGATAACAGATTCGTTCATTTCTAAATTGAGCAATTGCGTCCACAGCGTGGCATCAAGTGTACAATGAAAATTGAAAAAACAAAGTCAAGGAAATAAAAATCCAAGTGTCCCTAGTCTAACACAAAACTCCTAATAATAAATCATCAAGATATACGGTCAGTGAGAAGAATAGAATCTGTCTAAAATTCTCAAGGTATAAAGAGAAAGCGGAAAAAGCAGAATACACGAAAGTGCGGCCAAAGTTTAAGTGAAGTATAAGTTCAAGAAAATCATAAATTTGGGAAAAGTATTGCATAGAATTTCTTACAAAAAAAAATAAATAAATTTGCGTGAGTAATAAAACTTGCATTCTATAAACGAATGAATGAAAATCTTATCCCAAGCTTCATATACTTGTGCTTGATGGTGCTTATCACTTAAGACTTTCCGAGATCGTCAACTAATAAATCGAGTTTTACAAAAATCTGTTGCCTTTTAAACAGACACCTTACCTTCTGGCGAACAATTCCAAGGCCAAGTGTTTATCAATTATTGTTATATATCTTCGTGCAATGAACTGTAATCTTATACCGTTTCGCGTAAGATCATGACTTTTATTTCCTCTACACATTGTGTCCCCGTCGCTTTTTTCACTATCTAATTGCATGCAAATATTAAGGTTAGCGTTTTATAAAAAAAAAAAAAAAAAAAAATTATAAAATAAAAAGAAAATAAATATATTTATTTAGAACATATGTTAAAAGTGCGGCCGCAAGCGATAAAATTGATTAAAGTCAAGCGAATATGAGTTTTATTCGTTTAATTTCGTGATGTTTATGATAAAAATGATGATCAATGCGAGCTACCGTATGCACAATGCATGTATGTAAATATATATGCTATAATTGTAACGCATGACGGAATTTCGCTTGATGCACACCTGCAATTGTCAACACAGGCTCAAATATTATACATCAAGACCAATTTGTTGTGGTTAGATTTGGTAAAATCAATATGATTTGCAGATAGCGCTAAGAAGACTTCCTGATATTTATAATTATAGTTTTGGTATGAATATGTATGGGTGTATGGATGCATGGGTGTACGTGTATATGCATTTAAGTATGTACACACATATATATATATATATATATATATATAGGTATTTGCGCGGTTATGGGTAAGGCATAAATCATATCTAGTCTCTACACTTCACTTCACTGTCACTGGTAGCAATTTTGCTTATAAATTTTGTAACATGAGAGCTTCTTTCTTCTTTCTTGATAGCAGTCGTAATTTCTTATGGCGGCTTTGCAAGTGTTCTTGTTTAATTTTTGTTGTTGGTCTCTGGCGTTCAGTTTTATAATGATAAGCATGATAGCTGTTTTATTACATCATTCCGTAACTGACTGACTGAATGACTGAGTGTGACCGTCCGACCGGCTTAGCTAGTTTGTTTCTTTTACACTAAGATTGCAAGCAGTACGGCAGCAATAGGTGAAAAGATGATTGTTGATGTGTTGTGATAGCATGCGTTCAGCACGCGATCTATAGTTTCAGTTACTGCTTTTCTTTTTTTTTCTTTCTTCCTCTTTTTTCCACCATCAACGCTTTGCAACTTTTCGAATTTTGCGCTGGACTAGTAGTAGTAGTAGTTAACTTAAAGATTTACTTTTCTATTCAATCCATACGTGTTTATTTAATGTTAAATGTCTCTTGCGTTTATTTTTATTTAGATCACTTGCTTTAGTCAAGATTTTTTCATTTTTTTTTTTTTTTTTGTATATTTTTTCAATGTCGTATCTAAATAATAAAAGCATTTATGTCGAATGTCTCCTTACCTGTCAATTTTTTTTCGTCATTTAAACAAAAAACTAGAACATATATTAATTACATTGTAATTGCAAAGAATTTAATCATTTCATGCCAAATGTCGCTCTTCATGTCCATGTTGTGTGATCGTTTTTGATGTCTATTGCATATGTTCTACACGTACACATTTAACAATATTTAAATGGTTAATTCTAATGGGGTAATTATTCCAATACTATTCCCGGTTAAAAAGCTCTTGTTGGTATTTGTTGTTAAGATATTAGTTTGAGGGCAGAGCTCGCCATCACAAGAGAAATGGCAATGGAAATGGCTCACCCACGGAGCAAAAACTCACTTATCCAAGTTTTTATTTTGTACGTTCTTTCTCTTTGTCTTTTTTGTAGCGACTGTTTTCGTCACCCCACTGTTGCGCGCATTTCATTGGTTGTGGTTGTGTTGTCAGTTGTCAACTGTCTTTTAATAACTTTATTTCGCGTTTGTTATTGAAAATTCCTGTTGTCTTGTCGCAATTCTAAACATCTTGATGGAACGATATATTCAACATTGTTGAATTTGAATGTCGCCAACATTTGTTATATGTGTATGTATGTTACGGGTTTCGATCATCAAAACTGCAGGCATTTAAACAAGGATTAAGTACTTGAATTAATTTCTATCGTTTCATACTTTATTTCATTTCATTTTTTTTCACTTCCACTTCATAATTTTCGAGTGTGCAAGCGAAAGGCTTTTATATTTGGGGTAAGATAATAAACCTATGGACGCCTGCCGTTTCTATACATGATTTGTAAGTATTTGCTGTGATCATTTTTTTTAATGATGTCAATGATACTAAGCCTTTACAGGACCTTACAGGACAGGACTATAATGGTAAATTTTCGTCTATTCTCCATTCAGTTCGTATCAGACATTGAGTGGTCCTTAGGAGTGGTCTTGTAGGAGTAACAATAATGACACTTTTAACCATGTTGTCTACTTTACAATGCTTTACTTTTCGACAAAAATGTTTTCCTAAAAATAAATGAATTAATTTCCATTCTTTTTTTGCCTATAGGTACCTACTTTCCATTTATTTCAGGCCAAGGTAAAAGCAGTAAGCGCCGACATTTAATATTAGTTAGTTTTCAAAAGTATCGTTAAAGTTTTTTTTTTTTGCTTATTTTCAAGCCAAGTAGTAGTAGTAGCAGTTTCGAAACGACAAAATTATATTTAATTAGAAGAATTAGTTTGTAACTCTTTTGTTTTAAAACAAAAGTTTTAAAGTGCTTAAGAATGCAAAAATCTATTCAAACCACTGAGGAGGTGGCAAGTTAACGGCCTCAAAACTATGATTATACGTACCTTGCATCGTTAGTGCCTTTTCCTTAAAACCAATTAAACCAATAAGAAATTCAAAAAAGTTTTCTGAACCGACTTAAGTTTGCATAACCGACCATGCGTCACATAAGGGCTCTTTATGCAAAAATTTGAAGTGAACGTATGATGTAGATCGAGAACATTTTATGAATACTTTTGTGCCTTATAAGCGCCTTACGTTGTATTTCTAAATTTTGACTTCGTTTCGATGTGTTGTTTTTACCCAAGTGAGGCTCTCATCCAAATATATTTCTGTCCTGTTTCATAGGAATATTGTGAGAATGTCGTTCTTCATTTTCTTAAAATTTTTAACTTGAGATAGCGAAAAGAGGAAGCGCTCTACTCGGAGTTAATGCAAGTTAATGTTCTACTTAGGTGATTGAAGGGTTCTACAGTATTCTACTGTTGAGCTTCTCACACCTATTGAAAAGATTCAAAGCCGAACAATATATTTGAGTATAAAAATCGTGAAATTGAAATGACATCCTTTACACGATCTTCATCCCGGCAACTAATGATATTTGTTTGCTTCCACATGTGAAGAATAAATTCACTTGAAATTGCGACATTTAATTGTACAAAAATATGGGATCGGGATATAAGATATAAAATTCGTTATAGATAAAGTATTACAAAAGATGATTTTCTCACATGTTAAAAAAAATTTCGACTCAAATCAAAATATTTTGAAAATTCGAATTTTCGAGACTGCAGTGCACTGTTCAGTTGCATATAAAGTGTTTGTTTCAGTCTCTTAACTTCAAGAAACCGGGCGATTGAAGAGCACAAATACTAAGGGAACATTAAGGGAACAGCAAATTTCAATCGAAGCGAAGAATGTGTTTAGTTTGTCCAAAAGTAAATGCAACCGCTCTCGTATTAGTGTGATTCTGGTAAATGTTACCTCAATTACTGTTTAAATTGGAACGTATTGAAGCATTTATTACATGCGAAATATATTTGAGATTGTTTTCTTTCTGCTCTAAACGTTATTCCTAACTATATTCAGCTTTTCTCGCTCTTGCAAACTTGCATTTATTGCTCACAATTGAACAGAGACGCCATGGGCCATTTTTCCGTTTGGGGTTTTCGTGACGATAAAAATCTTGTTTCATAATAAAATCTTATTTTGGAAAATTGTATTGCGATCGTTGCTCCCGCGTAGTAAATTTGATTCCAAATTGCAAAAGTTTTGACAAGATCGCATGCTGTCTTCTGTTATGATAAATGGTCGGCGGCAATGCCAGGATATGGCTGTTAATCTACGTTTGGAAAATCTTGCATTGATTGCGAAACAAAATACTATTTAGTCTGGATCTAGATTCCGTTTCGTGAAATTAAAAATTGAATAAGATAATGATGGCATTGTCAAACTCTGGATGGTCTGGATGGCTGCGAAGTGTTGCATGCATGTAAGCCCTATGTAGATAATAGAAGACTGTGTTGCAGTGTACCTTCATTTTGTTGAGCGATATCCAAAAGTGCAATTTAACCGGTTAACTACACTCTCAGCTTACTTATTATATCAACTGCTTAACAGTGCGTAATGATAATAGAGTAAGTAGTGAACAAAATAATAATAAAAAGCATTCCATTCGTTTGTCCCTCCCTCTTTTAAGTAGAATTGTTAGAGTAGCAAGTAAGACACGTATGAAATCTATTGGCTTAGTTAAAATTATAATTTTCTTTGAAAAGAAAATCTTATAATATTTTAATAATAAAAAATTTATTGGTTTAATATAGTTCTCGTTTTGTTTCAGTTCAACTTGACTGCGCAGTAAACAAAGTATATGGATGGCCTTTCATGATTTCCACCAAATGCGAAAGGTTCAAGTGGAGGCGATCTCCTGAAAAATTCTCCTCCCATTTCTTTATCTATATATTAATAATAAAGAATAAATCACGAAATTATTGCGTTACGCTTTCCGTTGCTTCACGTTTCAATGATTCCTTCACTATTGCCCCTGCTTGCTTCTTCTAAATGGTAAGAAAATTGAATTTCTTCATTTCTGCAGCAACATTACAGATATACAGAATAACAAATAAATTAGTTGTAAGAAACTCATAACAAGCATTATACGTAGGTTATATCTAAGGCTGATTACTACACTTTATTGAAGACTACATTCGTCCATGGCCCATATCGGTCCACATTTTTATACCATCATATCGCGATAAGTTAAATTGTGTATTTATTAGATGGAATAGATTTTTTTATTTATTTTCATGTTTTATTTTCGTTTATTTTGTACTTCCAACTAACTCATGTAGTGTGTAGTTGTGTGATATGAACATTAACATTAAGAAATGCTAGAAGCATTGAAATGTAGTCTGATGTTTTCTCTGCCTTTCAGGATCACAAGGCAACGTAATGTTGTAATCTTACTTAGTTTCTATATGGAAACAACACTAGGAGAAAAAGGTCGGGTCAAAGCGTTTTCTCTGTGGCCCTATCGTTAAACATGTGAAAAATTACTTCATCATGGCTTTCGGCATATATTTCCAATTTAATCTTCAATTCGGAATTTTCGTAATTTTGCACTAAGCTCAAGAAATACATGAAATACTGTAGTCAGGTAATCGCACCAAAATATAAAACATCATACTGAAGAGTGGATCAAAATATTCTGAGCTAAGAATTATTATAAGGAATCCACATTTTTTGTCATGTCGCACTTCAAAAAGCGCCGTTCAACATGTCTCGTTTTCAGTGAACGCTAAATTTTCTTTTCTCGCCATTGCTCGTCCATACCCATTATTGTTAAATACTTTGTTGCTTTATCATCAATCAAAATTTATTGTTATTATTATGATTAACACTGAACGCCAGTTCATATTGTTTTTGATTTTTTTTGTCGTTAAATTAATTAAACTGAAAATTCTCAACCTAAATGCGGTTAGCAATGATTGTCCTATGATTCTTCATCTCACGTTACTTGTTAACGACAATCGCAATATTGAGAAATTTTGTGGCCCATCGAAATTTGTGCTATTTTCTTAATCATTTCTTCATAATTAAAAAATACATTTCACTTAGTAAGAACGGGAACCAGCGCATAGATAGCCAACCACTTAGCAAAAGAAAAAAAGAATCGAAGCTATGTGATTGATGCAAACACACATTTATTTATAGAACTTTTCTAATTTTTTTACATTAAGGTCTTCTCGAAATCGAAAATAACCATAACCGCTCTGCCTGTTTGAGCAGAATGTCGGAAAAGTCGGAAAAGAACTTTTGAGTCGAACAGAAAGTTTAATTCAAAACTGCTGTCAAGCTAAGTAAATTGTAATTCCGTCCTTAAAGAAATCGATTGTAAATAAAAGCGCGATCTAGTGATACTTGTGAGTGAACTTCACAAATATCCTTCACATTATGTATATTCAATTTATATATATATATATATATATATATATGTATGTATGTATTATTTTAGAAACGTAGCATGTATATAAAGCAGGGGGTTTTTGTAACAACCGCATTGTCATATAAGCGATCTCATAATGATGGACAGTACGATTACCTTATAACATTGACATGTTCACGACGTTTACAATAATATCTTAGAGTTTTATTGAAACACATATTCGGTATATGCTGATCAGATAATAGCAGAAACGAGTAGCTGCAAGTATGTATCAAGGGATTCTGACTTGTTTTCTTAATTTTCTTTAATTGATTGCAATATTCAAAAAAATTCGTTATAGACATACAAATGCAAGTTTAGATTGGTATGAAAATACCGTTATGGAAATGAGTTACAAGAAAAAAAAAAAAATAAATAAATAAACAAAATAACTCAACTCCTCAATGTTAATATAAATCATTATGTACACATTCAAAATGGATTAATGGGTACGAAAGAAATTATTTCAAATGAAACAAGTTAACCAACACTTTTGAGCGTACAGAGAATGGCTCAGGATACACGAACGACCATCAGACTCAGTGCAGAATCTTTGCGAAATACGAGTGAAATTAACTAGGAATCGCGTTATGTGGCAGCCTAAATAAATAGGCTGGCAGGCGTGTTTAATGCTGTGGCTTCATTTGATTCATTTACTTACGCCATATGCTTGTTTGTGTAGGTATTTGTGATTAAGAGTTTTTGAGTATTCTTACATTAGAAATATGTAAACTGTCATAGATGCGTTCATGCCGATCTTATTTAAATTGGCGTAAATGATTTAAGCAATATATTGAGGTGGCAGGTAAGTATTTCTGCCTTTCACATGTAACATTATTTCGGAGGACTTCGCCAAGTGGTGTGAATATTTTTTCTTTACAACTACAATATGAGTTTCATTAAAGTTAGATGACAAGCAAGTTAAATGAAAGTTTTTTTTGCAGCCGCTAGTTTGGCATAAACCAAATGTGTTCGGACATTTTTTTATTTTTTTTTTTGTTCTAAGATCCACTCAAATGATACGTGAACTTGGAGAGATATATAATGGCAGAATATGTAACATAAGTTTGGTTTCAAAAACATTGTGTTATAGAATTTATTCACTAAAAGTTCTGCAAAGTTTTAGTCGCCGAAATAAAGTGGATAGTATGCTACTTGAAAGGACTTAGTAGATGACCGTACGCAACATAGGACAGAAATTAAATGTTAAGCATTTAACAACAAAAAATTGTTTAAAATATATTCAGATCGCTCTTGAGATTAGTATTTATTTTAATTTTCGACCAAACCAATATTTTTTTTCGTTTGAAACTTGCGGCAAAGCTGGCGACTACAACTTTTTGCATGGAAATGTTCAATTTTTGAAAAAAAATTATAGAATGTACAATACACCAGGAAAGTTTTCTAAAAAATTTTCGCAACATCCAAGATTCTCGTTATTTTTTGATCTGAATGAACATTAACCTTCTTTGGACTCTTTTATAGTGTCAAAGCAAGTCTACTCACCTTCAAAGGCAAATTGCGAACACTTTTGAAACAGAATTACCGGCAAATGTCAAAATGTGCACTTACCACCGGCTTACGGACTTTCCCTTTGCCCAATCTGCATATATTTTTGAAATTTTAGTCATAGTGAGCAAAAAAGTCTTAACGGGATTAGTCAAGTAGGGGCAACAAATCTGGACTTGATATATTTCGAAGAAATGATCAAAGAAATAAATTCTAAGATTAAAAAATAGGCTGACGACAAGTAGCTAAGGTTATCGACTCTGCCGTAGATGCGTTTCGTGCCATATGACTAGGTGTTGTCGGAGATCCGTTGATTATACACACACATGAACCGTTCATAGCCACAAGTGGTTGACTTACTTGTTACGCTTAATATTCCACTCTTTAAAAATCAAGCCGTTGAATGATATAAATTTTTACACAAGACATTTATTTAAAAATACATAGATTTAAACCACCATCGGAAGTGTGCTAACGACAACCAGCCCCCGCGAAGTAAGACCTAACGGCGGTCCCGCAGGGGAGAGTGGTAGAAGAAGCGTGTGGGTGGGTAGTTAAATAGATTTAAAAATATATGATTTAAAAATACATAATTTCCTGCATCTCTTTTATGGGGTTAAGTGTTATATTAATTTTGCGGAACTAAGGCGTAATAAAATCGCAACGTATTCTCTCATTCTTTTCTCACTTCTTTTTATATGAAAACGTCTTATATGAGCTCCGTGTTATATGGAGGGTCTATTGGGCTTCGAAACATGGTACTTAATACTCAAAGCAATGTGGCATAGAGCGATATGCCACAAGTGTGTTCGCGAAATCTAGTCAAATTGTGATGTGACTTACTGCAGTTTGTTTAAACATTGAAAATTATTGCACGCAATTTGATTTTAAAAATGGCTTCAATCGGTCGAAAAACACGCCCGCAGTGCCATGTAAACTCATCACTCATCTATGTTTTTGAAAAAAAGGAATAAAAACTGAGTTTTTTTCTTATTGCTCATAAACTATAGCAGATAAATGCATAAAAGTGTGAACGTACCTGTGCAGAAATGGAAAAATGCCTAGGACCATGCCTACCCAATATTACAGTGTACCAAAAATTAATTTTTTTTCAATACCTTTACAACGCGTAGAAACAGGCTTCTAAAACCCCATAAACTATAAAAGTTCTTGGAAAGTTTCGAATTTGGAATATACCTAAGCATGTTGGTCGGCTGATTTCTCCATCTGTACGCCCGCCCGACTGTGTAGTATCTGTGGTAAACTTTCTCCCGTACGCAAAAATGAAGTTATCGCCACACGTGTATGTAACAAAAACTGCGAACATCTTTGCTTTGTGCGGTTTTTGCTTATTACTCATAAAGTGCAACACATACACGGTATCACGTTCCACTGTTATTCTAAAGATCAAAAAAAAAAAAATCATAAGCGGCTTTAGAAATTATCAACATATCAAGAAGTCATTAGCTCATCAAGTCTTATTCAGAATAGCTTGATATCAAACTGTAATATTTCGCGGCTGCTACGTGTTTGCCACGTGGACTGCATTGTGGGCATTTTGTAGCTTTTTGAATTGCTTATCAATTAACGCTAAATTGAAATGATTTGGCAAACTGGTTCTCGAAGCATACATACACAAACACAAATGTTTACAATAAGCAAACTAAATGACGCGTCTATTTTGTGATCTCGAATAGATGCAAATAGAGGCACTTGCTAATTTTAGTGTGTATGCATGTATATTACATACGTGAATGCATGTCTGCACATTGGATACATTTGAAAGAAAAATTAGTATTAGTCTTGAGTTTCATGTAGGTATGTGTTAATAATTTAAATAAATGACCTCTTGCATGTTTACGCAAGAATTGGTCAGTCGCAGAGATATATACGTACATATATAAATCTATCTATGTATCTCTTGCTACATGCGCTGCATTGAACAATAAGTCAGGAGCAAATATTACGAAAAGACATCTTAAACCGTATTAATTTGTTGTTTTTGTTTTTGTTTTTTCTCAGATATATGATTATCATGGCCTAGCATTGAAAACCAGATTCATCTTCTATTCTTTTTTATTTCTCGCTTCTCTACGCGAGCTTAAGATGCAATTTTAAATAAAACATTCGCAAGAGTGAGGCACGCATGTTATGTCATTTACTAGAATTTATGATTACACAAATACACATTTGCACATTCTGACAAACGTCGAGATTGTTTGAAAAATTACATTAGCAATTATTTCAATGAATTTTTATTTTTGATCTTCTTAGACTTTGCATAAATATATCGTTGAAAGTCTTTGCATATTTTTCATTATTTCTCTCTCGCAGAGTTTCTTTACCTGTGAAGGTAGTTAGTTTGCGTTGTTTAATAACTTTATTGCAATTTGCACTTAATTTTAATAACGTTTTATTGCTTTTCATAAGCTGCTGAAATACTCTTCGAGTTTCTATTGCACCAAAAAATAAAAAGAAAAATAAAGAAAAAAAAATTATTTTGATTGTTGTGCGATCATTAGTGTCTTAAGCGAGCCGCTACTTGATTTGGTTTCGTTCGCCATGAAAAAAAAAGGCAAATGATGATTGCTGCGAATGTAAACCAAACGACAAATACAGAGACGGATAGTTGGACAGACGGACAGACGCTGTTAAACTACTACCCATTTCTATGTTATAATCATTTTCCTGATATTAATGATATTTTAAATATTTACTTTGATCCGCTATCTGCGTGTGTTTGATAAATTATGTAATACGCGTTTGAATTGCGTGCTTATTATTTTCATATTCACATCACGGGAAAATTATTATCCCTTGATTGCTATAGTGGGCTGTTCGCAAAGCGGCGATACGAGTTTCTTCGACGAAAGATTTTTTCAAAAACATAATAAATCCAAGTTATCCACATATATATCCAACTGGTCGGGCTAGCGTCTATAAAAATAATATCTTCGCTGCACGATTTGAGTTTCAGCTCACTAGGTGATGACGGCTTATTTCTTGCCCTCATATTTATTCACTCCGCAATAATTGTATTTATTGACTAACTTCTAAACGAACCTAACGGTTACTAAATTTTCCTTCAAAATTTCAACGTTTCAACTTGAAGAATCACTCTTCAAGGAATTTTTCTCACTTTTCAAAATACTTTAAATCTCGCATATATTATTCTTAGGGAGGTTTCTTACACACCTTACACCAGTTGTGGAACAACAGTCGGAGGGATTTGAGGAAGACCCGCATTTTATTATATCGATCGATTCAGAAAGTGATTCACAATCAGTAAGCTTGTCTCTCCGCCTGTCCGTGCTAGTTTCTTGTGTTCAACCTAGAGGTCGCGGTTTTTGAGATATTTCAATGAAATTTGGTATAGCCTGACATGGTTTGGCCCAGGGGCGAATTCTATTGAAAATATGTTCGGATCGGACTGCTCCTTCGACCATTTTCCGCATAAACACTTATTTTGAAAAGTCGTTATATGAATATGGTGTGTTGTATTTGATGGCGGGTCGTGTACCGCTATAGTGTTTTTATTTGTTTCTATTCATCAATTTGGCGTATAATCTTTTTCCAAAATTTACCTTTTCACGAACCATATTAGATATGTATACGCAATTATTGTTTGATTGAGATAAGCAGCCATTAGTATCTACAGATGTAAAACATGTTTACAGGTGATTGTGGAATTCAATTAGTGGGTTTCTCATAACTTGACAAACCTTTGTTTTATCGCATTATTTGTATTGAAGAGTTTTATTGCGGCTATCGCTCACAAAGATTCTGTAACAAACGGAAAAAACAAAACGGTTACAAACTCTTATGACTAGGGACCCGTCCCCCCACAAAGCCAGAATGCGATTGTCCGCTAAGCAGAATACCAAGTACGGTAAAAGCCCAAGTGAAATCTCTTTTTAGAATTAATAATCTGAGATTGATTCCATCCACTCCTTGCAGCGTATATATTTGAGTCATCGATATAAGTTTGAAAATTTTTGAAAAATGTATTACGATTGCTGAAAATAAATTCTGCAAAAATTTCAGATGTAAAAAATGCCTCTAGTGAATTTCTATTAAGAGGGGAATTCATGATCAAGCACTTGTACGTTCGAGTAACAACTTGTTTCTGGTACCTATTACAAATGTATAAACTTTTATGCAACCTCTCAGGTTTGTGCCTATGGTGGATTGAATCACATCCCTATTGAAACTCGATCTAACTGAGAATAGCGATGCAAAGTTGTAATTGTTTTCAACCGTGATAGCGGCACACGGAAAAATACTACTTTTGGGTGTTAGAAGTGATGAGATCTCTAGTGTGCTCTAATTCTTGAAAGGTAGCGGCGAAAACTAAGTGAATGAATCTTCAATTCCATCTTCTTTAATCTCCACCACCATTAAAGCGGCACATTCAAATTGTAATGTTTCGGTTATTTGGCTTTTGATGGCTGGGGGGAAGAGACAGAGGATCACGACCACATTCGAATTTAACCTCATACCAAATTTTATTAGTTTTCTATCGCAATTCTTTGCAGATGAACGAACGGGGAGATAGACGGACAAAGATGAGTATACATATTCAAATAAACAAAACCAAAAGCAAGAAAAAAAAAGTTCTATAAAAATCTTTGCAAAATCATTTTTTTGTTCGTATTACGATTACATCTAGTTCTTGGGCTACTCTCTGTTTCATATATAATTTTCCAGATCATTCGAAAAGAATCTATCGTATGTCAATTTTTCATATTATAAATCACAATCAAGAATTCCGCACCTGTGATGAGCACATGCCTTTAAAGTTTACAATCGGGCTTACGTACAACATAATGTAAGCATTAATTTTCTATGTAATTTTGTATGTCAAATGAAACGAGTATTAAAACTGCGATACGGTCCTGTTTTCTAATACAATTTTTTGTATTTTCTTTTTGCCATTTGATTAATAAGCACATAAACGAACGACTTCAAATTTATAAGACAGTGACCTGCAATATGAAGCGTAGCGAGTCAAAGCGTAACTCTTTTTTTTTAAATATTTTTCGCTTATCTATGCTATCTAATCTATACTAACTAATTTGTAAGAGATGTTCTCATTCCCTCATCGAGAAATCATCACTTTTGGTCACAAGTTTGTGTTCAATCTACATGTAGCACTCTTATGGGGAAGAAAGCCAAAAGACTGCCTGAATTTCGATAAGTGAAAGTGGAAGGAAAATCGATTACCTTGATACCACGAAAAGATTAGTCATGTCTCTAGTCAGAGTCCTTTCTGAATACGACAGGGACGACAGCCTCATCATCAATCTGATATTGATTTAAATTGTGTGTCAGTTTTCTCGATTTGCGCTGGATAACCTCGGTCAACTTATGAACATAGTCTTGGACTTCATCATCAATTATGAACTGTTTGCTATAAGCATAAGTTTTCCCTTTCTGCGATATTTAACTCCTTCTGCCTCGCTTGCAGCAATTTTAATCGTACTTCTCATCTGATTTCGATGTTGAAATTGAACAACACTTCCATAGACAATCGGTTCGGTGTAACTTTCCAAATAGTTGATTACGATACCTTGCGACGATCTAATAATACGTTTCGATCCGATATACTATAGCTTTGTGGTTAGAGGTTATGTACGCTCATCCATTTTGTTGTGCAGATATAAGTTTTTTTTTCTTTTTGGTTTTTTGATTTTGTATCTCCGTTTTAGTTATCTATATATATATATATATATATATATATATATTGTAGATTAATTTTATACTCGGCTGAGTGTTTTGAAATAAATAAATAAGTAAACGTACTTTAAAGTACATCTTTAATAAGCACAATTTAAAGGAAATATTGGGGTTATATGAAAGATTTCCGATCTGAGCATGAAGATGACAGCATCTGTCCACAAAAATGCGGATATATATTTTTGTGTGCTTCGATAAGTATTCACCAAAATTCCCTTTGCTTTGAACGTTTTGTTGTTGCTTGTTGTGGCTTGATAATCGTTTAAGTGAATCAATGCGATGTTTTTATGAAAATCGGAAAATTTGAATTACGGGCTCTCACTGACCATATGTTTTTTCAAGACAAAACGAGTGAACATTGAAATTTTCGCAATGAATTAAACTACAGCCGAGGTGGCTAACAACTGTAACAACAATTGTAAAATTGTACTCGCCAGCCATCGAATTAAGGTTAAAGGCTTATCAACATATCTGAAGAGCGTATTTCTCTTACATTGAATTAAGATTTCGGCATGAGAAAAGTGACCGCATTCACTTACATTGGAACAAAAACGTGCCCAAATGCAAATTTTCAACACTCTGTCGAATAATTACGCCGAGTAATTGCTTTAGATGACACATTGAACACATTGTTACTCGTCAGAAACCAAAACATAATCAAAACAATGGATAGCGAAGACAGAATCGACTCCAAAATGACATGAAGATTTTTTCTCCGGCTTGGAAAGCGATCGCGACCATTTTATGGGATGGGAGCTATGCAATGGATCATTACTTCACAAGCTGGAGATAAAAATTGTGGAAAAGGATCTAGGATTACGGTAAGAGAAATTGTATTTCATCAAAATAATGTACCGGCTTACACCTGAGTGGCTGTCATGGCGAAAATTATGAATTCCGAATTATGATTAGCTGAACTGCTTCGCCACCAGCTTTACTCAATGTGTGTTCTTTTCGTTTTCTAAAAACTGAGCGAAGGGAAAGATCACTATAGCAAAATCAGAAGATCACTATATTCGTCGATAAATATTTTGCAGACATAGATTTTGTTTATTAAAGCGAAGGAAAAAAAGTATTTAAAAAGTGAAGTTTGAAAAATTTTCAGAAAACTTTTCTATAGGGAAATTACACAGCTTTTCTCATTTATGAAGCTATTTGCTAAGAGAATCGCATTTTTTTTTGCATTCGGCATCTGAGGTCGTTTAGTTGGGAAACCATTATTTTAAATGTTACTTTTAGATAAATTTTTTTAAGTTAAAACAGTCTTGCGAATGACATTAATATCTTATAAAAGTTTGTCTAAAAACTGGTAACTGCTGACTTGTTTATGTATTCGCTTCGTTTAATTGATCAGATAATCAACTTTACAAAAGCGCATAATGAAGAAGATCGTTTAATTGCTTATACTACAATAAAAACAGGAATAAAGAAAAAAGAAGCAAAATACATATAAAAGATTACCGATGACTGCTCTACAAAACACATTCTTACGCATTCATTATAATAGCACGCGTTTAATACGAAAGTAAATACCATGACGACAATGTATGAATTTTATTACTCACGGCCCGATTCGATTATTTAACGTCTTACATACACAATTACATTCTTTCATTTCAACAATTGATTTATATTCAATTTATAGAACATGAGAGACCTAGATTTCTTTCCTCTCCAAATTGATAGCACTGTAACTATATAATATATCGGTCAGTATGCTCAAAGATTGGCAGCAAAGATCTCTGTCTCTATTTCTCTCTCTTTCAATATTATTTTTAGAAAATGTTTCAATTGATTTCTCTTTTGTAAAACTTTCAACTTTTTTGAGCGGGTCTTCACGCTGTTTGTCTTTGATCCGAATTGATCCTTTTTTGAACCCTCTTAATCTTTTACTATTTTTTTTGCCTCGTATGAAGTATGATTCTTTCAAACTTTCTTTACAAATCAACAGTAGGGCGTCTTTAAAACCATATAATAAAATGTGACTTTCTATAAAAGCTCTTTTTGACTAAACACAACATCAGAACAGAAAATCGCAAAAAGCATATTTTATTACGAGAACTTGCTGCGTGCACCTTCACGTAGAGTGAACAAAAATGAAACGTTCAACGAAATAATATGCAAAAGCATCGAAGTAATTTCAAGTAGTCTTAGCAAACGCGCTAAGAATTGCCGTCTACAGCTAGACCGTTCTAAAATAGTATAAGAGAGATCTTTAAATTGATAAATAAAAATTTGATTGATTAACGGTTATCGTCACGGACAGTTTCTCGGTCATAAAAGCTATCCATAACCTTTTAAATTTCAACTGGAACAAAATTAACAAGGTAAGGAACACCATTGCCACTTACGAAGATAACATTAAAATTTTTCGGTTATCCTTTAGGAAATGAGCGAGTAGACCTTGCAGTTAAATCTGCCGTTTCGGCCCTTTTAGTTATCAACAGCACAATGGAAAAATTTGACCCGCGAAACTAAATTAGCAAAAAAGTCAAAGAGAAAAATAGGCGAAAAAAATCAACCACACTATCACACAGATTATTCGAATTTTAATCCGAATCTTATTTCATGGTTCCCTTCAATCAAAGTCGAGAAAATCAAAAACAAAATTTTGCAAGAATACACTTTGGCAATATAGCAGTGTATCCTTAAGAAATCTATTTCTTCCATTCGCGATTCTGGAGAAAATCTTATTATTTCAATATTTGAAGACTCAGAGCGACTAGCCCTACGAACATCTTGAAGGTAGCCGTGGAGCATAACTTCAATAAAATATTTACGAATATTAAAGCGATTAGAGCAATCGTCCAGTCTATCTTTTAAAAAAGTAGAGCACAAAGCCTTGGTGTCCGTTCCTTTTTTTAGTCCTAGAATTTATTGGTTCCGTGTAAATAACAGTAATAATAATAATAGTAATAATAATGTTAATAATTAAAATTTCTTAAAGAACTGAAGGATTGAAGTTTGTATAAATATTCGTTTGTAGTTCGACCTATCAGGTTCCATGCTATTTATGAAAGGTTACTGCGTGCACAGAATTTGGGATCGCTCAGATTTAGAAACAAGTGATGTGAAATAGAATATGAAACAAAGAATATTTACTTACGTACATCAAATATTTTGGAACCTTCTATGCCTTTATTCGCGTGTTGCAAATGCTTGACAAACTTAATATACACTAGACACTCGTGGCTATGAAAAACGTCATCGAAAAGCTTTGAAACTTAATTAAAGTCATTTTTAATGGGATAAATTTTTATTTCCGGTTTAGTGAAAAAAAAAAGAAAAAGAAATTCCAAAATTTGCGGAAAAAAGCTGATGCTTCAAGTACAATATCGCAAAACGGAGACATGAAAACAAAAAAAATTTTCCGCATCTGGCTAAAGCGAAGAATATTATGCAAGCAATGATTGAGCTGCGGAACGTTTAATGATAGTGGTGGGGATAGGGGCATATGTTCGAGCGTGGGCTTTTGACACCGGCCGCTTAAAACTTCAAAGCTAAAATGAAATTAAATAATAATAAATGAGAGACGGGTTTTGGTGGCGACAGGTTTCGGAATCTGTGCTTAGAACATAGATAAATAAAATTGCCAGTGTAACGTCTCACTTCTTGCCCCTGTAACTAACTATTCGTGATGTTCACAAATTCACCGTACGGAATTAATAAAGTCTCAATCATTAGTAGTGCAGGGAATGATAAAAATAATAGTAATAATAATAATAATAACAATAATAATAATAATAATAATAATAAAAAAAGAAAATAAATAAAATTAACTAAAACGGTAAAGTTTTTAATCAAGCAACAATTACTGAGGACAGTTATGTTAAAATTAACTCATGGTTTTTTTTTTATCCATACTTATGTATAAATTTTCTTTGAAGAAAAATTGAGAAAAAGAAGAAAAACGTAGCAAGTAGTATAAAAAGTAGCGGTTTCTCTTGTTTGTTGTGTTTTCTTTAATTCTCTAAAAATGCGTATGCCTGCCAAGCAAGCCTTCGACCTGTCAGTGTTCAGCAGAGTTGCATACCATGTGTCAACTGTTTCAAACTCTAACATACATACAAAAGACTATTTTTTTTGTTTTTGCATTTATATCAGTGTCTGCGGCCAGAAGCAGAATTGTTACCATAATGATAATATTAGTCGAGACCATATACCACCAATTGTGGCAAAACATTCGGTTTGTTTTTGCCTTTCTTTTTGCTTCTCTGTTGTTTTATTGTGATTTTTTTTTTTTTTTTATAACAAAACAATGGCTTGTCACTAATTAGTATGCAACAGATGAGGGCTATTCGCACCGTGCAAAGTTATTTACTTTTTTAATTTGCTTTGTTTGCATTTCTTGCCTGCTTTGCGTGGCTTACAATCTCCAGGAATGTGGACGTTTGGTTTTGTCAGCACATTGTGACTTGGATTTAGTGTTGACCTACTTTTTTATAAAATACTAAAAGCTAAAAAGGGGTTAGCCTTACAATATGCCGTTGCTGCCATTGCTGCCGTTGTTGTATGCAGCGTCGCCGCATAGACTTAATTCACATCACTAACTTGCTCTTCTCATCACTTCAGATGCACTCGCCGCCATATTCGCTCAACATTTGTTATTGCTGCGCGAGTTCACTGGCTGTAGGTTTTGTGTGGCCATGTGTATACCTTTTACAGGCATCAACGCATTTGCGGTTGACAAATTAAAATGTGTATGAATAAAATTTAATTTCCTTTATGAAGATCATTCATTCCTCTTATTTCTCTTTTTGATTTTCATTTTATTTTATAGGTTAAAGTTGCTTTGCCAGCAGAACATGTCAGCAAAACTTGTGATTGATTTATTGCTTTATTGTTTCATTCAAAGGAAAGAAAAGCAATGCAAGCGAATTTTTGAAATTTTTCACAACAATTTTTTTAAACCAACCGAAATATTGTGAATTATAAATAAAACAAATAAGAACGCCGTTAGTTAGTCTAAAAAATATTAAGCCTAACAATAGAAATAACTTAAGTAAATGTCAGCTCATATGATTTTTTAAACGCTTTTCATATTACATTATTACCCACCACCGAGGCCACCGAGGCAAATGGGTATATTAGATCTACTGACAAAGTTGTCGCGTTCGCAGTACCCTACAGGGTATTCATTACAAGAATGAAGTTCATAGGATTCGCTCTTTCCGATAATCCGTCAGACGGTTCGTCTATGAATGCGTAGGCTGAGCTATCGTTTATTAATGAAGTCCTCCAAATGGCCATAATTACAGTGATTGTTAACTATGACAGACAAAAAAATCGAACATACAACTGATTTCGTTTGTAAATTTCGCTTGATCCGTGCACTGAGACAATGTAAAATTAAAAATTTTTATTTTAAATTTTTTAAGGTAATGTTTATTTATTCTTTACCCAGGGTATATTTATTTGTTTATTGATTTTTTCCCTGAAGCTAAAGGTATTCCCAGTAAATGAAATGAGAAAGATCATCGTATTAAATTTAGACTCAAGAAATTGTTTTTGTTAGAATTAAATCTCAGCTGATTTACTCTTCTAGATACTGAAATGTTTACGGGTACTAAGCCCTTCTCAAAGACTTAAAAGGTTTACACATTTTTTGATATCAAAAAACACAAACTTTAGGTCGTGTATGCTGTCATTCCTCATTAACGAAGCAAAAGTAATATTTACGATTTTTCGATGCTGGATCGTCACGGAGGAGTATACTATTATAAGGGTCTATTTATAACTGAACGAAGTTATTTAAAACCGTTGACGATGACTTTTTTAGTTTAGTCTTAATGGCAAACTTATGAAAAATTTGTTCAAAAAAGAAGTAAACCTTCTCCTAGGGATAATGAAATCAATGATTTTATTTCTTTTTCAAGTATACAAAATCAAGTACTCATTTCATAGTTGCATATGCAGTTTGACTGCGAAACTTATGCCTGAATACACACGACACGAAATAAAAAGTCAAGAACTTCAAAAGAAACCGCACATATACGCTTGAGAGCTTCCAGCTACCATGCCGTTAAATGGTCAATTTGATCACGAAGTTCTTTATAATGCGCCAAAATATTTTGCATATTAAAAGAAAAAAGAAAACAGAAAAACAAAAATAACAAAAAAGTGCTTATAGTCTTTGAAAATAATATGAAAACAAACGCTTATTGCATAAAAGTTTTATAAAAAAAATTATACAAAGAACTTATATAATAGAAGGAAGGGAGTTGCGGCTAATAATGATATTTTTTTTTTAATAAGTACACTTAAGCTTAAGCTTTTGAGTCTTGCAACACCATCTAATCAAGAATGAATCGTTATATTAAGCGATTGAATTAATTTCTTTTATTTCACATTTTATTTGCTTCCTACCAGCTCCACACTTCCTAAGAATCGATATATACGCCGCAAGCTTCCACGTGCATCATGACCTGTTAAATTAATGATGAAAAGAAAATAAAGCAGAAATATTAACGTAAATGATTTTAAATCTTACGGTTCTTAGAAAAGACTTCAAATCAGAATGATTCATTTATCGGTATGTAAGAATACATCACTACTCTACACTATACATGTCACTACTATTACCGAATAAACTTTTTGTGCAATTTGAACTTTTGATACATTTCGTTTGAAGGTTGATACTAAAATCTAAAAATCGCATGGATTTATCCATAGTCATCCTACATCTATATCTTATCCTACGATCTTATTGAGTAATGTGTTATATTTAGCTATATGGAGCGAAATATTGTACAAAATGGAGATGAAACATTTAATTGATGACGTAAATGAAGGTATCAAGTTCAATGGTTCCTTATTTTATGGAATTTGCACGAGCAATGTGAAAAAGCAATGCCGTAGGTAGTCTGAACTTTGTGAAACAATGAGCAGTTGATAAAAGGATCAGCAACAATAGCAATGCAGATGAAATGAATTTTGCAAACAAAACACATTCCGCATGCTTAAAGGCACGAGAATACAGCACCGCCCCAGTACAAAACGATAGACAGCGAATTGTCAATTGAATTGGTCTCTACAGCTCTTTACTCGCTAACAGCATAGCATGTAATACGTCGCTGTAATAACATAATTACCTTACTGGCCAGATATTGATGCTTCTGATTACCACTATACCTCTTCACTGGCTGATCGATTATCACATTTGCGTCTGTTGAAGACCTAAGCTAATGCTAATTCGCTTGCTAGGCTAACAAAAAGCAAAACAATTTCTCTTCACTTCAACGAGCAATAAATCTATTGTTCCCAAGTGAAGTATTATTAGTTAAACAAAGCGAATAAAAAAAAAATATATGTATATATATATATATATATAAATAAAATCAACTGAAAATTAACTTAATCGCCCAAAAGAGTACAGGAAATTACTGCTAATAATCACTTCTTTTTTTTTTTGTTTTTGTTAACAAACATAAATAAGCTTATGTCATATGCTTTGTTAGAACTTGTTAGAATATAAACTAGAACAAATGATTATATAATGCTGGAGAGCATTGACATGTAATTTATCACTTATGGTAACAGTGCTTTTGAGTGTGCATCGTGTAATTGCATTCAGTAATCATTAACTTTTACCAAAACCACCTTAAATATGTTTCATATTTCATTCTCCCCATACAAAGTCGGCGTCATACAAGAGGTAATCGCATATATTTAAGTGGCATTTTTCATCAACAAAGCGTAACACCAGTGTATTGAGATTTTTGTTCTAAAGACACAAGTGCGTGTTGTTCGCAAGATTTAAGATAACAATCTCATTGTGCTTTAGTTGTTGTTTGATATATGAAATGAAAATTATAAATCATTTCTTTTTCTTTTCTTGTTTCATGATTTGTTGTTTGCTTGCAAACTTACATGTGATTACTTATCCTTTATAATTGACTATAGGAAATTGCACAAGCTTTAAAAGTGAGAGAGAGAGAGAGAGAGAGAGAGAGAGAGAGAGAGAGAGAGAGAGAGAGAGAGAGAGAGAGAGAGAGAGAGAGACAGAGATAAGCAGAGTGATAAACGTTTGAAAAGGGGAGATGAGACGCAAGCACGAGTCTTTGTAAATAATCATTCAGTCAGTCAGTCAACCGTCTGTGAAGATAACGAAAAAATTAAGAAATGCATTTTTTTCTAACAGTTTAACTGCGCAAGTTAAAAAAAAAAAAGAAAAAAAACAAAGTATATAAAATAAAAATTATTACACAATATTCTCAGAGCAATTTAATTTTATTAATTACAGCTTATAAATGAATATGCTATTATAACGGAAACTCGGGATATCCGACACCTGTATATCGTACGGATGCGTTTTCATAACAAAATAGATGATATTATAGAAGTTTCTGCGAAATATAAAAACTATATGCTTGTGCAGATAACTTTTCTTTTATTTATTCATTTATTTATTTAGTTTTTTTCTTTTATGAAATTAATTTTGATACGATTAACATGAGTGCACTTCACTGGTCGCAACTCTCGTAGAGTGATATTTATGCTATAGAGAAACTAAAAAAAAAAATAAATAAATATAAAATACTTGACAAGCCATAATAACACATATCGAGAAAAAGTCCATTCTTCATGCGATATCTACGCTGTCTTCTCTTTCTTTTTATATTAATTCAAGTTGACTAATTTGGTATCTGACCACATTACCAGAATATCCCCCCGCACCACCCCTTTCACCGCAATACTTTGATTATAATTTAATAGTAGACTTTCTCAAGTCAAGATTTTTATCAGATTTGGATTTCAAGTAGTTGGGTTTATAGCCTCAGCAGAAATTGATGAGAGCCATACAATAGACTTATAGCATAGCCTAAGGATATCATCGATTAACTACCATCTCACAGACGTCATCTAAATTCTGGCGAAGATAGAGGGAGAGGAGGGGTACACTAGTTTTTTTTTTTTAAACTCGAAGCCAGCCAATAATAGGCTGACCTTTCTCTCTATTCTCTATTCATTGGTTCGCTTGCTTTTGAAACATGCACGATCGTGGAAATTGTGATGGAAAGGCGGCACTTGATATATGATGCTTATAAACAGGCGCAAAAATTTTAGATCTTAATATATATTTTTAATAGAACATCTATCTGAAAGCTCAATACAAAGAACAGATAATAATTCGGCCAAGTCATAAGTAATGAGTTACATTTTAGATCTATCCATGTCCGTAATCATGAATATTTACTGAAATGAACGATATCCTCCGGGACCGAGGGACGGACATAGTATTATGATAATCGAGTGTGTACAGGCGTGGCTTCCATTAGAGCAGATTTACCATCAGCTTTTTCGGAAGTAGAAAATATGCTTCTCTTAGCGTAAATGTTGTTTACATGGCATACTATTCACGATCGTTTTGCACAATTTCTGATGTGGTTTGTCTAGCGAAAAAAAAAAAAAAATAAAAAATATATGTTATCCTTTACTGAAGTGAAGTTAGCCCCCCAAGATAACCCACATTTTTATGGTTCGTGTCTTCGCTAAAAATGTCTTGGTTAAGTTAGAATTTATTGCGAAATAAACCACAATAAAGTAAAATAAGTATTAAAATGAAATAATCTTAGCAAATGTGCACATATCAAACATAATAAGCTGCTAATTACGAACGCAAAACCAAAAATGCTTAGTTATTGCCAGTAAANATTTCTGCATAATTTCCTATTTTATTTATGTTTATACTTCTAGTTTTGCTAAGTTTTTCCAATAATTTCGTAGCGTTCAATTATCAAGTATCTTAAAAAAGGTGATTACACTAGAGTGAAGATAGCCCACATTTTTGTCTTTGCTAAATGTGGGCTATGTACAGTGGGCTAACTTCACTTCAGTTATCCTTTGACTTTAAGATTAACAAGTGAGTTAACAAAATGCATGCAATTGCAAAAGCATTATTTTACATAACGCTGCACAGCGATAACGAACCGCATAATAAACTGAGAACAGTTGTTCAACTCGTTAATACTGTATATATAAAATCATTACATCATCAATTTTTTGTTTTTTAACTTTTAAAAGTCGGCTATTAGTGTTAGAATGTAAAAGGTAATACGTATTCTATTAATTAAACAAGATTTTTATCGAGAAGATTTTTATCGCTATGAACTTTCTCTCTCTCTCTCTCTCTCTCTCTCTCTCTCTCTCTCTCTCTCTCTCTCTCCCTCCCTCTTGAAACACACTTCATATTTGTTACAACTGGACGTACCTGATCATCAGCTGATTAACTCATGAACTTTTCCAATGAGAAGCGTGGAGAGAGTATTTCGAACAACTTTTAGGCAAACATTTCGGGGTAAAGAATGATTACAAAAAATTTAATTACGATTTTAGAAAATGAAATACTCCTTCCATAATTCTAAGCTCATCATTTACTTTGTAAGTAACTTTAATTTTCTTGGAAGAAAAGCTGAATTTTCCGTTATTGGCGAACTTGGCATGAATTGATTTAAACCCTTATCCATAATGTATTATATATAAGCGAGATAAGTGGGATGCTTATGAGCTCAGTAATAAACTGAATATATCTTCTGGTAGAGGATATAAAAATTTAACTTTTACAGTTAATTTTATGCGATGCGCACTCTTTTGATCTTTTGGAAGCCTGAGGATAATTATCTAAAAGTAGTTCTTCTTTTCCATTTTTTTTTTTTTATTTTTTATTTTTGCATTTAATCGACACTTGAGAGTCTTTGCAACGAAAAAAAAAACTAAATAAATAAATAAAGAAAAGAAAAAAAAAAAAAAAAGGCAAAAGAATTATTTGAAATACTTATCGCCTTTATTTTCTAATCATTAACACTTCATCAGTTGGAAAAAAAGAGTTTATTTGCGTGCATTGTACATTTGTATCTCTATTTAATGTTGCTTCATTTACGCCCAATACCCGCTTGGAGCATTTATCTCATGTTTGATCTTAACATCTCTTGATTATTTAAAAATTGTTACATTGGCTGTGCAACTATATTCTATGAGCTTAAAAAAAAAAATAAAAAAACGACAAAAAACAACAACATCAACAGAAACAACAACAAGTTGAAAAAGTGTAAATTGTAATAAAAAAAGATAGATAATGATAAGGAAGGGAAAAAGAGAACATAGAGGAGAAGAGAGAAGATATTCAACTTACGTTTTAAAGCTGCAAGCATTTATTTGTTTCTTTATTTCCCCAAGATTTTGTCGTTGATTATGGCCTGGTTTGGAGTTTTTATTTGCCGGCAAAATGGACTCTACTATCATGCCTATAATATTCATACAGTGTGGTCGCATCATTGTACGTTTGTATGTTATTTACAATAAATTCCCATGACGTTTAATTTAAACAACTTCTTCTTTTTTTTTATTTTTCAATCCTGTTGCTGTTGTTTTTATCGTTGTTGCTTTCATAGAGTCGCGGCCCCCTCGTTTCTATGTTAAACTTAATACCACAAAATGGGAGTTGAAGGCTAATAGTCTCTGATGCATTTGCTTAAATAATCACATCGCACATATGTAATCGAAAAATACGATATTTTCTAAAAAGTCTTGAACCATTGAAAAAAAATATATAAAATTTTTATTATAAGGACAAAAAAAAAATCTCCATATTTGTGAACGAGTAAATCATACAAACCCCCAATCCCGTCGCTATAAGGTCTCTTGTAAGTCCAATGAAAATAATTGTTACATGTGGTTTTTATAAATCTTCTCAAACCTCTTCCACTTAGTACTTTAGAGCTGACTTCTTTCTTTATAAATGCATGCTTTAAAGGAAATCCAGCTGCATTCAAATTTGAAGAAACAAATATAAACTCTAGAGTTTCTCTTCATTTTCACGACGATGGATAAAAAGAATATTTTTTTTTACTTGAATGACCCCATAGCCATACATTCCCCACCACCACCCAACCAAAATGGGCTCTCAACCATCAACTATTATTAGCGTTACGTTCAGGCATTTAATAATCAACGACTTTACGGCAGAGTCACTCGCGTCAAAGCCAATCAAATTATAGTTCTCATTATGTTGGCTCCACAATCTTCGGATTCGATCATGGTTCCCATAGTTTGATTGTAAAGCGATCTGTAATAACTATCCGCAAATGCCTGAGAATATATTTGAAAATCGTTTAGGTTTTTGTTGAGTTTTTAAGATTCTCTAGAACGCAAGAGTATTCAAGGAACCTTTTGAGTTTTTAAAACTTCTAGACATTACGATTGATAAGCAGAAGGCTTAATACATTTTAGACAAGATAATCTTCTTTGGGCAGCAATCGTCAAATAATTTAATAAATTGACATATGAAAACATCTATAATTAGAAGAGAAAAAAGTGAAAAATCTTAATAGAAGACAAACAAAGTAGCAAAGTAAATAAATAAAACCTCTTCATTTTGTACGACCACGGTTTTGCCATGTTTGCGGGTTAATGTAAACACTTAATTTAATTGATTTAAAAATTGACTTTTTTCCAATTAACCTCTTAACCATTTTATTGCAAAATTTTATTGCATCAACAAGATTTTGTCGCTAAACTAAACTAAGCCACAATTAGAAAAGTCTTAGTATTTAAGTTCCATCGATCATGATAATGGCATTAACTCTAATCATAGTTATCTTGTCTTTCTCAATGGAATGTCACGCAACGGCATCTGCAACTGAGGATCAATGATTTCAATGAATTTCTTTCCATAATACCTACAGGTACACAATTTCCTATATCTTCTTCAACGTCTCTTATTTTCTTTATATTTTTGCAAAATGTGTTCCCTATTCCCATATTTTCAGTTGCTGTATATTGTAGCAATTATTGTATGTACACTTAAGGTGTTATACATGAAAATTCCATTTTTACTATTTTCTCAGATTTTTTTTTTTTCTTATTCTTGGGAGAATAGCTTATGATAATGATATGAAAGCCTTTGGTTTTTTCTTTTTTATATCCCCGCAATCGATGGATTGTGCTACGTGCAAGGGACGCTAGGATTACGATATAGAAAGTCTAGCGTGAGTTCGTCGATTTTGACATTTCCATCATTTTTTTGGCTTTTGATATGAAAACTTTCAAGACGTAGGTGGAAAATATTCACAGTGCAAAAAATAAATATTTGTTAAAAAGTTGTGGAGTACCATGATGATAAACGAATACAATGGGTAGCATAGATAATGCATGCATTTTAATATTTCTGTGCCGGTTATGTCCGCGAATGCATCGCTCCGTAATTCATTTGTATGGCAATCTAGGAGAAAGCATTAAGTTGCTATAGAAAACAAAATCTACTCTTCTCACTTTCGATTTGAACAACAGATATGCTACGAAAAACTTTATCTACTTCATGTCTGCAGCGAGTGGAACGCCATTATGATGCTGCTGATATATGCAACCAGAAAAGTAAGCTGATGCGTTCTCCTTATATGTTAAAAAGTGTTTTGATGTATCTAGATCTGGGCGTATGGAATCCACTGCCTTAAACGATGAATTACGACCGAGACAATTGGCTCAATTACAAGCACTTTATAATGCAATTCCATCCCCATCAAGGACAGCGCCATCTTTTGGCGTCGCACTTACAGAAATCATTGATAGAAATCGCGGAAACGATATAAGTGCCGACATCCGTAAGAAACCATTGGTCGCACGTCTCTCTGATGATAGAAGCAAAAAATAAATGAAGACGATTTCAAGCATATGAACGCAATTTCTTATATTATAATTTATTAAGTTACGAATCGCCTCAAATGAAAATTTAAAAAGTAATGATAATAAAGCGACCAAATTAACTTTTATCAAATTTTGTATTTATTGCCTAAAATAGTATTTTCTCTTATGAATGCTATGGACTTCCTCTCAGGTAAACAATAATATACGATATGCAATAAAAATGGACTTTGATGCGCTTTGCAATTTTGTAAATCTAGCGTTGCGATCACATATTGCTATAAAGGTTAAAATTCTTTTTATGCAGAAAATGTTTTCACACCATCGATATGGAGTTCCGTAGTATTGAGTTGACAATGTCTTTCAGTCACATACACTCTACCCTACACATATATACAGCGGTTGGAGGGAAGAGGAACCGCACTAATTGTAACCAGTCGCCGCAAAGTAATATCTAACGGTGATGGAGAATAATCAAAGAAATGTATATGTGCGGGGTGGTTTTCGTATATGAGCGCCAGCGATGGCGAATCGTACGTGGGGCTGGTTCGAACATTTGCACGTCTGGCTCGCATGACAAGCCAATAGAAAAATAGAATTCACACACATACGCACACACATACCATAACGGAAATTTGTTCTTGACAACATTTTTTTACCCATTTTCGACCGAGAACTGACATTTCTAACGAGAACCAGTTCGTCTAATCTCCACTATTGTGATAAGAAGCGATGTGTCGAACACAAACTGGTTAAGCAGCATCATGATGAGATTTATTGTAAAATTTGATTAAAGCCACAAAAAAAAAGGAAGTTATTTGCTCGATGCACACTTCGTAATTTTAGTGGTCGGAGAATTTGATGAAAGATATTTTCCACATCCTTGGGGAATTGTAAACTACTCCTGGCACACAATTCCGTATGGGACGCCATCCATAAACGGTGCAAACCTTTGCCTCTTTGAGAAAATAAAAACGGAAAGTGAAAAAAAACAAAACTACAGATTTTTTGTCAAAAGCACTCAAAATTCCGTTAAATGTCGAAAACGTTACAAATTCGGTTAAATACTCTCCTCAAGCATTGGCACAAATTTTAGCTTTCACTTACAGAAAGACTATACCCTATGCATGATATATGAATGGTTGGAGAAGCAATCGTGTATAGATGCAATAGTAATACGTAGTAAAATAGGATTTCGTAAGAATACGCTTTACAGATCTTAAAAGTCATATATATATTTTTAATTATTGATCAATACTAGATTGAAGATCGGTCGATCTTTCCCGAATCGTCTGATAAATTAGAAAATATTATTATGATGGCAAGTACTAAACTTCTGAATCTTAGGTGTGAAATTCGAAGAATCTACATTTTTCATGTACTACCTGGATGGCAGATATCTATAGCGAACTTGTAAATATGGAAATAGTTGCTGATCGTTACGTGATACAATAATATTTTAATCTGAAAAATGTCAGTTTTACGGATATCATGGCAAACTCCGAATTGTTTGTTCGTGTGTAGCACTTGCCGATATACTCACTATATCGGGCGGTTCTCCCTATAAGCAAGGTATCGAACATAGGTGGGAAAATTATATTGAGGTAATAGTAGACTATGTTGGAAAATGAGAACATTCTTCGGCGATTTTTCTGTGTTTTCTTTGTCAGATTCAAAATCTGTCGAGCATTGATGACTTAGACGAGATGTTTTCATTTGTTTTGAAATAAAACTGTTTTCTAAAAGCTCGACGTTTTTCTGTTTGCAAAATAAAACATTAAATTATAGGCAAATGAATGAATTTTCTATGCAACACTAATAAAAGTAATAAAAAAAAAAAAAAAAAAAAAAAAAAAAAAAAAAAAAAAAAAAAAAAAAAAAAAAAAAAAAAATTAACTGAATAAATAAAAATAGAGATTTAAACGAGCAAACCCGTTACTCACTAGCAGAGCTACAGTCACAATAGCTGAGCAGCAATGATAAATATAAGTGCATTAAAACCAATATTTGATGTAGACCGCAATGGATGATAAAAAATGATACCGACCTACCCTCTATACCTACACATATATATGTACACATATATAGTAGTACACTAATCTATAGCATAATTGTAATAAACTCTTCAGAAGCATTAGTTGCTACTTTCTAAGAGAAATGTTGTCGTTAAAAGAATTATGCAAATGTACGAAATTAAAAAAAGCAAAAAAAAATTTTAAAAGCAACGATTCGAATTTAATGGATCATTAACAAGTAAGAGTGTTATATTCGGCTGTGGCCGAATCTTGTATGCCCGCCAGACCGTTCCTTTTTATCTTATCGATTCCTACCTTATCACGCTGCGGTACGATAAAATTGATATTGCACGTTACTATTATTGCATCAGGAGCCTAATTACGTGATTGAGAGTTAGCTTTCGTGTTTGTTCACAGCTATTTAGCAAAAAATTCGTATGACGAGTAAATAAAATTGCAATTGCAAAGTCTGTACTCGCGGGTTCAAAACCCCAATGCGGAAGAGAGTTTACTTTCGTCATAGGTATAGTGAATGATCAGTTGATAAGGGAACAACATTTATCGATTGGTAACACATCCACATCCACAAGGTAGGGGCCACAATCTTCCCATCTCTTTCGTTTTCCTTACATCTTTCTGACTATCGTTGCGTTACGCGAAATGGGGACATCTATTGAGTGGTTGATCCAACTTAAGCAAAAAGAGCTTAAAACCAGAGGAAATTTTTAAATCTTCATCCTTGAATGCTTCCCGATGTTAAGGAGTTTTAGAAGTTTTAGATGAAGCCTAGCTCATTTTGTCCATTTTTTGGCATGCAATCGTTACGTATCTTCATATGAAGAATGTATAGAATAATTTTCAAAATTCGACTTTGTTTGGTTTATAAGTAAGTAGTCAATATATGTAAAAGGTGTTGAAAAAGTTAAAAAAAATAACAATTTCATTACTTACAAATTGTATGGGCGTGGTTGATTTTTCCTGTTTTTTAATATGTTCTATAGGATGCGTTATAAAATAAATTTAGAAAATTGCAGTATACCATCTTTCATAATTTAAGAAATAATAAGTAAAATTTAGAAAACTAGAGGCGCTTAGAGCTTACGCTTCGTTGCAGGCATGCCCTTTGAAGTGAGCTATCTTAACTTTGCGACCAAGAGAGGAATGTCAACAATACTATCGACGGACAAATGGACAGAGATAGATCGATCCAAATTTCGGAATTTGACAATGATCGAGAAAATATTTATTTCATTTGAAGCTTCCTTTTGAATGCTGCAAATATTACGACAACATAAACATGCTCGTATTTTTCGCTAATGGGTATAAAAACGAATTGGTTTAGGAGAAGAACTTCTGCAAACAAATTTTGTGATTTTTAATTAAAAAACAATCTTTAAAGCAAGAACTAGTGCGAATGCTTTTAAAACAACTAACAGTTTTATAATATATATATGTATATATTTATATATATATATATATACATATACATATCCATTTACCTTTACACATAAAAAAGCGCATAAATGGATTAAATATATTTTTATCTGCGTATTTATTTTTGCGCTTTATCTCTTTGATAGTTTAATTCAACTTTTTAGTATAATTCGCTTTTCTTTCAATTAACACTGTCTGTCAGATTCGATGGCTAACCTAAATTCAATTCGATATCACGCTTGCGGCTTATAAATTAACTCCTACGCGATGTTTTAAATGCGCGCGCCGCTTAGTTTGGGTGTGTTTGTAAGTTTAACTATTAAACGTAATTGATTTTACCATGAATTTTTGCATTAAACAAAACTTGTCAAGGTAATATATGTGATATTGCGCTCGGCAAACGGTGCAAAGAACTTTTCATTTTGTGTTAGATAACGGTTTTATAGTTAAAAAAATCGGAACATTATTCTTTAGTTTATCAGTGAAGATTATAAGATAAGTTTTTGGATTTTATTTTTCCAAAATTCAGTTTGACTCAGCATCCGAAAATATATTTTACATATTTTTGATTTCGTTTCTTGTCCGAAAATACGATATATATTTACAGTTTTATACAATTATAATGATTTGTTAAGGAAATTTTATAAATTTTTATTATTTTTATTCAAAACACTTAGCCCGAAACATTAACATAGGAATACGGTTTCAAGATTTTTGACTATTTCCAGGTAGTGTTGTTAAATTACTTCATATTGTTGCTGAACACTATAGACATACAAAATGCCAGTCCAAAGGATCACGACACAAAGAGTGTGGGATTTAAAAACTGCTTGACACAGTTGACTAACGAATTAATGCACAACCCTAGCATTGATGGGCAGCACACAACCTCAGATCTTTTTCTATTTCGCACTCAGGAATTCAAGATCCATGCGACAACTTGGATTGCTGCACCGTTTAGGTACCGTCTTCGTGTACTAATGCTTGTTTTCACCACAGTACCGAAACGTGGAATTCTCAAATATGATAAAGCAAATTGGACTGAACTCAATAACTTCTTTTCGGATCCCAATTGAAACACTTCTTGAAATGTTATCTTACTGACAGCATACGACCTATAATACTATTAAGGAAAAGTACGATCAAACTCAAAGATCACTGATAATCCAGTCCAAGATAAATCAATCAGCTTTACGAGCAACCTAAGAATGGGTGCAAAACAGCTACTCCGCCGTGAAAAGGCTCTCTATGATCAGCAGCTATGTGCTAAAATTTCTGCTGGACGAAGAAACATGCCAGGAGTCGTGTGCTTGTAGACTTCTTTACTAAGAATCCAGCTACTGTAAAGGCTCAAGATTCAACAAACACGTTTGCGACTTATTGGAGTAGCTAGAGCAGTAGTAATGTAAGTTTATGCCCGACAATATTGGGTTGATATCTGCTCCTTGTACATTAAAATTCAAGGGGGAATTAGTTGAATGTATACCAATAATATGCTGTAAGCTCTTTTAAATGGAAAAAATGGATGGACATTAATCCAAGTACTTAACACATTTTTGTGTAAAGAAGGTCATCAACAAGATCATCAAACATCTTTTGAAATTAAAAAAGATGAAAAAATATTTTATAAAAAAAAAATTATTCATATTAGCCTGTAAAAAATACGTACTTGTTTGTTTATAAAAGTATAGTAATATACGATATACGATAATAACAAAATATATAAGAAAGTTGAAGATTATGTTTGGAACGAATCTTTGACACCCACCACTTTGTATATAAATATAGAAATTCTAAAGATTTCGATTCGTCTCAAAGTTTCAGATCGGTATCTCCTGAGGACCAAGAGAGAATCAAACTTCTTTCGTCAAGTGTGATTCTGCATATGGTGGATACGACAACAGTGACAGTGAAAGAAGATTTGAACATAGCCGAGCGTCGGTATAATAGCGAGATTGCGAACTTATGGTAAAAATTAAGAAAAAAATTATTATAATAAAGCAGATAAAAAGATTGACGTTGAACACAGGTAGCCCTTTACTCTATATCACTTTCCTTAATACAGTAATTCATATTACGAGTATTCGAAATATGGTATTATGTGGAACGTGATGGGAAAAGCGGTCCGCTCCAAACCATTTGCAATAGTGCTCCTCGCTGGGCCGAAACATGTCAATGTTTATAATGCGGACACGCGGACAGGCGAATAGACAAGTGGTGCAGGGTATACAAACATGTTTATTATAACACATTTAAAAATTTACAAAAATGTTCTTCATCAAAACACGATTTTTCAAGGTTAGAGCATAACAATTGCAACTTTGATTCTTATCTCTCTCCTTCTCTCTCTCTCTCCCTTTCCGGCAGGTTTCTTACAACATTATAAAGGAAAGGGACTCGAACTAACAAAAGTTTGCCTTTCGTTGCACGTAAATTGGAGATTTTTATTCAAATATTCGCAAATCACGCAAAGCCCAATACCTTTCAAATCTCCTACGGATTTTTGCTAACTATTGCTAATGAAAGAAATAATACAATATTTAATAGAATAAATGATTTTTTTGTTTTAAATATTCAAGTTCGCATGAGTGACTCTGCTTGCCGCAGAGCCTTTTGACATACAGATGGTTACCGAGGATCGCTTCCATATTGTTATTTTTTAATACTTTTTATTTTTTTTTAAGTATTTAAATATGTGCTTAATATATATCATTCCATCAATTTTTTTTTTCCTGATAGAATTTTTCAACTTTATTTTTAGCGTCTGATTGGGGATTCTCTCACTTCTATGCGATTGACGAGGAACATTGCTGATGATGACTGGACTTTAAGTCCAGTGAACGTTATGTGGCAGGTACTCGAGATTCGTTTCAAAACGATTGCATCTTCCTTCTGCTATATTACGTTTAATTTGTGCTCTACGTGATGACACCAACAAGTACGCATAACTTGTTGCATATAGCTCCCTGAGCACTTGTTAGTTTTGTGCTTTTTTTTTTTTCTTGTTTGTTAAATACATAACCCAAAGTGAATTATTATTGACTGTAACGATTTGTATCTTTATAACTCATTGTCTGCCAGTCGCGTTATATCATTTCGCCATGAGAGCAGTATTTATGAGTTAATAAAGCGTTTTTTTAGTTCGGCTGTAATTTATTTCAGATGTTTTGGTAAATTTTACCTTAAACTCTTAAATCAATCAATATGTATTTATTTTAGTAAGATATCTCTGAAACTGATGTTGAAACATTTTAATAAAATCCATTCTACTGATTTATGAAGTAATCTTAAATATTGTATTTATCATAGAGAGAGGCTGGATATTCATAAATTATTATGCATAAAAACAGGAGAAAACAATGCGAACGAACACACAAAGCTAAGTTCATGAAACTCAAAAGTACGTTAAGAAGACGGTTCGTTTTTTAGGAACCCTTTCGATTAATTTGAAATGAATCCAATGAGTTACAAACATGCTTACTAAAAATGGATAGCTAATAATATGCTAAGCTGGTTAGAGAAGAATTATATTGTCTAGGACGACACTAAGCTAAATAGGTTGACTGGAAGGGCTATACGCGACCAAATAGTTAAGTTGATTAAAAAAATGCTCAAGGACAATTATGTGTTTGAAAGAGAGCTATATAAATAACAAAAGTACTAGGCTGAACTTAAGGGGCAAGCCAGACGGGGTAGGAGAAAGAGTTAGAAAGATTGTGAACTCATCCCGAGGGGCTTCAGTCACAACGCAAAGAGCCCGGACTTGGAAGAAGCTCCATAACGAAGTACAAAATTGATTTGGAATCTTTTGAAAGCGGAAAAATCGGGGTGATCTGGAAAATAGGGGTAAGTAGAACTATTTTAAGCTCCTAAGACGAAGTCAAGTCTGATTGCAAAATATGTAGACTAAGAAAAACCTAAATTGACTAAGAAAGCGCACTGCTAGCCAGTTTAGGAAGATAAGAGATGGTAGTTAGTTAGGAAAATCTATCAAATTTAGGAAGTCTTCGCTATTTACTAGAAAAATAATAGTGAACTTTTTAATGGAATATTTACGAAGTGCTTTTATCTTTAAACTAGCAATTTTACTTAAAATTTTACCTAGAAAAGGTTCTACTTTTATCTTTAAACCCAATCTTCTTAGTTTAAAAGTTTTACTGGCAACTACTCTCGAGACTTTTATCCTATGGTTGCTTATAACTTATGTTAAATGTTATAAAGAGAGGAACACAGTAACCTGTAGACACGTTTTATTAAAATTTAATCCGTTTTGAGTTGATGTTAAGGCTAAGCAAGTCCAGCTTTTGTAAACAGCGATTTATTACATGATGTGCGCAAGAAAACAAAAAAACATAAAATTGCTTGTATCTCCGTTGACGATGAAGACGTTATATGCTGTCGCTTACAACAGATTCGCTCATGTAATGATGCCATTTATTTCGTGTCATAAGAATTTATGATTTCAGAGGAATTGTTTATAATAAAAACTTGTAGAGTAAACAAATTGTTAAGAATTTTTACATTGTACGTATGAATGTAGAATTTCTTAATTATATACAAATATTAATCAGAATTTATTAAAATAAATTTTTTTTTTTTTACCAATCTACGATGAAGTCATTCCAAGTCGAATCTTATGTATTCAAAATCAAATGGAACTGGGCAGGCGCCTTTTTTATCGCATTATCTGTTGCGAAATATGAGTCCAATAAACTTTCAAATTGGGAATTTGGAGTTTTGAAATACATAGATCTTGGGTTTCGTTTGGAACATCTACGAACTACGTCTGAAAGATGAGCTAAGTTTGTTGGTATATAGACATTTTTGCAGGTTTAAGAGTAGATATCCAGAATAGCAGCATAGTTTCTTTAATATGTTGAAATTTTAAGAAGAAGCAAGTCTTTCATGGATTTCAGTAGCAAGTTGATCCAAAAAGAGTTTTAAAAAATAAAGAAGTCTATGTCACGTTCCTCGGATGGCAAAAATCTACTTAATCGATCTTAATCGGCCCTCTCGAGGCTCTTTGGCTATGGGTAAAGTATACAATTTTTTAACGTCGGCCTTGAATTGTTTGGAAACAGATTTATTTAATATAACTCTTGCACTTCCTAAACTGTCTAGAGAAGGTCTATATGTTGAATGTTATTCCCCGTAAGCCACCATTGCTGCGGACTGTTTCGAAAACATTCATTTATCGTATACTGATGCCAAAGTGTTATTTTCATTGATTTTTGTCGCGAAATATTAAAATGGTTTTCTTACAATAACTCTTTCTTTCATAAGGTGTTATATGAAGAAGTGGTCCCAAGAGCACCCGATTGAATTTACTTCCAATAGCATTTATACTTAAGTACTTAAGTCAAAAAAAATTCCAGAATATTAATTGCCACGAAAATGTTTCGGAAATTGCGATGTACAGATGAAGTAAATAGTGTAGTGATGTAGGGTGTAATTGTCTTTTAAATAATATATCTTCAAAGTTACTAATGTTATATATAAATCAAGGGGAATTACATTTCGCAGACTTGTCAAGAGCCGTTCGAGCTGCAGTTATTTACTTTAATATTAAAATTTGCTAATGCTTTTAATATCTTCCTTCTGACACCCGGATCGCTTGATGATATGAAAAAAGTTGGAGAAAAAAAAAAAACTGAAAATTAAAGGAATTAATTCAATTAAAACAGTAATGTTATCTTCTATGACTGTTTCGCGCCATTGCAAAGGTAACGACGAAATTAGTATATTCTCGACCTCCAAATGTCGCGTATAAAAATATTACACTAATTTTTAATACCTTAATGATGATGATGATTCTGGAAAATTTGTCATTAAATAACTTTAGCACAAATGCTAACAAGCGGTAAATGAATCATGGCTTTTAAATGAATTATTGAGATAATTATCAAAAAAAAAAATCGTGATCCATTCATTCATATTAGACTGCAATTGTTTCCTTAAAATGCAAAATAAAAATTCAATGTCATGGGAGGGAAATAAATATTGCAGCGATTTCTTACTTAAAATTTATGAACTCCTAAAACGCTTCTCTCTTTAGAATATTATATGCAATGATAGTAAGACGCATAAGTAATTTATAGAGAATTTTCGAATATTTTTTTTTGTTTTTGTTATCTTTGTTAGTGTTATACAAGTATTTAATGGAATAATTATGTTAAATTATTTTAATTATCTCATTGTGGCGGTGATGTGCTTAACATTCGGTTTCAATTGGTAAACACTGCAGCCAATACTGAAACATACTAAATATGGGTTTGGCTTTGGAAAATGCATTTCAACACATATGTATGCATATATGCATGTATGTGTGTATATAAGCATGTATGCATGTATGCATGTATGTATGCATGTGTGTGTGTGTATATATATGTTTGCATGCAGTGGACTTTTTTTTTATATATATATTGTTGTATAGTTGTTGAATGACACCATCTGTGATGCAGTTAACCTTTTTTTAGATCATGAATAATACACTAAACAAAAAAATACTTTATTTTTTTTTTTTTTTTTATACACAACTTTAGTTTCGCATGTCATATATAACTGCTGCACATGCAAACCAACAATTTCGTTTCACTGATCTGTTGAAGTTGAAATATTTATAGAACAGTAAACGTTTTCATAGCTTAGCAATTCTGTAACATTTCGTTTTATAAGCACTGCCGTACGATTACTGAGCCATGTGCCTGCTGATTTCACATTTTAATTATTACAAATCATAGATTCGTTTTTCTTTATAGGCACAACGACTATGTTTAAATATGTAGTTTCATATTCTATTTATTTTATTTACTGTCTGTAGATATGTAAGTGATTTGATTGACTTTTCCGTTGCGATAATAATCACTTTTCCACCGCAAAGTCAAGACCACAAAATGTTAGTATAAATGGTAAACACTTAGATCTTGAATTCGAAATAATGTATTAATGCAAGTTTAGATAATTACACATGACATGTAATTAAGAATTTAAATTAAAGATATCTAAAAATTCGAAAACACTTCTGTTTAGATTTGAAATTTAAATGACAAATAACTTGCATTTGTGAGATAAAAATTGGAAAAAGTCATTTAAATGATATATAGTGCATCGAAAGTAACATATATAAAAGTAAAGCGAAAAAATAAATGAAACGGATCGTATTAATTATATGTCAATGTTTTCGGTACTTGAGATAAGTTTGCGTTTTTATTAAGACCCCTCTCTCTTTCTCTCTCATGGAACTTTGTTTTTTCTTACTTGATTTTTTCATAGACCGTTGCCTTGCTTGTTGCCTCGTTTTGTTGAAATCCTTTGCCCAGGACATCCAATTGTTCCAATTTATCCCGAAAATAGCAGAAAAAAATTGCGGAGAAGTGTGTCTCATTTACGGTTTCGGCCTGGCCTCGTTCATTGAGAAATATATTTGCGAAAGTGTCATAAAGAAATGCATATCTAAAGTAGGCTGGACCACTCTGCATGAATATGAGATAAAGATCATGCGTTTTCTCAATTTGTATAAATTTGTATTTTAAAATGTCCCCTCAAAGTTCATTACGATTTTCATCTTCACGCGCCTTTAGTTCCTCATCTTCATGCACTCTCTAATTCTCTAGAGCCGCCATTAGAGAGAGTTCCACTAGTTGCAGCGTGCAAGATTTCCTCCATATTTTCTCCGTATATTGCATATATTCTGCATATTTACTTTAATTAGCTCTGTGTTTCATTCATATGGTATTACGGCAGTTTTTAAAAGACTGCGTAATACTGAAACAAAATTAAACGACACCTTGCTGTCCTCTTAAATGTTCTGAAGCAAAGGTATCCGCTTGATTACAAGTTAATTTAACTGTTTTCAGTTTTTTATCTAAAATGTCTTAAGCAAGCGTTTAATGTTATGATTGAAATCTTCAAAAGGGCTCCATACTTGTTTGCATGCCTCTAGTTAATACATTAATTTATTATCATTGTATGTCACATATATGTTAAATTATGAATATACATTTCGTTAACAGTGTTGGAAGACACAAACACAAAAAATTGATTCAAAAACAATGGTTACTGGAATTAATTCCGTTCGTTTAATATTTGCCTTCATTTTTCAAAGTGTAGGCAGCAAACTTTGATGATCAACGCCTGGTGATAGTATTGAAATATACTGCTAACGCGTGTCTCTTTATCATTTAATGAGTCGTTAACACAATGTTAATGGGAAAACCTACTGCCAAAGTTGGCGTTCATTGTTTGTCATACTCAAAGAAATTTCTTGCAATAGTCCGAAGTGAAATATGATGGGATTTAAGATCTCATATATATAATCATTTATGCTATTAACTTTGAGAGTATGCTTCTAGGTTTATAAACTATATTTAAAGAGATCAGTTTGTTGTAATGGATTGCGACGATTGCTAGGAAATGTAGTCAACCAATCCGTGAAACCGTTTCGAATGCTTGGATTGAAACTTATTCGATTATCGCTTCCATACTTTCCGAGACATTACGAACTGGCTCGATCGAAACTCTGGGATTCTATTAAAATATAAGAGATTCTTTCTTCAAAGAAAAAGAATCGATCGTTTCAAAACTGAGAGAAAACTATTATGCTCGTAATAAATTGATTAACACATACCCACTTTCCCGGAGTTATGAACTGAGCTGATTAAAAAAAAAAAAAAAAAAAAAATATGGGAATTAATTCAAGCAAACAAAAAAAAATCATTTTTTTAAAGACGCAAATTTAAATAATTTTACCCATTAATTCAACTGATTAAAAAAAAATAATATATCTCTCCATGTGGTTGCGTGTGTGTGTTTGTGTTTCTGTGCGTTCGTGTATACCGAACAGAAACTATGATGACATAATTTTGTGGGGTTTTTAGTAATACCATCTACACGTGTATTAAACCTAAATTCTTCACAAATTACAGATAAAACGAAAATTAATTCTTTTCAGTATTTTTAGAAAGTATCACCAGCCTCAATAATTCATAATGACTTTATTGGCCATAATTCATATTAACATGGGTAAAGTATAGGTAGTCGAAAGCCTTCTCTAATAATAATTTCGAAAAAATCATGAAATATTTATAAATTATAACTTTTTAGTCAGTCATAGAATGAAAACATACTTACTTATGCAGTCAGCTAATTCGAATAACGGTAAATAAGTTCTTAAACCATTATACCGTAATCGTTCTTAAACTTCGTGTATATCTCGTCTAACTGTCTGTTCAAGTTGTAACAACATTTCGAAATATTTGAGTATAAACATGTGTAATAAAGCTATATATATATTATATTACTATACATATATATATATAAATAGGCACTGCAAATCTGAAATAACTTAAAAGGAAACGTCAAAGTCCATAGCTCACGTTATACGCAATACCTTACGCCACCATGCCACAGGTTCTTCATGTAGAGACTTTTCAAAATAAGTTTTTCAATGGGAAACGGTCGAAAAAATCTTACGATCCGAATTCAAAACATGTCCGTGCATCAGATCTCATCAAAACATTTGAAAAATTGTGACCTGTACAAACCTGGACAAACAAATAATTTTTAATCAATCGGTATAATAAAAAGTGGGTCCTTCGGGACGTTACATGCATTTGCAGTTAAACTTAACGTATCCATGTACCACGAGTAGTAGCTTATAACAAAAAAAAAAAGAAATAAATAAATAAATAAATAAATAAAATAATAAAACTAAAATAAAAACCCATTAATTAACCCTAAGCCATAGCGTTCAGTACAAAAGTGAAAATCAAAGGAACATTTAATATAAGACATCAACTTGCATTAATTTTGACTGAAAAGTGTTGAGACTGACTAAGGGTAATGTTTATTATAGATTTGTATTCGAAGGCTTGTGCGCATTGTAAGCGTGTCCTTTGAAAAGTTTAGCTCACCATCAAATTCTTTTGCAACTTTGTGGGCGATATTTCCATTTTCGCTAACGGGAGAATATTTACCACAGATGCTACGCAGACGGACAGACGGACATGCTTAAATCAATACAGAATTTTTCGCTGATCAAGAACGTTGCAAACGTTTTGACACAACGAATAAACCCTCATCCTTCCGTGATAGGTATAAGAAAGCGATCAAGACATTTTAATAAAAGTATTATTTAGCGTAAGCTACATTTTGTTGCATCTCTTCAATTTTACAAGAACGGAGCTATTGCTCAAACAGGGCTTGAATATCGGATTAAGACAAATGGTAATTGAAAGAAGCTAAATAGTTATAGCGGATTGGGAAGATCATGTAGCTCAGGCAGGGATGTGTCTAACATTCCCGAGCCGGAGTTTGTAATATGTAGCCGGACATTTGACAATTTGAAAAACGATTCTATCATGGATTTTGATATATTTTGGCGTTCCTCCAATCAGTTCTATTACTTGATAGCATGTAGCTCATAATAGACCAGGTCCGCCTATTGCACTGAATACAATGTATGTTCAAATTCCAGTGCGGCAAAGTCTACTCTCGGAGCTGCAGTGAGTGCTCAGTCCGTAATGCTATAACGCTTACCGATTAGGTACGTGCTCTCTCTCTCTCTCTCTCTGTCTCTCTCTCTCTCTCTCTGTCTCTCTCTCTGTCTCTCTCTCTCTTTCTCTTTCTCTTTCTAGCCGTCGCAATGTTACAGGCCATGTATTGGCGACATGTATGGAGTGACTGGTCATATTAAAAGAAAGAAAACCAGAAAGCCTGAAAATCAGTTTTTGCCCTCCATCTTGAAGATAATGGCAATAATTTCACTAATCCTTAACGCTTACTAACTGAAGTATTTGTAATTGCAAAACTCATAATTATCCTGCCGTATATACATACACCTTGTCAGAGGAACATATCGTGAGGCATAAAATTTAAAGATCATATCAAATGCTATTCAATTCTAGTTAATCAAATGCTATTCAATTCTAGTAGCACCAGAACACGACAGGGAAAAGGATCAATTGATTTTAGCACTATTTGTATTCTTAACGATAGTTTGGACATTGACTTTATTCGGGAAATAAAAAAGGTTTGAGAAATATTGCTCATATTAGTTCATCCCTGGCATAGCAGGCGTTTGAAGGTCGGACTTTTGAACTGTTAAAAAGTGTTTAAGAAGACCCAGTATAGGCCAGTTACGTGTGTCGTAAAAACCATAATCGAATTAATTTGTTTTCATTTTAATCGGAAGTGTGTAACCGTATGTGCTTATGACGGTTTTTAGTGGTTTTAATATATTTGCATATTTTCTTCGTTTTCGTTTTATTTTTAAAGAACTTCCGCCTTTTGCTTCATTAAAGATAACCATATAGTTAACAACAGAACAGAACCGATAATCAACACGTTTAACTTCCCTTTCGGTGCAAAACTGTCAACGATTTGAGTCAATGAGTTTATTATTAAATCGTATATTGTCTGCGAGTGGTAGCATGTTTTAGACTGTTTTCGTTTTTTTAATTCTTATTTCTTTTGTGTTTTTTTTTTGCTTAACTCTTTACGCAGCAGTAAATGAAAATTGTGTCACTTATATAAATACAAGTAGCTATAGATACAAACTTTTGCATGAAATGTTGGCACAAGAACATGTGTATTGAGTTTAAGCATAAATTTATAGCAATTCGTTTATCGCGTACCATATTAATCGTCATATTTAGTTGTTGCTTACGTTGTTTTGGTTTTTGTTATTGTTATTCTTGTTGTTGTAATTATTATTTTTATTTTGAATTTTGAATAACATAATTATAAATCAAATCTGTTGACTTTTTATGCAATTTAGTTAAGTAATTGAAATTCATTCATATAAACGTTACTCCTAGTTGTCAATACATTGACCTTTAATCGGTTAACCAATGCCAAGAGCATAAGAAGTAGTTGTTGTCTCATAATTCATATTAAGTTCAAGTACATTGAATGTAATATAAAAGCTTAACTTATAAAAATTTTATAGATATGCACATAAATTGGTTAACGAACTGCTTTAATATTCTTAAGTAATTGAATTAATTCCCATTATATCCATCATAAAACGGATGTAACATCCGAAAGAGAATATTCTTTGTCTTATACATAAAGTATATATACGTTAGCAATTTTCTTTTCATATAAACGCATCTATCTGTCCGTCTGTCCGTTTGTATAATGCGTGAGACAAACATTCCGCTGATCATAAAAACACGCAGACTGGTATTTAGAGAAGAGGGGCCTAACCGGCGTACAAAAAAAAGATAGCGGGGCGTAGAGAGAAGCATAAGTTAAGAACGTACCTGATGTTTGACTCATAAACTACTTCTACATGAAAATAAAAATTTCCATATATATGTACGCTACACAAATGAAAGAAATCAATCACACTCACTCCATGCTATAGAGTATGGAAGTTTACTTTGTTTTTCCTTTTTCCGATATAACACATCGCTCAATAGCTTCGTAGGATGACAGAGAGAAATGTAGAATGACTATTGACATTCCGATTTTGAGTTTACAGGTTCGGGTTCTTTTAGTTACGTTAGACATGAAATTTTAATTTTTTCACTGCCTTACAACAACAACAAACGTAACGTCACTAAAATATCCGTTACTTGTAAACTAATGGTCGGAATGTTACGAAATTATGACACATTTGGCTTAAAGGTTGGTATTATCTAAAAATCATATAAATCCGTCAATACTGCCAACATTTATATGTCGTCGTGTTATATTTTTTTAACATAGAGCTTTCCTTTTATTAAAAAACAATAAGTACATACAAGTATATCAGATGTTAAATAACATATTATCGAACCCTTTCCGTAACTTATTCCTCCATGCAAGTAAAATCCAATCTGGTTGAAGTAATGGAAAGATTGACTCATTTTCTGCAGCCTCTCTCACTTGGTTGTTTGTAATCTCAAAATAATATTTTGCCAGCGACCTAACTTATTCCTTATATAGTGGTTCGAACCTTGAATGGATCTTCCCTATAAGCTTCCTTTACGGTTTTGCAACACTTTTGGTTTTCAATCAAGAAATGACGCAACACTTTGAGTAAAGGCATTTTTGACTCGAAATCATTTAAACATCGACGGAAAAGTGATAAAAATATTTACCGGCGTGAAGTGAGCCGACTATGCCTAGCGCACCTTCTTGCCTCTGCTAAGAGACACTGCAGTAGTTGGACAGAAATCGCGACATGGTAAGTATATTATTATATAAAACCTTTTAGAGAAGTAACATTTGCGTTGACACATGTACATATGGAATGATTTAGTGGAACGATATCGCCATGAAATTAGGTTTTTTTTTTTTTCATAGCTTTACACGATTTTGAAGACATATAAAAAACCTGAAATATGTTTACATTTCTTTGAAATTTTGTTAAACGTGACTTGTGCACTGCAGTCCTTTAGCATCTGTACACACACACCCACACACTTCATGATAGTTAGTAGCAATAATTTAATGTTTTCGCTTTTATGATTATGACATAAGTCGAAGTTTTTTTTCATATGGATATGTATTCTAAAATTATTTAATTTTTCGAACTATTTTATCGGTATCTCTTTTAGTCGCAATTAATCATAAAAAGTTTATGATCTTTAGTTAACATACAAACCTAAATAAATACAGGCAATTTTTCTTTTGGCAAATATTTGTTGTTTAACAGATCCTTTCTTTTACAGCCTATTGTTGTCACGCTGGCGTAAATGCTTCAGAACTATGTGATAGCTGAGGTAAATAAAATTCTGAAACGAAAGAAATTAATTCAACAAAATCCAATAGCAAAGTAATAGTGTGAATTTATGGGTTTTTCTTTTCTTTGGTTCCAACACATAAAGATATATTGATTTTGCTACTTCCTGCTTAAGTCACTCGTATATGTGCAATAAAACACCAGTATTTCTATATCAGCCAATTATAAGTGTAGCTTTTTGCCTGTTAAACAGCAGATCCAGGTTGCATTTGCAAATTGATATTTGTCGCTTTGTTTCTTAATATACATACATACATGTATTCATTTTATTTTAAGAGAATTCCGCCCGTAAAAAGAAAAGCATACTTATTTTCCTTGAAAAGAGGACAACTCTGCCTTGCCTCTCGCGCAATTCCTGTGATAGGTGAATGCAGCTCCAGTCTATCCCTAGTATCCCTAGTATACTATTTTTAGACTACTTTTTCTTCAAGCATAATCGTCTTCAAAGCACACGGGTTGTTTAAACAATAGTAAGGGAGCTTCTTCCTCCGATCTCTCTTTCTTTTGTCTTTTTCTATTTCTTTTTTCCTCTCTCCCTTCCTTTACAGACTAAAGTCGGCATCTCTTTCTTGCAGATATTAAACTATGATCAAAAAGTAATAGGACTAAGTATTCTGCGATTACCTGAATCCCATGACATTTCAATACCGGACCCTATTAAATTTTATGCGTCCTTTGCGTGACCGTAGAATTAGGGACAGATAGTTCTTGCTTGTTACGCGAAGACAATGCATTTCCTTACACAACTTTAGTTCTCTTCGGGATTTGTCCGTTCATCTCATTTCGCAATTACAAAATTTGCTTAATGCAGTTTGGATTGCGAGTTGTAAATGAACTTTAATCCAGGGACATTGTTGTGATTCGATTTAAGGGATAAAATAAGAAATATCGAAAACTTCATTCTTCTTAGATAAGAGTAAATAAGGGCATCTTAGCTTACCTATTGAATATGCATTGACATGGAATTTAACGCTGATATCAGCTAAGGTGATGTGGTCTTAACCTAACGTAAAGAGAAATATGTTTTCAAAACTTAAGGCAATATTGATATGGCCTTTCAATTGCACTATCGTTAATGCCATTGCTCATCGTATCGCGTTAGCAAGTAAAAAAAACCTAAAATATTAGTTACTGAAACTAATTTGTGTCGCTTTAATTCTCTTTTGGCTTACGATGGTGAAATTCCGCTACAACTAAGGAAAACTTTAGGCAAATAACTTCATTTCACTTCGTCTCCCGAAAATCGTGCGAACCAACATTCCCTACCTATATAATAATTATGTAATCTTTTCTATTGTAAAAAAATATATCAAATGTATAAATAAATTTTCTGTGATGAAATCGATTGCTTTATAAAATACAGCTGACGAGCTCGTTTCTTCCAAAGTTTTAGTTGTAGATAACTTGGACATTGAGGCTTGTGCGACGTGAGTATCTGTTCATTACAAGCTATTGCGTATTGCAGAGGCGGATGTCGACGAACAGCTTTAAAGCACTGCATGTTACTCTGTTTTTAATCTGAAAAAAAAAAAAAAAAATGCAGTTAAAGCTACGAAAATGATGAAATTGACGTGGGAGTGAAAATACAGTCAGCTATGAAACATTTAGAAAGTGATTCGCGAGCATTCATGTAAAAAAATTTTGGTCTTGAGGACAATTAAAGCTGAGGTGCTCCGTTTGTTTATGTTGGAAAAGAATCATTTACTACTAATTTCTAAAGTCTGTTATATCTGAACGCTATCAATCCCAACCAGTGAAACTAAGTAGAGCGCTTGAGGTGAAAAGACCATTTTCGGGCAAAGGAGCCCGAAAAGTAGTTTTGCTTGATGACAACGTTCGTGCATTTGCAGCAGAAGCGACCAACGAACTGAACTTAAACTTGATCTGGGAATATCACCCGGCATATTATCTACCTCTGTTCAAATCGAGGCAATTATATTTAGCAGATCAACAAGTCCCACAAGTTGGAGATGACGATAACACAAAGTTTTTATCACGCGAGCATCCATAGCCTAAGTGGTCAGAGGCAAAACATCACATATAACTATGGTGAACATGTCGATTATATAGTCTTTTAAAAAACTATGGCACAAATGAATTTGAAAATTTTATCAAAAATATGTAGAGAATTAGTTTTTACACCTAATATATTTAACATGAAATGATTTTTTCGTTCAACAATCTGAACTCTTTAACTGAGAGCCAAAAAAAAAGGAAGTAGAAAAACAAATGGCTAACGATCGGCAGTGCATTCAATAAAATAAAAAAAAAAAAATAAAAACGTTATATTTATATATATACGTATATTAATAAGTTTTCCCGCACGACTTTATTTAACTAAATAATTTTTTATTGATTTAATAAATTCATGCGTGTTTAGAGAGTTTTATTATAAACACCATAAGAACGCTTTATTTATTATCATTTTCTGTATATCTATTTTGTATATATGCATGTACGATGATTATACATAACTGTTACAAATTCTTCTATCACATTATTCACCTGTAGCAGTATTCTTTTCCTTTGTTTTCATTTTATTATAAATCACTTTTAAACAAATTGTCCCGATCTAATACTTTTGTATTTTTGCAACTATGGCAAATTTATATTTGGCTGGGGACATACTGTTCATTTGATTGTAAACGTGCGCATCGCGTGTGCCATAAAACGAAAAAAAAAAAAACACAAAAAACAAAATCAAGAAAAGAAAAACATCAGTTATATAAGTTTACTATACCTGACAACTGTCATTGCTTTGGGTCATAAAATCAAGCATTTTATATAGAGTTTTAAAGTTTATCTTAAAACTAAGATACAATACACAAAACAGCAAATGCAGTGAACAGAAACAATAGTGTTTATGGTTTTAATGGTATTAGAGCATCAACTGACCGTAGCTAGTCCTAAGCAAACTGACAAATTGTTGACATAAATTGGGCTTGCGTTGTGAGCTTTTTAACTGTGTGCACGTTTTATACGATTACAGCATTACATATACACATATATATATTTTGGCAAAATGTACATATAATCAGTATGTTTTCTTGTCATTTTATTGGGTTGCTTTTCCACTCAACTCAACGGGCTATGTTAGGCCGATCGTATAGTTTGTAATCAAAAATCTGCTAGAGATTTAAAAAGAAATAAGATCTGCTTTCTAGTTTAACTTGAAGTGCGGTAGAGTTTTCTTTGGTCGTGGCAATAGTGAACGCTCACTCTGTATAGGCATAATACTCACCGATTCGGCTCACACTCATTAGGCTGCGGCCAGTTTCCTTTCCCATCCTTTCTTTACGTCTTTCTGACCGTCAGCGTCTTACGCATATAGAGGGCATTCCCTGGTGATAATCCATTGGTGATAATATAAGAAACAAAAAAAACAAGTTTGTGATGGGCATTGAAGATTCGTTTACTGTTTGTTGACAGAAAAGCATGCCAGCATAATAGGTTAAAAAACCAAATCAGAGAATTTATAGAAATTAAATCTCAAATTACACAGTCAAGCGACACAGTGAGTTGGAACACATGAGTTTTCTTCTAAGAACCAGGATGCGCTACTGCTGCTTTAATTTGTAGGTTTGTAAAGGGATTTGGATTCAGTGGGGAACAGACTACTTTTATTTTAAATTTCCCTCCTCAGCACCTTCTTCGTAAAAATCTCTAACTGTAGATCACGTAAACAAATCCCCAAATTTTTGACGAACGGATGCTTGGCTGGAGGTCATTCCCTTCAACATGAATGAACAATGGTTGTTATCATTCTCTTTTCAGCGGTTGGGCAATATTTTTCGCAAATCCCTGACAGTGAAAATTCCTTTGAAAATCGCTTTATATGTGAATTGATTCTTCCTATAAAGCCATTAAATTAAAAGCCTTCTCACCTAATCGTTAGAGAGAAGCAGTAAACTTTTTCATGACGCTGTCTTTGAAAAACGCTTTCCTCCCTACACCATTACTTTAGAAGCAGAACTAATACCTTAGATAAATGAAGAATAGAAAGCAAATGAAGCAAAAGAAATTAATTCAAAAATATTTTGTCTTAGTTTTATTTTTTCTCTACTCTTGTTAGGTTAGCTTTGTTTAACTGTAATTGGCATTTTTTGATTGTTATCGAAAATTCAATCGATATTCTTTGACTACGGTGACGATATGTAGATAAACGAAAGTCGACCTTTTTCAACTTATTCTGCGATTCCTATTGTATGGAGAATTAATTATATGGCATCGAATAATTGACAAAATGTAAATATAGTCACATATAGATATAGCTATAAGCTACATGCCGTTACAAGGTATAAAATGAAATACTCCTTGGAATATTTGGCAAACTTCTTTCCGCATTTCTTTCATTAAATTCTATAAGCTTATCGGGAAGATATATCCTTAATAAATGAGTAAATGTTTTTTTTATAAATTATTTTGAGAGTTTCTTTGGCAAACTATCTTCATAACAATCTGAAGTACAACATTTTTTTGGTTTTTACATTTAATGTTCTTTGTTGTTAATTTTTATAATAATTTGTTCTCACATTTTAAAAAAAATACATATTATATCCGTATTATGATAATAATAGGCAGCAAAATAGTAATAACATAAAATATTCGTGTAGTTCGGTCAAGTCATCCCAGTTAAGTTCTTTCAACTTTTGTTCAGCCATTAAAGTGGCGCATAAATTGGCCAGGTCGGGATGTAAGACAATAGCTTCTTCGCCTTAATTGCGCTCTTCAATCGCATTCGTTCTTAATAGTAAAGAATCGGATCAGTCGAACGGTTAAGACGGAACAACTTATGATGCGTGACGCCTTTGCAATCCTATGAAAGAGAAATCGTTACCGGATGTAGTTTACTATCACTTGACCATTGCGTCGATATATATTGTCATTCACAAATCTGATTATCACTTTGTCGCAGGGTTTTACAATTCTTTTACTAATTTGTAAGAAATTTCAATTTGAAGATACGAGAAGTGGAACTGATGAAACTATGAACTAATGGAACTATGGAACATGTAAAAAGTTGTACTCCCTTTAATCCATACTACTTTTAATCCACCATTACTATATATGTTGAAGCGTAGAAGAAAAGTCTTATCACTACCATCTTTATTGACAAATAATATGAATATAGACACACGCAGGAACATTCATTGCAAGATTAACCGAAGAGGAACAAAAAAACGCAATAAAATGCCACTTATGGATATGCACAATTTCTCAACGGCAGTCGCTCATATGTAATATAACAAATTCTTATATAAGTGTTAGTGCTTTTTGCTAATTGCAAGTGATTCGAACTTTTAAGCTTCTATTTTAAACTGTGTGCGTGTGGGTACAGAGAAGATAAAAGCTTTCGAAAGATTTGCTTTTCTTCTCGTAAAGAAATTTTTACTTGTAATATTAGCTTTATTGGACGGACACCTGGTTAGTTATTCCGCACACTTGAAAACAACATAGAAATGTCATGACGTCCTCAATCGAGACATGTGAGACTGTGAGTACGAACATTAGACAAATGCAAAGCAGACGAGCAAGTTTTGTCCACTTTGAGACGGATTTCACATACTCGTGACCTAACACTGATATATTAAATAAAATATATTAAGTAAAATATTTTGCTTCTTATGAATGTTGCGGTCGCTTGACCGGTACTAATTTGCAATGCATTTATAGATGGAGAAATAGATTCATTTGAAAGGATTTTTTTGTGGACAAGTGGCTTCGATTACTTCGTATGTTGTCTCCCGCTAGATGGTACTTTTACCCACATTTCGGACAGCATATGAAAGAGTATTGCTGCTGAAAAATCGCTTCAATTCTTATGATAACTAATTTGTTTTCAAAAGACTGTAAATATTAGCAAGCTATTAAATGGCTTGAAATGAATATCTAATGATTTTAGATATTCTTCTTTGGTTTGATACTGCTGTCCATCGGATAATAACTCCAATGACATGCTTACAATCTTTAAGTCCCTTATAGAGTTGGAATCAATACTTGCATAATCTTTTCGATGGAACACTGCTTTTTAAATTAAACATGAAAAAATTCGAATCGAAAGTCCTTTAGTTCAAAAATTCTTTGCAAAAGTCCTTTTATACTATTTTCTAAGGGAAATTTTTTATTAACAGGGACACCATTGCCGGCGCAAAATCTCGTGGGCGTCATAAACGAAAGAGAAAATATATGAAGGAAGTAAGAAAATGACGTTCAGTTGTGACAGAACGTTCTTTACCCGGAATCATTTCCTTATGTATTATATTAGTTTTTATTGTTGCGGCTTATTAGTCACGAGCAAAAACCCCATTTTTTTGACTTTCGACCGATTTGGCCCGTTTTCCACACCAACCAGCGTACAAGAACTTGCAATGTTTTTGCCATATTTGAAGCCGATGTATACACTTCTACCACCAGGAATAGCTTTACCACAGTCAATCAACACTTGGCCGGAAAGACGGACGAAAGTGCGTAGATCGATTCGAAATTTGATGCTCATCAGGGACATAATAGGTCTAACTAAAAATTATTTCAATGAAAAATAATTGCAATGTTTTTTGCGTATATAAGTAAAATTATAATTTCCGGATATTTTTTGCACGGAATCTTAAAGATGAAATTAAATAAAACTAAATACGTGTGTAAGAAAGAAATTACCTTAATTATCCGTGGAATTTAAAATTTTATTTATCATATGTTGTGTATTTCTTGAACTTTATTTATTTATTTAATTCTTTTTTTGATTTTTTCCGTTGAACTTTGACTTGTAGTATATTTATATATATAGACAGTATAGTGAGTTTTCCAAATGGTCAGATAAATTTTGCGACAAATGACTGTTTTTCTTCTACGTAATAATGTTTGGAGCAAGACATTTATGCAAACATTTCAAATTATTGTCGACGCTAAACATTGTTTGATTCCCGTTCGTTGATTGCGAGTCATTGACTTCCTATTTTATAGTTAATAACGTTTTGTCGTGTGTACGTCTTATTTTTACAATTTCCCATAATTACGCATCATCACGTTTCTTTCAAATACGTTATGTTTTGTGATGCAACAGTTGTTGTGTGTTGTTGCGAACATTTAATTGATTATTGAAAGGAAAGACTAAGTGCTTTTCTGTTTTCAATGCTCTTTCGAAGTGATGCGATTTTCTAATAACTTTTTAATTGGCATTTACCCAACAAAATCTTTATCTCTCTGTACTTAATTAACGGGTTAAATATGTTGCCAATACAATTATAATTAAAGACATATTGTGTACTTTAAATGTTCGTTTAGATTATTGATGGAAAAAATTTTCTAAGAATTTAATTTTATATCTACCATCGATGCTAAGCAATAATGTTAGTCTTTTTAGTCCATTCATAATAGGAAGAAATATGCTCCAGATACTCTACAAACACGGATTATAATATATCCTCACTTGGTTCGTTCAATCTGAGAGATCTTAAGGTGATATAAGCCTATAACTGGCCATCTAAACATTTTTAAGCAATGGTCACTATTTGGCTTTGGAAGCAGACGTGGTGAAGAAAAATGCTTAATATTCTGAAAACCAAATCAAAAAGAAGTGAAAGCATTATTGTCCGCCGATACGGGCCGTTAAATACCGTACATTCGCTTAATATAGTTATTCACAACAATTTTTGAAAATAATTTTTTTTTTCTTATATGACCAATCACTCAGGGAATGCCTCCTATTCGTGCAATACGATGACGGTCGGAAAGAAGTAAAGAAAGAGAAATAATGTATTTTTAGTGGGTCTTTATCGATTGGGCACTGTAACCATAGCCAAACTAAACTCTCTACCATACTTGAGATTTGAACCCGCGGAAATCGACTACGTAATCACGGTTCTTACTTGCTCGGCTATTTATGCGAACAAAAATAATGTCTTATATGAAAAATGATCGGCAAAACTCTTCATCCACGTCAGTGTACTATATATCATCAAAATATCTGAAAAATTCCGACCTATAGGGCCTGCTGAGCAAAAGTTAAAAAACGGACAGACAAGTTTAGAATTAAATTCTCAATTGGTCGACTTAATGAAAGATGGATCTATCTGAAGTCGTTTTGGGTATTGTATACATCCACACAAACTTAATATACCTTTATACGGCAGGTGGTATATGTTATAATAATCAGACTTATAAGCATTGCTGGCAATAACGTCCAGCCTATTATAGATAATAACTTAAAACTTGGTACAAACAGCTACTATTTATTATTTATGGATGAATAGTTTCCTGATTCGCCTATCATTACGTTCATAATCGCAATCATTATGTTCATAAACCCAAGACTTGTAGGTTCCTTCAGCCGTACGGAATTCCTTTACAATTCATAAAATGAACTCAACAAAAAAAAAAAAAAAAAATTGCAACAAATGGTCCCAATAGTTGAATTAATTTTGTATATTTTTAAAGAGCTTATAAACATGTAAACATTACGTTGCAGAGACGAGAATTTATTTATTCATAGCATAAAACTCTTCCACTTATCTTAATAAATTTCCCCGTAAACTTTTTATCTCTTTCCTTATAAAAGTGTAAAATGAACCGTTTGAAAATGCAAATTGTTCATAAAAATTATTGCATATTGAATGAGTTTTATTAACTATAAATATTAAAGTGGATTGACGGATTCTACTGCAGTATTGGAGCGTTTGCAGCATGGCAGACTTCTTAATGAAAATATGAACTCGGTAAGCATAAAGTAAGTCATTTATGTGACTGCAATAAAAAAATGTAATCAATTTATTTGACAACGTAATAGGGGAGCAGTTCTAGGACTCTCTCTAGCAAACTCATTTTTAATGTAGTTTTCAATTTAATTTCCATGTAATAATATGTTATAGGCCACGGATATCATTTTTCACTTGCAATCCAATAACGTGAAACTATTCATATTCGGTCACTTTTGCCAATAGTGTAGCAACAGGTTATCATTTTTAAAAAAGAAAAGGAAAAAGAAATATATATATATATATATAAAATATACATAGTGATACCTCGAATACGTCCATTATGAATGCCATGAATGCAAAAATCGTCCAAATTCTAAGAAGTACAATTTCTCTCTTCAATCATACCGCGAATAATTGTGGATTGTGCGATACGCCATTCATAAGTCGGAGGAAAACAACAATTTGCTAGAGTTAGAGCCCCTACTATATGTAACGTTTCGAAAGTTCTTGCAATCGCGAATTGATAGTTTTTCGTTTTTTGTAAACCATTCGTAAGAGTCTTTGTTGAAATGCAGTTTTATTATCACTCATCATAAATTAAAGAGAGAAAAACAGCGATTAGGGAAATTTTGATTTCAATTAAGAAAATTTGTACATCGGAATGTATAAACAAAATTATGTTTCCATATATATATCCGACAATCTTTTTCCAACTTTATACATGTCGGACGCAAAAATATAAAAAATGAGAAAAAAAAAAAACGAAGAAAACAAGTGAGAAAGTTGTAATCGGCGGGATCGGAATGTCGCGTACCCATCACTATACTTTTTGCATTCTTCTTTACTTACTTTTAACGATATTTTTAAGAATATAACTGCAATGTAGTAGAAAGAAAGTAGAATTTGCTTTAGTGCATTGAGTATCACTCGTAATGAAAGGCTCCTTATAAACTGCGGCATTTAGTGTGAACATTGTCCTCTTAGTTACATATGATTTTCCAAAACATACAATTTCAAGCTATTGAAACCGAATTTTCGAGAAATGTTATTTCACTGCTTAATTTGAGATAAACTCTTTGCGAAGAACGGTTTCGCCAGAATGAAAATGGGAAGCTGAAAGAAGACGCAAGAATAATCATGAGAAATAATTGCATGTAACACTGGATAAAGATAGTGCTTTTTTTTACTACTACTACTACTATTTAGCTTCCAGGATAAGTTAAAACGTTGAATAAGGCAACCGTTGCACATCCAACACAGCTTCAATCGTCTCAGTCTGAAGTTAAGAACTTAATAATACACTAAACAGTAGACATTGCTCTTATATGAAGACCTATACAAGTAGGCTGACATGGGAGGGGAATTAAAACCTTTTAGCATTCAATTCAAATTTTCCAGATTCATTTATTCTCGCAGTAGCAGTTAGCGTAAGTGAAATTTTTCATCGATTTTTCCCAAAAATTGATTGGTTTTTGTTTTTCTTTCAACGAAACACATATCAGTGTAATAAATTTTTTAGAAAATATCTCAAAAGGTGAGACTTTCACCCCGAGGATAATTACAAACATATACGCCATAATAACTTATCCCGGCAATAGCTGAGTAGGCAAGAATCGAGTCTACCAAGTTACTGTTCGAGGGTTCAAATCTCAGTGTTTTAGTGTTTACTTCAGTTGTAGCTATAGTGAATACCCTTTCAGTAAAGGCAACAATTCTTACCGATTGGACACACACTCAATCACCTCATATTTCTTTCTTTCTTTCTCCCTGTCACCGCGATCCGCCGGATAAGGGACGTTCCCTGAGTGATTGGTCACATAAAAGAAATATATATATATCTCTATGTCTGTGTATACATATGTATGTATATATAAATGCATCGCATCGCAAGTGTTATTAGAATATAATTGATAAAATTGTGGTATTGGTTGAAGGTAAAATGACGTACGCTTGAGTGTAATGTCTTTGCATACGTTTTCAATTCACATGTCGACAGCTAGCAGCTAGTATTGGTCTTATATCCATGAAATAGCAACATGTACATATATGCATGCATATGTATAAAGTGATTTCTAAATGCGAATAAATTCTTTCCTGTGTGCCACAAGTGATACATATGTGTATATGTGTACGCACGTGAATTTGTCATTTGAATAAAATGCAAATATTGTGAATGAAATGCAAGAGCACAACACTCCAGATAACAGATTTGGGTATACATGGATGATGGAAAAACTGTCCACAGATGTATCGGTATTTTGTATCGGTTAGTACTATAATATTTACAGTGCATGCGTTAAGTTCATTGATTTCGCAACAGTTCGATTCGCATTGCCATACAGCAATGAGCATATATTTGCATTGATGATTCCAATAACCTACTGATGGCGATACATTTCTTTCCTCGTATACAGACGAGTGCGCCACATGATTGACATTTTCACCTTCGCGTGAATCTTAATTATAAAGCAATAGGCAATCGGATAAATGGATAACGCATGTATTACCTGTAGGTGTTGCAAAATATTTTCATTGTTCTTATTACAATTTAGTTATTCAGGTTTATATGCATTTTAATTAATTTGTGATTTTGTTTTTTCAATTTTTCGTAGGCTACGAAAATGTGAGCTCAGAAATCGATAAATAATCTCAATGAGAAATTTAAGTCTCGTCCCTGACCTTTAACTACTATATAAACATTTATAATATAGTTTCTTAATTTTTTGCTAACATGTCAGTAGGCCAACGAAGGCCATCTTTGCGCACTATTCTTAGATGGCTTCGTTAAACATCTCTTGTGACAAAGTTTGAACCGGTTACCTTTTATGGCTTTTGAATTTATAGGCGGATAAGTTTGGTTGGAAACTTGCATCTTTCTACTGAAAAGGTCTTTGCTTACCTGTTAAGTTGAGTTAGGTTCGCTCGATGCCCCGTAAGAAATTAACATAACGGCCCGCTTTCTTTTATATTCATCAAATCAAAATCATTTTCTAACTTCATTTGAGCAAGTCTGGTCACCTGCTTGCCTGATTTCTGTCCATGTTGTTTTTTTAGCTTAAATTTACAGTTTGCAAGTCTTAGGATATTATGCCGTAATCTGACACACTGGTGGGATGTGGCCGAATTATAAACGCCATCAAAAATGAATAAGACCGGACTATTTTAACGACCAGTCCTCATATAAGGTGTGCTTTTGAAAAAGTCGCAATACAAACAAGGATTTCGTTCGAATTGGCCAACTTTTTTGTGCCCCACCCTTACAATCGTTTATAGAAAAAGCCGATAACTCTGTTCGAAGTGGATGGCACGTTTCCTGGCTCTTGATAATAACGTGTACATGGTCCAGAGCGCTCTATAGCGGTGTTTAGGGAAAATATATAGGATTTTTCATCCAATATGTGACAATGGACCAAACTTGGCATCATCAATACGGTCCAGAATTAAATCGGCAGTCAGCCGAGTGAGCAGCAACCGGCAGAATAGTGTCAGTAAAACAACTACAAGTCGTAAATTAATGGGCGAAATGTCATAAAATTTTAAAACACGTCGTTGGAAAATCGGTTCTAATAAGTAATATGTAGATATTATATCAACTTGTCATTAGTATTATCAGACCGGACACTTATTGAGTGATTTGTTATGTTTGTTTATTGTAGGATGATCATACTCGTTTTGGAATTATATATTTGAGGATCAAATAAAAGCATAGCCTCCAGCTTTTCCTATTAATTATTATGAACGTGGTGGCGGATGGTGTGGTGAACAAAACCAAATCGTTTTAGGAGCTAATTGCAAACAATTTACACCGTCTAAGGGCAAGTTGAGAGCATAAGCGTTCTTTACTGGATGATGTTAATCATTTACCGTTCATATTCTACTTAAGTTCCGGATAATTAGAAAGCATTTCAGCTTTTATTCGATTTTAGATAATAAATAATAACATTCTTTAATAAAACACATAGAATTGTTTTGATCGATGGTCTTTAACTAATTTTATATAGGATCTTCACGATGTCAAGTTTTCTTTGAAAAATAGAAGCATTGTATCTACAGAGAGCAAAATTAAGTGAGTCTTCTAAGAAAAATTAAATTTTCTTACGAAAATTACCGAACTGCCATTTTATTTTCAAATAACTATTAAAGCACGTATTTAAGTGCTTCAAAAAGATGTAGAAATATGCGTGAAAATAATTGTTTTAATAAATTCGATAATATGATCCACAGTTGTGCTGCTGACGAGGTAGCATTGCTCCTTAATAAAATATTTCTTTTGTTTTGTTAGTAGTTGTATTAAATTTGTACGTTTTTGTTTATTGCTAGACCGGTCTTAATGATTGAAATTATTAAGAATCGTAAAAGTAAGTGCTTTAGTACATATATATGGATATTAAAAATTTACTATGATAATTACCTATGTTTCCTTATAAGTCCGTAAGCCTCTTTCTATGTTCACTTGTCCATTAGCACAATTATACATTGTTGCTTAATATCTAATAAAATAAAAAGATTTGCATTTTACATTCTGTCAGAAAAGTGTCAGGAATCTTAAAGGAAAATAATTTTAGTTATTTATTGGCAAAAATTTGATATCATTCTCTCTATTTCTGGCTCTCTCCCTCATTTTAACTCAACATAACTGAATACAAGACATTTACGCTAATGCTTAATGCAGTCAGTCATTGAAATGTTTTCTTGTTTTTTTTATGGTTTTTCTGCTACCACTTCAATCCAGTCGCATTGCCTCCTCCTTTTAGATATTAATTCGAGTTTTGAAGGTAGTAAAAGTCATACGAAACCATATCGATTCCATTTTACAAAAATTCTATAGCTGCTTTATTTAACAAGAGGAGTGCTCTTGAAGATTACATTCAAAGCGTTTACCCCAATCAAGACTGAGGCAAACAGAAGCTTATGTACCGTCGTTTTAGCTAACAATTATAGAATAAATTTTGAGAGAAAATAATTAAAATCAAATATATTTGGACCATAATTTTGAGATGTGTTTGCAAATCATCAGCTTAGTGATGTTGCTGTAGGAACTATCTAATCCCATTTTTCGTTGGATTACTTAACCACTTATGCATGTTATTCATTTTTAAAAGTTCTTCGCACGATGAGCAATCATATAGCCATTGCAATATAATTATCTGTCCAATTTATAGCGAGATTATTGCTTTCATAACAATAAAGAAAAGATTCTGCTAAATGGCACTACACACTATATCTTACTGAAATGATGACTTTTTATCGAAGGGTAAGTTTTTATTTCACACGAGATGTATACCTGTCGACTGCGTAAATATTCAGGTTTTACATATACGTGTATACATGTCGTACGCAGTTAGCTGGTTAATTTCATCATATAAAATTCCTACATGGCAAACGTTTCCAGCTAAAAAATAAATTGATGGATCGATTAATGAGTCGAAAAACAGCTCTCATCGCTTTAGCTTCAGCTTTAGCTTGCAGAAGCACGTCGGAAAGGATAGTCCTGCTATAACCACAATCTCGCGTTATCGATTTCGCCCCGCGGACTTGTCAAATGCTCTGATAATACATAAACAGTTTAGAAAGTCTTCATTCAGATTATGTACTTGTAAACGAAGTGAATAATAGAAATACATGGTTGTATTTTGATATCGCTAAACGCTTAACATTTTTTAGACTGCTTATAGGTATATATATGGTGGGTTCGTACATATGTGCGGATTTGAAATAGTCAGAGGATGCAGTAAACAAATTGTGGCATTTTATATCAAGAAAATGAAATGCTTTCAAAATGCTGATTAAAACAGTTTTCGTTTTAACTTCAATTTTATACCGGATAACACAAATTTCAAATCAAACATCTGTAGAATGGTTTAATTTTTTTTTTTTTTTGCTTTTATATTACAAAAGGAAATTATGCAATATATGTTTGTATAGTATGAAGTGAGGCAAAAAAAAAAAAAAAAAAAAAAAAAAATGAAAATAAATATATAAATAAATAAATAAATAAAATATAAAAAATAAAAGCAAAAAGAAAAAAGTAACCACAGGAAAAAACCACGCTGTTGGAGAACACAAAACAGATGCAATTTTTCTAAGCGTTTTCTGCAAAGCAAAGATATTCAATTCTTGTCCACAAATGCAAAATGGAAATGTGCCCGGTAAACGCATTCCTCGTAAAAGTCAATGATACAATTCATTGAATTAGATGAATGACTTCCAGTGACAATAAAAGTTTAACTCAAATCACAGTACATGTATGTACAAGCAAGTATGGCAAAGAATCTTGAAAGTACATACGAGCAGCCACGGTAACAATAACAACAACAACAGCAACGGCAAAAACAATAGCAATAGCAACAACAACAGCAAGAACAATAACAACAATAACAACAATAACAGTAACAACAGCAATAGTAACGACATCATGCAAGCATGAATACAAAATGTTAAGAATATACAAACGAGCCAACAAACCAACAAACAAACAAACAATTTCAAAGTAACGTCATTAAGTCAACTGGCAATGCAGACAGACAGACCCGCAAACTGAGGGACAGACAAAGAGAACAGACAATAATGAATGTTGGTGTACGACCGGTTTTCCCTTTTCATCAAATACAGTTCATTTCCAGGAATTCTCTCAAAGTCAAAACGATTTCAAGTAGTGGAGCCTTTGGCAACACACATAAAACTGTGATTTAATAAAAACAGAGAAAATATATGAACATATATACAGATATATATATATATATATATATATAAATAAATAAATAAATAAAAAAGCATAAGAAAAGAAAAGAAATTAGAGAGAGAACTTCCGAAGAGTATGATGACCAGCAAAAGGGGCAACGAGTTAAGCAGAATATTAGTTCGTTGGAATATAACAGGTTTTTAGGTATCTAAACCAAATCCCTTTTAGACGTGCAATTCGCAGCAAGCAATAAAAAAAAAAAAAAAACAACAACAGCAATAACAACAAAAATAAAGAAAAGAAAAAACAAACCCATCAGTATTTCAAACCTGTTTGGATGGGTTAAAAAACGAAACTGAAATAACTGCAAAGATTCTAAAGGTTTTTTTTTATAAGTGATTGGTATTCATGGGTATGTGCGTTCAATCTCTAAGGCTGTTTTTACTCCGGCACAGATTGAAAAATGTTAACAAAAATTAAGAATCATTGGAATTTATCTGAAAATAAGAAGAGAAATAAAAAGCAAAAAAAAAAAAAAGAAAAAATAAATTAAAAGAAAAAACATAACTTTCAGACGAACATTTTATGATTCGTATGACCTTGTTGATCTCCGGCGTCAAATGAATTTTTCCCTTTTTCTTCCCATTCTTTTCTTAAATATTTGTACATAAAAGTTTTTCAACATAATAATAATAATATATTTGCCGCAAGTATTTATATTCTTATAAAACAGTTTGAATTGCATTAGTTAGGAGTTATTAATATGATGAGAAATGGAAACGATTAAGTGCACGATAAAAATCGCTAAGTGAATCTCATAGATAAAGATTGAAATGTTTATTGAAATGCAAAAATAAATAATAATTTGTTCAATACTTTAGTGGGTTTTTTTTCGCTTTTCTTCAACGCAACTCAAAATATTTCCCATCGCCTACAGTAGGAGAGATGATCTTTAAGATCTTTTACGTGTGTAAATCTATAACTTTACTACAAGTAGGAATCAATTTTACTCGAAACTCTTCTCGCTTAAGTCTTTGCTAATATCGGAATAGCTTATCACAAATTTTTTTCCTTTCACCGAACCCTCGAAATATATTCCTTGCTGTGCCGTGGACAGAAATTGAATACAACCCAATTAGATAGGTAAAGTACATGCTCGTTCACAATAGATTGCACTGCATACTGATGCACTGTGGGACTACTGCGACAAGATATTATTTAAAATGCAAACACCGGATTTAAAAGAACCAACTATTTAAGACTCAAGCATCCTTGCTTGTAGACAAAGTTTTGTTGTTCGCAACCAATGAAGATCGCGAAGAATAAGGCTCCCTTTCAATCCTTCATATCATTCATATTAGAGACGATTCATTGTAGGTTTTACGGAATACCATGCAATCAGCAGTTCCGCAGATAGCATTTTATTTAAATCATAGAGTTCAAGATAGGTTCTGCCTTCATCTCATTTTTTCGGAACGGTTATCATACTTTGATATATTGAGTGAAAGATCGCAATCAAATCTCATGTGCTTTCAATTTACAGGTAAAATATCTTAGCCATAACATATGCGCTCGACCTAAATTTCGGATTTTACTTAAACTTCACGAATTGTTGTGGATTTAATTATTTGTTAATACATTAACTTACAGTATTTTAATTAATTATATACAGTACAATACAAGAGACCTCTAATATTATTCGATGACACCGTCTGGTAAAGGAAACAGTGTCGCCATATAAATGACACGGAACTTTTAGTGACTTTTGATATGAAAGACCGTACCCTTTAACGGGATAGAAGCATTTCAACTCCCCTTGCCCGTGCAACGACTCATGTACAAATATCAGAACGATTTTTGCTGCAATATTCGATATGCAAACCACTGAACCCGGGCTTATGTATTGCGACACTGGATCGTTAAGTGTTAACAAATTTCAAACACGTCGTGTCTAATTGATCATTTCTCCCTTGGCATATTTTATACGTATACCTGGTCGCATCAGTTTTCTTACATTTTAACTTAATTTTGGTTTAGGCTCAAGCAAAAGTATTTTTCGCTCCGTATCATTTCCATCAAAGATTGGATAAATCATTTGAAAAGGTATTTGTTTTTTTTGTTTTTATGACCATCACCGAAGGATGAGGAGTATATTCGTTTTGTCAAAACGCCCAGAAGGAAGCATCAGAGACCCCACGAAGTATATACATTCTTGATCAGCATCATTTTGTAAATCGATTTAATCTTGCTTATCTGTCCATTCGTCCGTCTATTCGTCTGTGTAATGTCTGTTGTAAACATTATCCTGGCCGCAAAAATGAAGCAGAAACAAGCTTCAAAAACCCCAGAAAGTATATAAATTCTTGCCAGTTACAACCCTTGAAAAAATCTAAACGTGTCCACCTGTTCGTCTGTCCATCTATATGTTTGCGCAATTTTGTAGTGTTTGTGGTAAACATAACCCCCTTTAGCGAAAATAAAGATATCGCCTACATATTTGCAAAATAATTTGGAATTGATCTAAAATTTTCAAAGGGCAAGCCTACAACGCCCACATGTCTATACTACAAAAACTTTTATTTTGAAAATAAAAAACATCTATTGCGACCTTTCCATATTATAGAACATGAAAGTTTTATTCTTTTATTCCTTTTGTCTTTTTTGCATAATGGTGGTGGGTATAAAAGACTCGGTCCCGACCGAACTTTTTAACTTTCTTACTTGTTTTTTTTTCAAAAAGAATAAAATAAGTTACCGTCATGTTTAATGATAATTGAAAGTCAAGTTTTTCTGTTTTATGTATGAATTCATTATTTGGAAGGACTTGAGTGACTCATGACCCATCGGCGTGTGATGTTAAGATGTAGGGAAATAAATTTCTCGCTAATAAAAGAACACTCATTGGCTTTTTCCTCCATGAATTCGCATCAATTCATTGACTCAAGCTCACTGATGAGATTTATATTTATCGTTGAAAGCATATACAAGATGTGTCTGGAACGGCTGGAGTGTCTGCTAAGCAAACGAAAAAGCAAATACCTGGTGATATATATAAAAGAATTTAGCGATGAAAGAAATTATACCCCGGTGTCCTCCGCTTAACAACATCAATACGTACTTTGGTGTATCGTGACCGTGTCACACGAAACTCTTTTATTTAAAATAAACCATCGCAAAGAATAACATAATTTAACCTTAAATATAATATAAATCAAATATATCGGTACCGTGTTGTATCGGGACCGTGATATCAGCTATATTGCAATAATGTAAATCAATGCAATGTATACCGTGTTGATATACAAAAATTAAAAATGTATTCAAAAAATGTATTTTAATGAAAACTTACAGCTAATCGGTTTGCTTTCCCAAAGTTGGTTGAAACTCCTCTTTCTAACGATAATAATAAAAATAAAAGTAAACATCATTTGAAAAAAGCCAGTTATTCCGACTGAGTAGCCGAGGAGGTAAGTATTCTCACAACCAAGTCAGTGCTCGCAGGTTCAAAACCCAAGTGCTTTAGAGATTTCTTTGGTCGGAGCTATAGTGAGTGCTCCGTCGGTAAGGCGTAAGACTTATCGATTGTGCACACACCGAGTCTAGGGTTTGTCTCTGAATTTCCCCCGCAGATAACACAAGTTGATGCGTAACAAGTGGGAAAATTGCATAAACTTATATTCGGATAAATGCTTCAACCGCCGCATCCTTTAGTGTTGACTCAAAACAAACCTCAAAAGGATGTTTCATGGAAAAAGTTTTCAATGCCATATATCATGTGTTGCATTCTTAGAAAAGGTTTGAAGTGATTTTTCAATATATTCCCCTTGAATACGATCGGGGTTGGCAAAGAACAAAAGTTATAATAATTTTTTTCGTTACCTTGTTCGGGGATTTGTTGATCGTTGCCTTATGTAAAGGAATTTGTGTAAAATAATTTTCGAAAAAAAAAATTTGTTGTTTCATTTTTCATAATATTCGCATTCAACGCATGCGCAACACTTAGCCGTAATCTCTTTAGAAAATCTAAGAGTTTCTGCATTGGTTTAACTGTAAGATCTTTCTTTTCCTTTTTTAATGCTACGACAAATAAATAAATAAATTATGAATACGTCTGATATGTTAATAAGCATAAAACTTACGCTCACTCGCTTACAATTTATAATCAAGTATATGCAAAATTCTGCATTTACGAGCACACATAGGTAAACCACACACATACACACACACACACGCACGCTACTTATAAATATACAAATTATACATATATATATATATATATATATATATATATATATATATATATATATATATATATATANTATATATATATATATATATATGTATGTATATATATGTATGTATTGTAAGTTATACCTAATAGAGAGAAATACCTGTTTCTGCTTTGAATGTCGTGTGTTGCGTTCTTTTTTTTCTTTTTCTTTTCAGTTTGATTATAAAAAACACAAATCTACTCAAAACTTCTTAAAATAAAATGATGAATTTGCCATATATAACACATAAACAAACATTTAGATATAAATGTTTGCTTTTGTATGTGTACACAATGTCAAAAAAGTGTCGGAAGTCTTTCACAAAACTATCACAAATTTGTTTATGACGTAAGAACATGAAAAATTCCTTTAAATTCTTCCAATAGTCGAACTTATTCAAAAATAACTATATATTGGAGTGACAGCACGATTATACGAATTTTCATAATCGAATATGAATTAATTCGTCTAATGTTTTTTAGTGTTTTTGTATTGTGACTAAAAATATTAAACGAAGAGCTCGGTTCAAACAAGATATTTTTAATGGAACTTTGCAAGAAAGAGTATTGAAAACGGTAACAAGTCAACTAAGCACAAAATACTGAAGAAGGACTACGAAAAAGTTGACATTTTGAGTATATTGATTAAATCCGACCGCGCAATGCCAGGAAGTGATCATTTACGTTCATATAGAATTCTTCCCAATCATTACGAGACGTGCGAGAAAGGATTTTTACTAAGCATTTTGCTAAACCGTAGAAATCGTGTGCACAAAGATGTACCGCATTATGTTTGCAAGCGTATCACGTTCCTAGTTCATCAAGGCGTTAGATTGTAGTGTTAAAACATGACGTCAAGTTTTAAATCGATATCAGATTTGAATTGTAAGTTAAACTTCTTTGGCTATTTTAAATGCGTTTATGACCAGATTACGCCTACTTTCAAACTTGATCTCTTGCCCTCAACTAACTGTTCACATGCTTAATTTTCGCTTTCTGTGTCTTGTTTTGCATAAGTGACTGTTCGCACAACGAATGAATGGGCAGAACAACGGGCAAAACTAAATTGAATTAGCATTTCACGTGGATCATCATCATGTATATGTATACACACATATATATTTATGGGGTCTCCGGTTTATGTCTCCTATTGTTGCAATTAAAACTGCGAATCTTTTACTACATTCAACTTTCGATAATGTGTGCAACGATAATGCTTTGGCGAATACTTTAGGTGTTATTATATGTATATATATTGTATAAAATAAAGCTTCATTTAAACTTAAGTACATATCCTGATATCAATTACAAAGAGAAAAAATCATATATAATCTGGAAATCCCGGTACTTTATTGACAGAAGGTTTTTGCATATGAGTGCATGTTTATAATATTTTGCATTATAATTTTTGCAGCATTAGACTTGTTTTGATTTGAAACTTGTCTAACCAGATCCTTTGACAGTCAGTTCCAGGTAAGATGTAGTGTCAGCATAAAATGCAATAAAGAGATTATTTTTAGCTTTTTTTTTTCAGATTATTCATTAACAGCGGCACCAATAGCTTACTTATGCCTCTATAAGCAAACATGGTGGTGGCATGATGATGATGGTCAAGGCTTAAGGCGTGCAGCTGATGCCGCAGATATGAAAAAAGGTACAAACACACGCGCAAAAATTAAATACAAGCAATATTTAACCAATTTTGTTATTACAATAAGAATCCCTCGTCTTATCAACAAATTCCGGTTCTTAAAGCAAATTATGGCAATATGACAAAATTCATTTGTATATGAAAGCAGACACTTTGTTTGTAACTAGGATGACTTAAGTGGCAAAGCCATATAAAATAATAGCGATTCTACGCTTTATATCGAAATAAGCCTGTCGAACGATATTGAGTTTCGCTACAAGGATATGCAATCATTGCTCAATTCATTTAAAAATACGAAAATTTTACACTATTTGGCTAAAGCATATTGAGCCTGGAAGAATTACGTTAATCACAACATACAGCATGGATCGTTCAATTTTCTCAAAATTTCTCTATCGTATATTGCCGTTAAACCGCTTCTAGCGGTCTCATCATTAGTTGTAAAATTTAATTTTAGGCAAGTAAAGCTATCATAATCGGCTAATGCTGGCCCTCATTTTTCGTCCTTTTTTTACGTAAAGGCATACTATTCATGGGGCTCCTTATATGGCAAGGGGTACCTAAAACGTGGATTTAAATCTAAAAGTAAACCATATAAAATGATTCAAAATGTTGAATATTCATATACCAACTGCATTAAATCGTCTGATCCATTTTCAGTGGCGCTCATCCTTGTGAACATGTGAAAAATGATCCTTGAAACATGTTGCAACAAAATTGCAGCCTGCACGTTGATCATCAGACTATCGGACAGATAGACAATTTAACTCAACTCAACTCAACTCAAGAAAATTATTTTCAATGAATCAGTATAATAAAAGATGAGACCCTTTCAAGGCCTGCCCTACGCTGCAAGTGGTGTAGTATATAAAAGGTCCAAATATTTATCAGAAAGTTTTACTCGAAATAGTTTTTAATCGTAACTTCTAAAGCAATTTCTTTTGAAATATTAAATATGTTCGCTTAATTGTGCACGACAGTATTTTTGAATCGTTAGTCAACAATGGTTGCGTTGCAACAATAACAAAAAGCCAGATAATTATGAAGCAGATCATGGACGTCATCTATAAAGGTTAACGTTAGCTAAGTGTGGCTTATTCCAACCCAATGAAACCATCACTAACGAATGTCACCAGAAAAACTTAGTGCAATTAGGTACAAAAAAACAGATTGGGTCCAATGTGCAGAAAATTATGATATCGTGATTTTTCGTCACGATAACGTTCGGTCTCATATGGTAAAACCCACTCAAGAAGCGTTAGCAGCATCGAACTGAGAAGTGCGTTATAAATATATTTCAACCAATCGTAAGTTGAATATGTTTGTTACTCGACAGCAGTTTCAAGATGGGAGCATTTTTCATCCGATAGTAAGAAAAATAGTTGCTTTATCAAGAGCTGTAAAGACTCTTCTCGTTGCAGCGAGCCTATGAACCACAGCTATCGAGAACCATAAACCGGCTCAGTTGTGCCTTCTGCATGGAATTCATATTCTGCCTTAAATCAAGGGGACAAAATGCCTCGCGATAGACAGTAGTTTGAATAAAATACCTCTTGCCGGTTTTTTTAAAACGTGCGTAAAATTTTACAAAGAAAACAGAATAAGCTTGTTCCCACTCTCAACATATAATGCCCGAAAGGACGTAAACTATATCCACCTTATAGTGCACCAATTCGATTCAGAATCGCTTTCTGAAATTTCTTTGTCAGACTGGGCCTCTATCAGTCCCTCTGGTGTCTGCGTACGCATTTTCGTATTCAGGCTAAACGTCGTGAAGTTGACATGAGAGTTGAGCTTATGAGAAACATCGCTGAAGAATAACAAAATCTTAGGCGAGAAAAGTAAACTTGAATTACGTCATTTCAAGATCTTACGGGCGCCTCCACATAGGGGCTGCCATGAAGAGTATGCCATTACAATGTTTATATTTTATTAGGCAAATTGATGAATGATATTTAATTTTCTTCATTGTCCGACTATAAAATTTTCACTTGTTTCTTATCATCGACATGCATGTAATGTATGGAAGAAATCATACGTTCAGCAATGAAATTATAGCAGAAATAGTTATCAGATTTAAGTAAAATTATTCGTCGGAGGCGATTGACAGAATTTTTTTTAAACTCTCCGATACATTTCGCTTACTTATTGATCTCGATTAAATCAAACCGTTAATTGACAAATACAGAGATCGCACATATAACGTTTAACTGTTTCGCGATATTTCAAGTAAATTGCTGCCTTTGTCCCTCACATTTGTTATGAATTCAAGAATTAGAAAAAAGAAGAATGTTCTTTAGCGTTAAAAATTATATATATCTTTGTTTAATTCATCTTAAAGCACTGACGCAATTGTGCATACATTGAGAGCAATTTTTAGAAGAGCACTTTTATCATAACAAATCAGTTATATATAGAACATGAGTTTTATCGTAAATGTATGAACCATGTATGAACCATAAAAATTTGTTGCCTACGCAGTTTGTTCTTTGCATGTGAAGATTGACTTAACAGATGGTAAATCGTTCTTTCGTCGAGCAGTATATATATATATATATGTATATATATATATATATATATATATGTATATATATATATATATATATATGTATATATATATATATATATATATAAACGCAGGTTTGTATAACATAAGATGTGTTCTTTTATTTTTAAAAAAGAATAACGTTTGGTTACGGAAGACAAAAAACAAACAAACGAAAATTATTTCAAGTATTTAAGTGTAATAAGTGTAAGTTTTCTGAAGTGATTTAAAAAAAAAAAAATAAAACATTTGCTAATATTCGTGTTCTTATATTCTACACCAGTTCTAGTATAAAAATATCTTAAGTTTGTGCGGCGATAGATGCACCTTTCATTATGCCGAACGACTCAGAATCACTTCCTGAATCGATATCAGCTTGTCTTTTCGCCTGCCCATCCGTCCGCCTGTACGCCTGTCTATCCGTACTTCTATCGGTCTTGTATTCTTGACTTCAACCTACAGGTCACAATTTTTGAGGTATTTGGTACAACAACATGTTTCAAGCCAAGGACGAACGCCACTTTTACAGCCACGTCCCATATAACGCCTTATCTTGCAAAGAATAACCATATTAATCGCAACGGTGTAGTTTCTTTAGTAGTGGGTCATGTCCCTCTAAAATGTTTTCACTTAATTTTGTATGAAAACACGAATCTTGAAGTGAAAAAAAAAAACTCCTTTCAAAACGGCAGGGCGGCAACTATCACAAATCCTTGATCTCTCTTGTTTAATAATATGTCATATTTTATATCTAGAACAACAAAACGGAAATGTTGTAAAAGTATGGCCCAAGATATGTTGGGCATTATAAGGTTTTTTATATTGCTGTTAATTAAGCAAGAAATCAAGAAATTTATGTAAAAACAAAAAAGGTGTATGACAAAGGAAATTATCCTGTGGAAAGTCGTTTTTTAATCTATTATATGATATTCCAGTTCAGTGCGGGGCAATCGTGCCCTAAAGCAACCTTAAAGATTTGCAAAAATGCCGAATTAATTTATTGAAACTGATGTCAAGTTTGCGTAGGGAGTTTCCATTGAAAAGCGCACATGTAGACTCATTCATTATAAATAAAAATTATGAAATCAAAAGAAAAAGAAAAAAAATTCATATTACATTGCCAGTTATCTATAAGAATATTCTCATAAATCAACTTTTTGCAAATCGTAATACATAACGTATTCTATAAGTCATTCTGTGGAATTTAACTTTAATTGGAAGTTTTTATTTTCTAGATTTGCTTTTGCTATGTACATCATACACACACTCATACAAAATTCTTTCAGTCCGCGGTTAAGCGAATAAGTAATATTCTTAGATAAATATGTAAATAGTATGCGTTAAGCTACCCTTGCTACAACAAAGCTAAACTTCAACATCAACATCAATTTCAACTTCAAAGTCGTTTGTCATTCAACTTGAAAGCCCTGGACAAGTAAGAACAGAAAAAAGGAAAGGGCTTCTATGTTATATATACAGTTACATAGAATTTTTTTTATCACATATTTTTCTATCACATATTATATATCCTATTAATTGTAATAGACTTTACTATTTATGTTGCGCATGATGATCTATCGTCGAACCTGGGTGCCGGACATAGACCGCACGATAGCTAGTTGGAGTTGAAAAATTTATTTACAAATGTTTCAAACTTAAAGAAAGGAAGTAGTTTCAATTTGAAAATGTCGTAAAGTGGCGAGCAATGCGTACTGCAACTTAAGAGAGACTTACTCTACTCGCTCGTGCTCCTGGACCTCCAGCTTTGAGATCTGTACGAATGCCGCCGCATTGTGCGGTGTTCAGCGCTATAAAGCCAAGCACCTGACATCTAATCCTGCAAATGGCCGCACCTTCGCACAGGATATGATGGAACGTTCCCTTCGCCCCCTCGCGGAATCTGCATGAATCGGTGTCTGAGATGTGAGAAAATATGAAAAAACTACTACAATTTATATGTGTTTCCGTATGATTTGTTAACAATAAAGTGCCATTTGTGAATAGTTTATGTGAAGTTACTTTTTCTACAATGAAACTTTAAACTTTAAAAACATGGTATCGAATCGAACATATATTTTTTTCCTTCGAAAATCATCCTTAGAACGGGCAAATTTATATTCATTATATATAATATACAACTTTGCTCATTAGGGAAAATTATTTTGCAGCTGCAGTTACACATGCAAACGCAATCAGATTGAAGTTAAGGAAGCTGTGAATACTGTAAGCTCGAAAAAGATCGGTTCGAGAAAAAAGCGCTTAAGTTTTCCGTTAACATAGTTTTGAAGAAATTTCTGTTCTAACTGTCAATCGACAAAGTCGATGAAAAATACAGTTTTATCGCCGCTCAAAGACTGAGCTAACCACTGTCGATGCAACCCCTGCACAACAGAGCACAAAGGACCTAACTAGGCTCTAGGGCTAAATTCCCAAATCAAGGTTTCTTATATCATTGTTAGATAATTTAGGGAGTATCTAAGCCAATATAAAGAAAAAGCAAAAAAGGTCCGAAGGTCTTCGTGGCAGGATCACAAACAGAGTTGGCTAATGTATGTCCTATTCGCTTTGTTATAATTAATCTGCCAGCAGTAATAATTTGTCAATTAACATAAATAATGATGAGTATTTAATACACATATATATATATATATATATATATATATACAGCATGTGTATGGATACACATATGCATAAGGGGGGCGGGATATAAGAATCTACTCGCATTCATCCGTTTTAAATACAAGAGGAATGAGACTCACGTAGTGATTTAATATTCTCAGTATCTGTTTTATAAACTTCTTAAGCACATTTCAGATCTTTAACCTTTCACTGATTTTACACGAAAATAAAATTCTTAGTACTTTTTCGAATCCACTAAGTTAAAGGTTCTTTGACCTCCGCTGATGTACAATCTTTTGGATGTGATATACGAATAAAAATATTCTTTAAACAATGCGTTCATAAATAAGACGTGCATGCTACTTAAGGCGAAAACCCTTCGGTATATGAAAACTTTACGTTATGTGAGTTGAAAGATTTTCTCTTTCAACATTTCGTTTGATTAATTCTCTTTAAAGTGAAGTCTTTTAATGTTATAGCTTTAATTTATCATACAAGGAAATTATGCAGCCATCATGCTAATCATTCTAATATATATATATATACTATATATATATATACTATATATATAGATACATATATAGTCTAGGAAAATATTTCTAAGAAACTCTTAGGGAACTTACTTCACATCACACTTACGTTATTTTATGATGAATTATTTTCTGTCATAAATCTTCATTTATTAATGCGCTTACACCAGTATTTGTATGTCTGCGGTTCTATGATAAATTAAAGGCTCTTTACTTTTATACAACATATACAACACCTGACTAGAGGTTATTTCTGAGACAGAGATTAGTAGAAAAAGAATAATAGTTTTAAGCAAAATTTCCCAAAGTGCAAAAAAAAAAAAAAAAAAAAAAAAAAAAAGGAAAAAAATTGAAATTAAATAAAATAAAAGAGAAAAGTGTCCAGAACACAACCTAAACCATCAATAAACTTGTGAATATGACGGAGAGCTAATAGAACTGGTAAAAATATTGGTATAAGTGAGTGCATAGGTATGTGCACAATATTAAGAAACTAGTTTATAAAGCATTAACTGTGCAAATATCTACCATATATATGTATAGCGTAGAAAATCGTTAGGCACAGACACGCGCAGGAAGTAGTTGAAGCGATCTAAAATACCAGTTTAATAATGCGTTTAGGAAATTGCTAACCACGAGTTTAATATGTATTTAAAGGCCACTTTTATGGAAATATCAACTGAAAAGAATGAAACAGATAAAAAAGGAAACGAGGAAATGAAGCAATAAACGCCAACATGGTTTCCACTTTAAGTTCTACTCACTTCAGTTTTGCTAATACTCGATAAAAAAAATTTTGTTGAACAGAAGCTCACTTAAAACATACGAGACTTAAGGGAGACTTTAACCTATGCCATGAAATTTGATTTCAATTCTTCCATTTTCCGAAAGTGAAGATATATAAATTTCATGTTTACATTCAAAGAATCCGTTTTATCCGTTCCCTACATAGAAATATTTATTCTGCATAAAATTAATTATGAAAAAGTTTTCATTATTAGGATTCTTAGAATACCGTTAACGATGTTGCGTAATGCTAACAGACTCTTTATCTCATAATTTACAACATTAGTGGCTTAACTTTTGCCCTCTGACTTTTGTAATTTAAAATTTTTGGTGTCATTCTTATTCTTTTACATTCGATCTCCTTTCATGGAACTGTAGATGTAATCAAATAGTTTATAAACGTAATCATAGTAAAGTTTGCTTAACATTTGATTCACGGCACGCGTCAATTTGATGGATTCTTGATTTGCAAAATTCAACATAAGAATGTCAATATATTGGTTTTTGATCATATGACGCAACAACTATATATTACTGTGTTCAAAAAGTAAGACCAATTTAGTTTTGTTTTTTTTTTTTAAATCTATTTATTTTTTCAATCCCCAAACTCAAACCCAAATAATATTTCTTATTACGGGTTTGTCCCGGCGGAAGACATTCACGCAATGGTCGAAGAAAACCGCTAAAATCGCCTTTATTTTTAAGCAAATTTGGAGCAAATTTTTCTCGATCTCAGCTCCACTTTTGCACGATGTTCATTTGATTGATCGGTCGTGTTCGTAGATCCAAGTCTCATCTCTCCCGTAATAATGCGTTTCAAAATTTGGTGCTTTGGTGAAAATCGGAAAAAATACTTTTTGTGTCGTACAAAACCAAGCGCAACTGAAGCATTAACGACGTTCATGATGTCAAATTTGACAGAGATATTTGCTACAGTGTTACAAATTTGGAATGAAAAGATTTCTGATATTCTTGCTCTTACCTTTTGGTCACAGTATTTTATCACGCCCACTTGTTCTATTTTGATGCAACTGTAATGTTGTATGCCTATTTCTACGATAATCTGTCAATTTGACAGATAAATTTAGGCGACGATTGCAACGTTGCCATTGTAAAAATAACGATAAGAAGCTTAAATTTGGCACAAACCTTCCTTCCTTGATCAGTTAAGAATACGATGTTTATAAAAGGGCGAGATTTGTTCACATACACACCCACAAGGCAGTAGAAACCAAAATAATCTCGGAAAACACTGACTATTTTCCTCTACAACTTTCGATCTCGTGGATATATTGCTAAAAAACATCAACATTGTGGGCATGTCTACGCCCATTTTTTAACCTCATATTATCAATTAGTCAGGAAATATTTTTGCCCCACTACAGCGAATACCCATAAATAGAATGTGAAGAACGACTTTGCCTTCGTCTGCTTCTACCAATGTATTCACAAATCTATTTACAATAACATGGAATTTTATTTTTGAAAATCAGGAAAAAAGGTTATTTATACGAATTATATTTGGTCGATTTCGTTCCTTGACTATCGCAAGTCAGCTGCAATAACTAAACTCTTACTGCCTCCTAGGTCTTTTGCTTATGTGTTCTTCAATTGCATGCTCTTAGTAACAACTGTATTTTCCTTGCTTACTGACAACCGTATAATTGAACACATAGGCATATATACAAAACAGTGTATTCTCGTGAAATCGCGCCCCGGATGCGTTAGATGGGGCTACAGAGCTTTTTTTTTTAAAAACTACGGAGACGAAACAATTTTATTGAAAATAAACGCTTCATCCGGTTCCGTAAAAGTGGTATAAATTTATCGAGAACAGTTGAAATTGTTACAAAATGGCCGCTCATATTATTACCAATGAATGAAATTCCGTTCATTTTAAGAATGAAAAATTTTTAGTTCCTCTTTCGGTGGAATATTCATTGCTTTTAATGAAGCGACAAAATTATTACATAAAACGCAAAACAAAATTAGCAAAATTTATCAAGAAGACCAAGAATGATATGCAACAATGACACATGGTATCTGCGCATGACTATGTAAATCGCGCAAAGTGCATTCTTATAATTTATAAATAAAAGTCCAACAATGAAATGCTTTTACAAATCTCACACAACAATACCATCTATTACCAAGTAACAAAGTTATTTTCGGCAAAGGCCGAAACTCGCATACCCACTACTACGTTTTCCGCGTTCTACTCTCCAAGTTCTTTCATTTCATACCCATATCGATGGTATTATTAAGAAAAAATTAATCGACTCGAACATCAACGTGGTCAAAATGTAGCAAATTTTATTAAATTGTCAAAGATTTTATTTTCCGGGTCCTTCCGTCAGAACAAACCACTAAAGCTTTGTCGGCACGATATCAGACGCATAGACGCACAGACAGACAAGCGAGCTTCGATCGATTCAGAAAATGGTTTTGGGTCTATTTCAAGTCCTTCCGTGTATCACAACCGTCCGCACAAACTTAATATGCCATGTTCTACAAGTGATATAGAGTAAAATGACAAGGTGACAAGATATTTGTTGTACCTTCTTGCTTGCCTTCTCTATTGGCATCGAATTCGGAGTAGTCTTGAAAGACAAGACGGCATGAACATGGTCATTAAAATCGGATTCTTGACACTCGCTTTTGCAAGTCCTCTGTAATATTTTCCATGTAACTGGAACAAGCACATAGCTGTTAAATTTAACCGATGAAGAAGTTTGTAGACAGAAGCGTTTATTCAACGTAGTTGCAGAAACTGCCGAAAAATTTCAATGCGAATAACCGAAAAAGGAAGAAAATGAACTCAGATTAAATTCGATTTGAAATATGCCGAAGAATATTCAGAAGAACTTAAGATACACCTATCTTTTATTATACCAATCCATTCAGAATTCAGATTGAATGATTTATGTAGAAAAGTTTTGGAAATTGCAATTTATTTTTCCCATAACCAGGTTTTATGTAGGTAGTTGCGGTAAAAATAGGTCGATTCATGTAATTTTCAATAGATTTGATCCTTTGGCCTACACCAGTTTAACAACTTTTGTTAGAGTATCTGAAAAGGTGCGAATTGTAGGTTGAACACAAAAATCCATGAAGGACGGAAAATGCACATATATGATAGAGGAGAGAATGTCCCAAGTCAACAATTGCAATAATAGTTGTTCCTACAACCAAAGACCATCATTTCTTACCCGATTTGAAGAAAATTGCGACAGTAAAAAAAAAAGCCACCAAATGTGAAGGCATTAGCGGACGGTCAGATGGACAGATGGACAGATATGCTTATATCGACTGAAGGTATTTATATAGGTCAACGCGATGGGACTCACTCACTCATTGCAAGTCACTTTCAATGATCTACGTGTTTCTAGCAACTGTTTCCTTTGCAAAATAACATTTCCGCAAATGTTGGTTCAATGTATGAAAATCATAAACCTTAAAAATCATTGGAAAAGATTTTGGCAGTGCTTTGTTCAATGAGTTAATTTAGCCTAGCGGCTATCCCTTGCTAGGCATTCATCATTGTTCCCTATATATACATATACATATATATTCAATGAATTGTCCGATAGGTATGTTGCGTCAAGAAAATTACATCATTATTGCACTGCGGTATCCTATTAAAAATTGTATCACAAGTATTTTTCCCTATAAATTTCATTAATATTTTTAACAAAACAGAAAACTTATTTAACGAAATTTCTTCAAAATTACTTTAAACTCAAAAATGATGATCGCTCATACACTAAAATGAAAAAGTGCTTTCGAGTTTTTCGTTTGCCATCTTTCTATTGGCAAGTGGCTTGGGGGAAACAAAGTCTCTAAATAGGCAGCGGTAACGCATAAAATCAAACATTCAGCAGATTTATTGCGACTAATAATACTAATAAAAAAAAAACAAAACAAGTATTTTAAAATGTCATAAAATTTTTACATACTATTATTATTTCTACTAATTTTTCTTCAGAATTTTACCCTTTCCCATTACCATCCACACTGTAGTTAATGCCGTAAGCTTTTCTAAACAAGATTTAATTGTAATTTATGGTAACATAAACGGTTTGGAAATTCTTGCAATTATTTTTTTCTTAGCTAAGTAATTAAAAGAAAAGACAAAGAATTTCTACATTTATAATTATAACATACACACACATACAGGCGCTAACAAGTAGAGAAATTTCAAATGAGAAAACTGAAGATATCGAAAACCATTTACCAATGACTGACTATTTGACGCTTAACACACACACATTTAACATGTGCAATATTTTCGTATGCAAACAAAATACCGAATAGGGTCGAGCATCATAGAAATCTTTGCTCGCATTTCAACTGGCACTTACACATACATATATATGTAACGTAGATTGAGATGCTTATCGAACAATTTGCAGGATAGATTGGTATAGTAAAAGGATCTCGTTTACCCTACCCCATTTGCGTTACAATAATGCATTAAGAGTGTACGGATGAATACAACATCCAGAAGGATCTGGGACAGAAGGATAGATTTATTATCCAGATAGATTTAGAATCACTTTCAAGTCGATTCAAGCTTGTTTTCCATCCTTCTGTTTGTCTGTCTTGTTTCCTTAGGTTCAACCTGCGGGTCGTAATTTTTCGGATACTTTGATGAAATTTGGTACACGAAAGTGTCCTGGTCCAGGGACGAACGCTATTCAAAATGGTTCGTCCACTCTCGACACACCTTACTTTGAAACGTCGTTATATAAATGACAGTGCTAAACGAAGTTGTATAGGGTATTCAATGATCGATCGTAAGGGTTTCTTGTTTAATAAACGTTCATGTTTTTCCAAAAAGGGTTCTTCCTCCGTCCAATTCGTTTATTCGACTAGCTAGCAATTAAACTCACCGAAATATCAGGATCACTGAAAACCACCAACTTTACTTTACTACTTGACTTTAATGCTGACACCGCGGGTGGTAACCGCCTTAAATTATCTATATTGCACCCAATGACAGCTTTCCTAGGAAGCTAACATCTGGGCCGTCAAGTCTAAAGATTCCGTTTTACAATAAAAGTGTTGGTAAGTGTAAATACATACATTAACTAGAGTTAGAGCTAGAGCTACATCTCTATCGTCATCTGCTCCGCTCATAGTCCCTTTTGTTTTGTTCTTATCTTTTGTACTGCGAGTGAATGACAAAAGTGATTATAGAAAGCCAACTTTTGGGAACGATCTGTATAAAATGGATAATTTGAACCTTCAAATGTTCATTTAAACGAAAGAGAAATCCTCCGTAGAGTAAATTACACTTGCAGTGTAAGAGTACGAAAGCTCAACTATACTCAAAAATGAGCAAACTTTTCTTTATTTCCACATGTACAAGACATCACTAGTATCATCACTAGTAGTATCACTAGTCATTGGCATATCATTTCTAATGGAAAAATTTTTAATGGAAATGTTTTTCGAAAGTGCCAACCCTCAGGTGAAGTTCGTTAAACTTTCAGGTCATTTTGATCGCTGATTTTCGACTCTGCTTTTATTATTTTCAAAACAATAGCGAAAATGCGCTTTTCAATGGAGAACAAATGCCGTTCAATTTCAGCATTAGCTTGAAAACTGCTGGGGTAACTCTTGCGCCTGAAAAACAACAATTTACCGACGGTTTGCTAATTTTAAATGTGGTCACACAGCCGCCGATTAAGCTGAACGCAGAGGTGATCACACAATCAAAAAAAAATAAAAAAAAAACAAAAGGAAAAACACAAGTAGAAAGTTATATTCGGCTGGAGCCGGATCTTGTATACTCGCCATCATTCATTTATCACGCTGCAGTAGGCTAATACTGGTATTGCAAGTTATTATAAATAGATTAGTATTAAGAAGCTTTAGAAGTCTTAGGTGAATTACTAACAGGTTTTATTTAGAATAATAAAATTCTTTCCTCCTCCTTGTTATATATGCATATGTTAACAACTTTTTGCGAAAACGATAATGAGTCTTAAACAAACTTAACACTTATTATCTACTGCGTCCACCGTATTTCATTTAACATTAAATGCGTTAAAGATTGCAACATCGACGGCATTATTAAGAAAAAATTAATCCAATCAGCTGATCGTATTCTGCTCGCCAAATCTCCAATTGATTGTGCCGCTAACACTGTGGGGTCTATCATATTCACTTCAGGATTAACACATTTTTAAACAGATAATATATTTTCTTGTCTACCCTATGGGTAATAAGTACACATCAACAAAATGAAAAATTATAAAAATCCGTTAGAGTGTGGCCGAGAAATCGGATGAATGCACATACGGTGCTCCATAAAGTAAATTTAGAAAATATCAGCGTTCTACTTTTCATATCATCAAATTTCTCTAATTTAGTTTACGACTTAGTGCAGGCGTGTACTTTCACCAATTTGGCCTATTTTCAATACCAACCTATATGTAACAACTTTCAAGGTTTTGGCTAAAAGTTGATCTCGTTTTTTGCGACCAGAAGACTGTTAATCGCAGACATACCATAAACGGACAGACGGACACGTTTAGATCAACTCATGTAATTTTATACTAATTAACAATAAATACATACATACCTGTATACGTGTTTGTGTACGGTTCCTTAACGCTTACTTTTCAGTATTGCAAATATTTGGCCAAAATGAATGCACCCACGGTCTACGAAAGTTGGAAGAAAACAACCATTGAAATACGCATTAGAAAGACGTTAAACGAATATCTTTACTCTTGAAGAAAACTATGCTCATAAACAGAATCGAAGTTTACAACAAAAAATGTATTCTTACTCAGTCCTGGAAATTATTGAACAATAATAATTTTTCTTTCTTCATTTTACAAGGACAACCAATTAAACTTATAGCGGAGATATTGAGCATTAGTTTCACTAATGACCCAAAGATCATCTTATTTTATAAATTACAACTTAATCGACTTTTTCTAGGGTTTTCATAAACGTTCTGGCAGCTGACACTAGATTGGAATCTGATATAAAATTTGTTAGACTGACTATATACGCTTGAATAATTGTCCGCTAGCAGTGCTATCATATGCATTAAGCTAGAACCGCCTACACTTCCTTTGCACATTGTCCTTACAGTGTTTATTTATAAACTAATAAAAGCAAATAAATATATTTTTTAAATAGCAAAGTACTTGACTCTACTCGAATGTATAAGATTTTTAAGTGCAGTTCCGGGATTTCCTTTCCATCGGAAAAAGAGTAAGTAAATATAAACGGTGCGGAAGGACATGTTATCTAAAATATTCGCTAGCCATCATTTTTACTTTCTTTACTTTTATTCTATTAATGATTAACGGCTTCCCTTGAGCTTAACCTCGTCGTAGTTGTATGAAATATTAAGCTAACGTATACCGCTTACGCTGCTTTGATTGTCACAAATTTAATGTTTTGAAAATCGTAAAATAGTATTAGATTATACTGAAAATTCTCCGCGAAATTCTCACCTGATTGTGTCAAGCGAACAGGTGACCTTTTAGCTTACAATTTTTCCGAAGATAGTTTTTTCTAATTCTTATAATGATTTGAAACCGAATGAAATATTTGAAGAAATAAACTATGTGATGCTCCTTTACTGTAAAAAAGGAGCTAAAACATGCAAGAACATGCCCGAAAATTTGTGGAGTGTATGGTGAGAATGCTGTGAGCGAACGAAGGATCGAGAAGTGGTTTGCTCGCTTCCGTTCTGGAAATTTCAATGCCAAAGATGCATCTCGCAGCTACCGAAGAAGTCAAAAGGAGCTGACGAAGCAAGATCGGCACGCAAGCTGTCGAGAAATAGCGAAGGCCCTAAATATCAACCGCAGGACACTTTGGAATTATTTGAAAATACCAGGCTGCAAACAGAAGCTCGAAAACGTGGGAAAAACCGCGGAGACTTTTCAATATGACCCATTATGTTAACAATGCTTGAATAGTAAATAATATTTTTATCAATGCGACAACTTAAGCTTTATGGTTGAAACAAATGGAAATGAAACATGAAATGCAAGCAGAAAAAAGAAATTAAAAAATAAAAAATTGCTTCTATTTTGTTATCAAAAATTATCGATCGAAGCTGCCTATTGTGGATATGCGTGGATATGCGTTACAATTAGCTTTGATAAAGAAATTTTTAAAAGGCTTCCAGAAGTGTTCAGTACTATTATGGTGAAGAAGAAATAATTACAGACTACGGAAAAGATAGATAAGAATATAAAAAATTAATTGCGTTTTTTTAAACGCAACAATAGGCTTCCAATGATCTTGAGCGCTCGACGACTCTTTCAACAATGGCTTTTACTTGTGTTTCTTATCAATCTAATAGTTTGGAAATTTGTTAGCTAATGGTAGTAGTTGAATGACTTGTTAACACTTTCGATAGCTTGCCATTGTTAAGAGATTTAACCGTAGATTAACATTAATTTCTCTTAAATCGCTGACTAATAGCTTGACATTAAATTTTTTTTTTTTTTTTTTTTTACTTTAGTTCTTTATATGTTAAATAATAGTTATATAACTGTTTCGCAACAAAGAAAAACAAATAAATAATAAAATGAGAAACAAAATGATATATATATAGGAGGAAAAAGTCATAACAATATTTTAATTTTTAACACCTAAAGCGCATTTGAAATAACGAAACCAAGCAATAAACGAAGCTTTACAAACTGAAAATAATAATAGTATGATAGTAAGTATCTCGATGATGCCGCCATACAAACAAGATTTTTTTCATAAATTATTTTGTAATTGCGGACAATTTAGAAAAAATAAAAAAAAAGACTTAAAAAAATGAAAATAAATAAAAGGAAAAAAAAAAAAAAACGAAAGAAAAATGTCTGACAAGATGGATGCTTGCTTGTGCTCGCAAACAGGAATTTTTTTCTCTTTACAATAAACACGTGCTCCACCCAATGGTGTTAGGAACGACAATTACGTATTTGTGAATAGAGAAATTTTCATACTGCATGTCCATCAAATGCATTTTATGCAAATTTTTTAAATATCAAATATCATAGATATGCCAGGAAGTAGTTTATTGAAACGACCTCAGTAATATCTGTAGCAAAAGTTGCTACAAAAGTTGCTGATTGTTGCAAAGTGAAAAAAAATAAAAAAAATAAAAAATAAATAAATAAATAAAAAAATAAAAAACAAACTCACACACGCCAAGTTTCTTTTGGAACTCGGATTGCAAGTGCAGTAGAAATGTTTGATTCGGCTCCAGCATCACTCTTGCAACTTACAATAACAATTTTTAACAGAAACTATAACTAAAATATTATCTGATTGAAGCTAGTTAGTTCAGTGGGGCTGTGTGCCTGTGTGCCTGTGTGCCGTTGACAACATCAAGTTGTTAGATAAAAATTTTTGCATCTTCATGAACAACAGTTGCCACACTTACTATAAAACACTCACTGGAACAACCTTGTCCGTTTACCTTTTGTCTTTGTATGCGTCTTGTGCCTTGACTATCAAATTATTTTTCATCTTTTTAGTTACGTATACCAACCGGGTTTTGGTTACATTTGTTATTAATTTTTCTCTCTTTCTCTTTCTCGCTCTCTCGCTCTATCTCTCTCTCTCTCTTTTTGCCGCATGCAAAGACATTGGATACGCAAGGTTTTCAATTTGTGTTATGTAGTCATAAGTAAAAAACAACCTTGTTTTCTTGTTGTTGTTATTGTTGTTGTTGTTGTTGTTAATTTTTCAATGCTGTCTAATCGAATACTGTGTACTATGTTAAGTTGAAAACACAGCAGGCAGTTTGCAATTCTAATATGATGATGATTATGCCGTGATTGTTTGTTCGGGGCATGGTACCATCTAAATCTAATCTAAAACTCTCCGTGGCTAGTTATATATAGGAAGTTATTTTTAAAAATTCAATAAATATCAATTGTGTGATATCCTGTCTTTCAATACTTTGCAATAAAGCAAACTTGCAAGACATTAAACATTAAACAATATTCGTTGAAGACATTCTTTAATATGCTCATATATGTACATCGAAACAAGAAGAAGATAATAAATTTTGAAGAAAATCAATTTTTTTTTATTGCCTTAATACACTAGAAGAAATTTTATTGTTTGGAGAAACTTGTGTTTCTTTGAAATCTCTATCTACTTCGACATCACTGCGCTATAACTGCCTGCGCAAAATAAATCCCTACTGGAAAGTCAGGGTCTAATGCCTTTTACCTATTGATTTCAAACTTTTCGAACTTAATGATCGAGTGATTTAGAAAGTGTTTGTTTATGTTTCTTTAAAAGCTTTTCCATCATTGCTGCCACTGCTGTGTGCAATTTTAATAATGATCTGACTAATATTTAATGAATCATAAAAATCCTGCAGATAGATATCGGCCTATGCAGGCTGTCCTTGACAAATACAGCAAAATTTACTGATATCAGCGTAACATCTTCAAGGGAAAAGTTTGCGAACGAACATTTAAACAGGGAAGGGCAGTTTCAATATCTGTTCCTGGCATAGTATTCGAATTATTCATTTCTTCATATCAGTAAGACATTTAAATATTTTAAATGTGTTTTTTATACTCATCACCGAAGGATGAGGTGTATATTCATTTCGCCAAACGTTTGCAACGTCGAGCAGGAAGCATCAGAGACCCCACTAAGTATATATATCCTTGATCAGCATGAAATACTAAATTGATTTAAGCATATCCATCCGTTTGACCTACTGTCCCTCTGTCCGTCTACATAATGTCTGGTGTAAACATTCTCCTGGGCGCAAAAATGAAGATACCGCCTACAAATTCGCAAAAGGATTTGGAATTGACTTAAACTTTTCAAAGAACACGCCTACAACGCCAACGTGTCTCTACGACAATGACTTTTGTTTTGAAAATAGACAAAATCAGCTGCGTCGGCTCTACATTATACAGCATGAGAATTTAGTTTTTTTACTTCTTTTGTCTTTTTTTGGGGGAAACGGTAAGGTGTATAAAAGATTCGGTCCCTACCGCATTTAATTTTCTTACTTGTTAATGTTCACTAAACATGTAGATTAAGTGCTTTTTTTTGTATTCAAATTTGTAACAGATGCGCTGCCTGCTGCAGCGAGCCTTAAATGACATAAATAGGGTCGGGTGCACTTGTCGTTAAATCGGTGAGTCGAAAGTTTTGCGGCAATGTATCGCCATAACATCCTAAGGCATTTCGTACAGTCTCGCAAGAAGCCGCATTCATGATAGCAGGCTTTATGCCAATTGACCTGCGTGACAGATGAGATAAGGAGCATCCACGAATAGCCACTTCTTAAACGTCATTAGAATGGGCGTTTCGAATCGCATTGAGGAAGAACGAAGCAAAAGGTCTTTCACTCTTATCCCAAACGTAACGCAGTGGATTAAAAAAACATAAGTGGATATGAATTACTACCTTTCGGAATTTTGGGAGCGGCCTCCTTATATACTTTCTTCAAAGGATTCCTACTTTCAAAAAAAGAACACACGCACACGCACACATAAATATAAAGAATCATTTACAATATGTGTCTTAATGTGAGTCCTCATAGTAATTAGGTGCTGTTTTTTTGTATCTATTGTTGCTGTTTTTTTCATTGACTCGAACATCATCATCAATAATATGTGTCGATTTATTAAAAAATTGTGCTTAATATCCAGTTGGATAGCTTGAATTAAGGTGCTTTAGGAAAGAAAGAAATATTAAAAAAAGAAATTTGTAAAATATCTTTCTAAAAACTGTATATAGCTTAATAGAGTAAGAATTTGCAGATATATTGAAAGCTTGTCGTTTTTTTTTTTTTTGAGGCAAAGAATCTGATTCCTTTTTGTCTTTGGTATAACTTTCATGTTCATTTGATTACGAGAGATAGAAAGTTGTTTCGAATTGAATTCGTATTGCTTTGCGCACTAAAATCTTAACAATGCATTTATTTAAGACCGTTACAAACGGCCTGACAAATTTAATAACAATGCAAAAAATGTTTAACTATATACACATATTTATATACATATATATATATATATGCAAGAAGCATATAAAACCAATTATTGGCAGCCGTATCCCGATGTTTTTAATCGCAATCCAATTCAAAATAGGTATGCGAATGTATGTAATTATGTGTATGTGTGTATGTATGTATGTATGAATTTGAATGCCAATGTTTTATCGATGTTAAACATTGTATATTTAGTCTCATTTAATTTGATAATTTTATTTTTTTGGTCTTTTCAAACGATAATCATGTGCTGCTCTCTTTAATAACAATCGTTGCAATTGCTTTATTTAAAATTCGAAATTAAAAAAGAGAAATAAGCGAAGACACAAAATTTATATGGAATCGGAAAACAAAAAAAAAATAATAAGCATAAAACACCAGTTGTTGATGATTACTAACTACACTTGTGTGCGGCTCTGAAGTCGATATTATTGTTATTATTATTATTATTATTATTATTATTATTATTATTATTATTGTTGTTAAACAATTTTGCTAACAATTTTGCTGAAAATCTACTTTTTTTGTACGTTTGATCTCATTTATGGTAATTTTACATGACGAACACATTTAATGCCGATTAGAAAAACAAGTAGATGTACATAAGAGAAAGCTATATACGCCTTACGGCCGGCTTTATACTACTCCTCACCTAACTCTAACGTATTTCTGATTTAACTTCAATATATTTCCCTAAGGATGCATAAAGGTTTATACATTTTGTCATTTCATTTGTAACTCAAAGAAATATGCATCAGATATTCGAGACTTTAATGATGAGCAGGAAATTACCATTCGATATCCGAGAGAGATATCCGATATTTGAGATCAAGTTTGAATCGGTAATTGCAACAATATACGAACACAATTTCATCAATAGGGATAACCGATGTAATTTGAGGGACAAAATATTTATCAAAACTTTTTAAGACATGAACAGCACCGCAAAGGACTATCTATACTTTAAGAAAAGAAATTTAAGAAAGATATTGATCTGATAATATGATAGCTTCACTTATACATTGACGGTAGACCTCGTAAAGTTCAGTGAAAGCATACTGTGACTTGGCAAGCACTCACGCTCTGAATTATATATATATTTCATGATTCGTGCTCAGGATGTTTATCAGATCAGTCGCCCCTATCGTAGATGTGAAGTTTAAACTTAAGCAAGTAGATGTATAACATTTCTCGAAGAAGAAGAAATCAAGAAGTGAGGACTCTGACTTGCATTTATTTCAAATCCCGTTAAAATAAAAAAAGCTTCGTCCTTTAGATCATTTTGCAAGAGAAGTATGAGTAAATAAGATGTCAGACTTCGTTTTTTCAAAGGAACAAAAATAATCCATAAGAACCCGAAATTCATGTTTAGACATATGCGTTGTCATTTTCAATAAAACGGTTAGCCTGGTACTAAGCAACTTTGAATGTTAAACATTACAAAGAGAGAAGGGCATCATTGGAAGCTCTCGTCTTTTCAATTCAATTTTTGCAAGATGCGTAGAAGGAGTTGACCTAAATTCTCACTGTCAACATTGGGATCAAAACGTAATGAAACTTATCACATTAAGACGCGCAGGCTTATCCCAACCAGTAGGAGCAGATTTTTTCTCTCGGGTGGCTGCACATCAACTGATACCTGCGTCATATGTTATGTTAATATCTTCCGTACTTAGTAAATTTTTAGTTCCTATTACGTGTATTAGTTTACATTCGATTCAAAATGATGTATGTACACGGTACACTTTATTGAGTTTCGAGATCACCCCCAAGCCAGGCGGAATTATCAGGCGGCTGTGAAACAATGTTAACTGAATTTCTGATGAAAAAGTTTAAAAAAATGTTCGCAGTGTAAGGAAAAAGCAAATCTTGAGGGCCTGTAACTTTGACGATAAGCCTTTCGCAAGCGATGCATAATATGCTTCTATAACAATGGTTGTTATGGCAGCTTTCTCTAGGAGTGCCTTGTAGCAGCGAGGCCAAATATGCCAAAGGATTAAAACCGAGTTTGTTATCGCGAAATTAGGCAAATTAATGGGATCGCACTACTTCGTAGCGTTATAATATAATTTGGTCTTCCAAGTCATGCTACTTGATAGGATTGCATCTTTTTCTTTGAGATCATTGTAAGATGATTGATGATTTAGAAGAAGTTCATCATAATATTTTTATTTAATGGTTTGGAAAATATTATCAATAAACTGCACATAAGGCGGCCGTTTTTTAGATATAGTTCCGATCAAATACGTTTTATGTCACCACTTCCTCTAGCAACAAAATATCGCTCTTATTAAATATTTCTTATTAATTAACGCAGTCGAAATCGTATGTTTTGAGTGAGCCATCGAGAAGGTCAGCTTACTTAGGAGCCCTGTGTACAAAGTCTTCTAAAAATGTTTTTCAGTTTTACTTTATACGGTGTATAAGTAACTAACTAAAACGTATACTCATGCGGACGCTTCGTTTCAATTTCTAAAAGTTGCAAAATTTTGGTTCGCCCAAAAATTGAATCGTAAACATTTTGGTGTAATAATTTCTTGTGAGTCGCCACAATGAGACTTAAATTAATTTAATTTGATTTTTTGCTTTAAGGTTAGAGATAATTTAATGTATACTTTGGCTGACTGGCAGATGAGTTTGAAAGGAAGGGAAAGAAATTGCCTCTAACGAAAGTGACCTACAATGTCACATGCAGGTATTCTGTAATGTCAATGTGATAATAAACATAAACATTTATTTATGAGAGTTAGTTATGAGCACATGAAATTTCTTGGCGAAGATTTATAAACGGTTTGCATCTAGCGATCAAAACAATTGCTTCAGAAATTCAATCCCATTGCTTCATTATTTGTTTATAACTTTATTAAAGTCATTCCTTAAATTCGGCAAATCCATACTTGTGGGGCTGAAAATAAACAGCATATGATGTATGTTAAGCTTGTGTGTAGTAATCTGTTAGTTATAAGTAAAGAGTTTTTGATGACTAAGCAAAGCCAAAAAAAGATTAGATTAGAGTTAAAAGCACTTCCACTTTTTTTTGCTGAGATTTAAAAATGTGGCAGAACGCATAGAACGCCCCCATCATCTTGCCATACACCATCGGAAGCAAGCAGCTTCGGCCATCATTGTAAATATTCAATTAGCGGGCCGAGCCAATAACATTTATTCGCTCACACATATAGCGAAGGTAAAGTGATGGGAAAAGTATAGAAGGGGGTATCAGGCACAAATTTCATGATTTAATGATATCTGTTTCATTAGACAAAAAATGCTATTGAAATTTTCCTCGAATTGGAATTTTTTCTTTTATTTTTAAATGAAATATTTATTCACTGCCACAAGCTGTTAGTTATATTAGAAGTGACCGAAGAATGCATATAGGGTTTCCGAGGCATTTCTTCCATGCAAGTTTGTAGTCTAAATTTTATTCCTTTCAAATTTTCGCTCGATTTTAAACGGCATAACGTGAATGTATTAACAAACATGAATTTTCGCAAAAATTCATAATCGAATTGCTTAACCAATACATATAAGATAATAAGTACATCTTGAGTATGAAAGAAATGTAATGACAATAGCAATACGCATTCACCCATCCTTCGATAGCCGGTACGAAGAAAACAGAAATTAGAAATTTTGTATTAGGAGCGTATTTTATTGTCTATAATTTCATTTCTTATACAAACTTCAGTTATTTCTCAATAATTTTGTCTCTGTTTTGCTTGCGTTTCTTGTGTACATATATATATATTTTTATATATATATATATCTATATATTTTTCTTTTTTTGCAAATACCATATATGCAACCGCATTCAAGCCTTGTTTTTGACATGAACCATAAAACAAATTCGAGACTATAATTTCAAAAAGCTTAGCCAAAAAAAAAAGAAAATAAACAAGTAGAAAATACATTCATTGTAATCACTCTCCACTAAAAAAAAAAATATATATATATATATATATATATAGATATACATGTGTATGCTTTGAATATTTAGATTTAATTCTATTTCTTTACTTAGTATAGAATTGAAAGTATATCAAGTGCAAGTATGTTTAAGTTTGATGCGGCGATTTTATGTTGTTGCTTTAAAATTTATTGTTACGCAGCGGTTTGAGGCTTGTTTCGTGTACATGTATGTAATTGCAACAGCGTGCAGCTGCTCATTTTAGAATGTTCCTATTGTTAGTTGTATTTGTTGTTAGCTAATGTTGTATTGTTTGCATCTTTTACTAAGTTTACTTTACTATCATGCCACAAAAAAAAAAAATACAAAAAAAAAAAAACAGTGGGCTTGTTGACTTTATGGCAAAAACCAATATACCAAGCAATAAACACCCCAAGCGCATTAGCTAGAGAGGTAAAGAGGGAGAGCAACCGATGTAAAGAAAAAGGATTTAACGAGTTAAACGGAAAGAAAATAGATTCCAGTAAATTATAAAAATATTCGAATATTCGAACATTGGTTTCGCATTTAAATAGAGCACAACAAACAAATAATTATTTTCAATAAACAAAAAAATTGCCTGCGCCTTGGAACAAATTTATTATTATTGCTGTTATCTTTATTATAGAACAAAGGAATTAATTCTAGCACTTAAAAGTAGGATGAGTAACACTACGGTAGATACGACGTTTAGTTTAGTTGCTTTATTGAAATCAATTGTTTCCTTGATATTATCTCCTCCAGGCACGCTCAAGCTACCCATTGACTTAGACGCTCCGAATCCGACGAGTGAGTCTTCGGTATTCATACAATTTATGTTTAATCGAAAGTTTTCCTCCACAATTGTTAGGACGAATCTGAGATACTCCTTAGGAAAGTTTAGTGTAAAGTTTTTGATACTCGAGACCTTCAAGAATTTTATTACGATATGGTGCCCAATTTCGTCAATCGTATCTATTAGAAAAATAGCAGATGAACCGACCTAAATTTACAAAAGCGAATTGAAACGAATTAAATGAACTTATGCTTAGCTAGCAAGGACAGTGAAACAACGAAAAGTTTTATTGCCAAGTCTGGAATTTATAATCTATAATAATAATAACGAGCTAAAGAGCGTAGTATGGGAAGCAGTTAAATTTTTATCGAAAAATAGCTCACATAATCAAGCGAACAATATATAATACGATCTACAAGGTAATGTACAATAACAGAATCAATTGCGACAATATTGAATGTGTGTCCCATGTGCATAGAAAGGCATGATGAATGAAGCTTAGGTTGATTACTACATAATCGCAGTCAATAGATTCTGTACAAACAGCACTTAGCACTTAGTGTTAATGACACACATATTAGCGAGCAGAGTGAGATTACTTTTATGCGAGTTATTTAGTTGACTGTAATAAATGTAAAATACAATTTTATTGAGGTCTCATTTTGCTGATCACTTTTAAAATCTCATCTCTTTTATCAACTATATGGTATTTGTGGTCAAAATGAAGAATCCAAGATATAGAAACCTTATCAACAGCTGACTAAGGTAACGTTCTCTTTTATTGGTAGAGAGGATATCGTTCATTTCATTTTGCTTGGCCTCAAACAATCACAATTAGGTTTTACTTACAGCTTCGCATTATTAATTTGACCAAATTACGAGTTTTGTCTTATTACTGAAGAAGCTTTCGAATCAAATTTTCGCTAAGAAAATGACGCCTAAAAATTGTTACCTTACTTAAAATTATTTTATACTCACGCACTATGTATACATAGCGCAGAATGTTCGTTCGTCTTTAGGACTTACATTAACGCGCCTTTATATTCATCTGGATTCAAACCTTTCTCAGCTCTGGCCACCAAACCACATGAAAGATTCTCATAATGCTATCTTGTCACCATTAGTTTCGCGTGCAACAACAATATACCCTTCGCTTTTTGTTTACCCGATATTTCCCTGCAAAATGTTTATTGAGGTTGTCCGTGGAACACAATCATGATTGGGCAATGCTCCACCGTCCTCAGAAATAAATCGTTACAATTAGTGTAAGATGTAATTTTAGTATATGTCCGAGGAAAACTCCGAGTTATTAAAAACGAAACTCAAGAATACATGTTACTAACGAAAACCGCATATACAGTTTTCGAATGGCTAAAACTGTATGTAGTACTGAAAGTTCGTTAATCACACAAAAGCTGAAAAACTTTTAAATCTTACGTTAAATGATGTCTTTGATGTCTTTCTTTCAAATGCGACCAACAGTTGAATTCATTGGCAAATCTGTGAGATTTCGATCATCAGAGAGGTAAAGTAAGTCGCTTTGCTTATTCTGATGGGCGAATGAATTCTCATCGAAAATCGAGACAACTGCTTGTTAATTTCGTTTTTAAATAAAGCGAAATTTTCAATTGACTGCATCAATATAAACAGCATTTGAATCGTAAAATTTTTTTAAAGTACAGTTAGAGGAGTATAAGGAATTTTTCGACGGAGACATCAGACCGCATGTATTATTGACTTGAAAATTGATACTTTTACGTTAAGCGGTCAATGGCAATTCTCTTACATGTATTTTTGGATATCAAAAGCTTTTTTTGAGAATAATTTGTGTAGTCTTCATGCATACGGAGAAGTATGCACAACAACTCTACCCTTACCGAAAAGGTAAGTGTACAACAATCGTTTCAATATGAGAAAGGAACCCCTTTATATAGGCGTGTCGGCTTGAAAACACTCGACTATCTTGAGAATTTAAAAGATTTACTTCAAAGTGCGTCCTGTGATATATTTTTGGCGTTTTAAACCCTTTCCTTTTTCTCTATTTATATATTACGTCCAATTAAGATAACTTTATCGCCCCCTTTGATATGATCCCGAAATACGTAACAGAAATCCCAGTAAGTATACATTTACATATATGTGCATTAGCACACACATTAGCAAATTAAAAGTTGGGCTAACAACTTGCTGCACTTTAAACATTAATTCATAGATTGAGTAGAATTTCCAGGTTGGGGAGTTGGACTCTTGAGATTCGCTAGAAACTGGATAAATGTTTTCTTTTTTATTTCATTAAGAAGAATAAATGGACATCACCGGCAATCTTATCATTTTTCTGCGCAAAGGAAATGTTTAAAGACACTATGATGGACATGGACTGGCTGTCCGAAAACATGATTTTATTCATACATCATTGCCATCTAATCAATTACTATTTTATAAATGAAGTTTGTTTAACAAATATTTTGAGTTAATATCCGAAATCCGCTTTAAAAAGTTGTCTTAGTGCGCTTTTGTTATTTGTTGACATTTTGTTTTAGATTTTCTCCCATAATTCCACTGTTCAAACATTTCTTCTTTAATGACTTTGCGTCCTCACTTCACTGCGATTCATTTTGATAAATTTATGGTATTCCAACAATTGTGTGGCTGATGTGCTAATATCAAGAAGCAACTGTTAGATATTTAAAAATGTTACAAAATCAAAGATTACAGCTGTGCTAGAAATAGCACTCTTTTCATTTCATTTGAACTTCTCTTTTATTTCATTTATTTAATACAATTAGGTAAAGAGTAACACACATAACATATCAATTATTTGGCCATCGGTTGCTGTTCGAAAGAAAGCAAATACAAATAAGGTAAGGGGACAATTCTCTCCTTACACACTATGGGAATTTCACCTACAGTGGAAAAGAGAAAGATTGCTAACCGAAGAGCAACACTTTATACTGGAAGTTGTCAAGATAGAGAAGGAGGCAATTCATGCAGTCATGTATTTCAACCTAACAATAAAACGATATGGCAAATGTACGCATAGCCGACTATTTTGGCACCATTTCGTCCCATTTTATATGTATGTGTAGCCTCTTAAGAGGTATATCTAGCTTTGACAAGAGGTATAATCGACGAATTTACTTTCATTGAATTCGCTTCAAAGGTTTGTTCTTTCTCGCTTTGGGTTTCTGGTATTAATTCGCGACTTAAGTGTCAAAAAAAATCCTATGTATTTATTTTTCGGCGATAACATCTATGCTATTTGCTCATTTTCAATAAATATCGTAGCAGTCTGAACTAGGAAATAAACGCGGCACTCTTAATCGAGATCTCGTCAAAATAAGCGAAATGATTCGAGCAAACGATGTAAATATTAACGCCAAAATAATGCGGTGTTGTTTCTTATTGTCGAAGAAAAGTAAGAAACACGATTTTCTTTTAATGATAAGCGATAAGTTCTTTATAATGGTGCAAGAATTACGGCACTTCAGCCGATAGGCATACCACGCATCGGCTAAATCAGGTCAAGATTAAGACGCACTTCATATAAATGGACAGGATTTTCTAGGTCTCGCATGGAATGACTCGAACAGCATACGGCTGAAATATTCACGGATGGGAGTGTATGTAATACTCTCAAGACATTATGTATAGATATTGTCATGTAATCAAGGCTTTTAACAGGACTTAACTTCTCATGCTCCCCACTCATTCATCCTGAAGATATCCGTATTTCGCACGACATGCTAACGCATCTGCTCTTTCTTTAACCGCACTGCCTGCCTTTATAGAAATCTAGCTGCTGTGGTTTTTTCCATTGTTCTAGGTATTCTCCCCTTCGGTTTGAACATACACGAGTACTACTCATTCTTTCGTCGCTATGTTTTCTGATCACCACTATGCCAACATGAATAGAAAGCAGCCTCTAAGCATCCTTTAAAGCGTATTTCGTTGTACGTCCTATTCATCTAGGCAGAAATCATACCTTAACGAATAGTTCGTAAGCTAAATAAGCGCCACTTGTCACCATCTAAACTAACGTTATTTCATAAATCATATAATTGCAACCGAAACATTTTCACCAAACATTGGGATGCAAATTATGGAGAATATGGTCATTGCATACTCATTGCAATCAAATATATCTCCGCTCTTCAGGCTATTATTGCCATGTTTATGGAACATAAATCAATTCGAATGAACAAGTTTCATCTCAAAATAACGCGAAAAAAAAAATGCATAATATCTCAGTTATTCTGCCGCTATTGCAAATGAGATCATTGAAAATCGAGCAATTTCAGAAGTAATTAGCAACAATGAAACTCTTATTCGCTCCACAACGAATTCTACGCATCCGCTACTTTAAGGTTTTTGTGACATTTAAATGCTTGAGTGAATACTCCTCGTATTCCTTCACACACAATAAACGTTCCCGTCGCCTCATAACTTTCAGGAGTTGATTGGTTATGGTTATGTATTTTCTTAATAAAACAATTATTGAAAAATGCAATATTTTTTTGACTATTTTCCAGTCAACTGGGAAACATTTGTCGACGGAGTTTACGTCTTCTGTAAAGTAATTTCTTCTATCAATCTGGCTCCCGATTGCGGCCTTTTATGCCAATTGTTGATTCAGAATGTTACGCATATTATATATATTTATATTAAGATTTATATTAAGATGTATGAACTCTGACAAATTTTATCTGCTATCATAAAAAGTGTGATAAAATCGGTGCACGCTTTCTTTCTGATGGTGGGTATAAAAAATGTGCGTAAATGCATACATAAATAGTTACATATAGCTATCAACGGCTAACTGTTCGAGCATGCATATGAGCACAAGTGTAGTTGTATTTATATGTATGTAATATAGTAATGACAAGTTTTTAAGTTGCATTTATAAATACATATATATATATATATATATATATATATATATATATATATATATATATATATATATATATATATATTTATATTGTCACCTGTGAACTGTCAATGCATTACCATAATATTTTAGCAACGACTAACAACATTATTATAAATCCTCGAAGCGCATGAGGCGTCATACGGCTGCCTCCTCATTTATTTACGCATGTATACATATATATATATAAAATATTTTATTTATTCATGCAGCCAACAATATATTGCCGTTGATACTAAATAAAAAAGAAAGAATTGTCGATTTTCAATTGGCAGAAGATCACGTAAGATTAAACGTGTTTTGCATGCATTAGCAAAATACGAAGAAGAACAAATTTAAAAATGGCAATCGATTCTCGTCGAATTTTGTGCTACGTTCAATAAATTATATATAATTACATAATACTTTGTATGTCATGCATGAATTTAATTTACTTAAAGTTCGATTTAAGCAGTCATTTTTGAGGTTTAAGGTACTATTACCCAGAATAAGAAAACAATTCTTTTAGTCACAACTTCATTCTCGTACGTTAAATAATCCCACAATTAATCAAATGACCATAAATTCGAATGCCTTTCTAAGCTTACTGGATAATACGTGCGATATAATAGAAGATAATAAGCAACACTTCATATATTCACTCTTTTTATACTCTGTTACATACATTATTCTGAATTTAATATACCGGCGGTTAGTACGCCATTAAGAAAAATTGTTAGGTAATATTTTAAAATTTAATTTACAGTTTAGTGCGTGCGCAACTAGATCAAGAAATAAATTTCAAATTTATTTACGGGTCTTCTTTCTAGTCATCTCATTGGGACAGTATTAGATTTGTCAAATGTTTGGAATGCATGTGAGATAATTTCATAGATTGCGCATATTTAAGATCAACATGAATGAATAGCACAATTGATGAAGTCCTGTATATCTGTCCGTCTATCAATCTATCTGCCTCTTTGTCTATTTGCCCTGTCTCCGCATCTGCAATTAGAAATCAACTGATTGGATTGCCGTATTTCGAACTGCGAGACCTAAGTCGTTTCTTAAATGTATCCTTAACTTCTGCGCATCACATTTGGAAATCCAGTAAATCGGTGTAAAAGTAAGGGGATAAATCATTTATAAATAAAATTAAGTATGTAAGTAGATAGGGTCTTTAGTTGATAAAATCACGTATAAAGTGCTGCCAATGTTTTTGAAATGTATACGTCATACGATATATATGATACATTATACGATCGACATTTTAATTCAATGGATTTTCATTTTAGTTCGCAAACATACATCGTAAACAAGATAACGGTGGGGTGTTAAAGTTTCGATCTAAACCGAACATATCTCCTTTTTTTATTCTTATATCTATAGAGCGCTTGATTGATGCCTGGCACAAATAAAGCAATGCAAATGAATTTATTTCCAGCAACTCTCAAGCATAGAAATTAATATTGCTTTATGTAATAGTCAAGCATAACAAGATCGAAACGATTCAAATTCTTAAAAACATAATTACACTCAGTGAAGTAAAAATCCAACTCCTCTTATTTCCATTCACAATTAACGAATTTAACGCAAATTTCAAATTTTCAATAAAAAGGCTGGCGAAATAAAACGTTCACTTTTCCCAAGTACCAACCTGGGCAGTTCAAGCTCTCGCCATTCGTTGCACACTAAAACTGATTAATGTGTATTAACATCTAATTGCGATGAAAAATTCGCTAAACGTTACCTCGAAATAAATCATAGGCGTTCATTAGAACGGTATATATTACTTTATTTGGTCATCACACTTTTAATTACAAACTACGCGAGATGATGTTTTGGCATCGCGGCAGTGTAAACACAACAAATGCGTTACAGAAAATTAATTTCAATAAGAGAGAAATTACATTTAACATACATAGTCCGGGTGATTGTTATTGCTACCAGTTTGTCTCTGTAGGTTGACAGGAGTTAACAAACTCATCGTGCGTTACTTGACCGCAATTTTTGTAAAGTCTTCACAACGGCTGCTTTTTAAATCATAATTTTGAGTGAACTGTGATTTTCACAAAGGCACAGTTAAATAACAAATAGTTTGCATTCAATTTCATATAGAGTTCCTATGTCAAAGTACTAAATATATTGCGAGAGATCTGAACAGTGTTAACGTTTGATAAAATTTTGACCCAAGGTAGCTGAACGATGGCAAAGCCTAGATTAACACTACGTAAGGCAGTGAAATTGGAAGGCAATCGTCTATCATGAACTGCTTTACCTTGACTCTCCAACTGAATTTACCTCCTTCTGACAACAACCAATGCAATTAGAGCGAGCAATTAAGGTAAAGCGTGAAGCCAGTATGTCTATGAATTACTGCAAGGCGCATCTATCCTTCACACATGATTGTCTTGCAAATTAGATGTGAATTTTCATTTTTACCCCCATCCACCGAAGGATGAGCGATATATTCATTTCGTCAAAACGTTTGCAACGCCCAAAAGGAAGCTTCAGAGACTCCACAAAGTACATATATTCTTGATAAACATCAAAGTGTGAATCGATTTCAGCATGTCTGTCTCTCCGCATTCTCTTGATCGCACGAATGAAGCAATCCACTTAAAATTCGCAAAAACACTGGAAGCTTTTGCACGTAGGTTGGTATTGAGAATGAGCCAAATCGCTCGAAGGACACGTCTACAGTACTACTCAGACAGAAAACACCTCTCGAAAGGAAGAAAAAATTGATTTTTTGCTCATTAGTCATAAACTACAGCAGATCAATCAACAATAATTTGAATGCACCCAAACATTTGTCTGTCCATCTACCCCTCTATGTGGTATCTGTGATAAACGTTCTGTCGTTCGCAAAAATGGAGTTATCGACCACAAATCTGCAAAAGAAAATGAAAATAACCTAAAGCGGTCAAATGACACGCCTGCAGCTCCCATACGCCTATGCAACAAAAATTGTGAACACCTTTGCTTTCCATGTTTTTGCTTTTTACTCGCAAAATGCAACACGTCCTCCATATAAATTTCCGCTTTTATTCTGAAAACAGAAAGCATCAGATGCACCCAACCAATATGCTAGAGAAGAAAATCGGTTCAAAGTCAGGTATAAAATCGGCTCATTTCTAGTTTATAGAACAAAATGCCTCAGCGCTTTCAAGCAATTTCCTTTCTCTCCGGTTGTCCCAACGTAGGACAAATTACCAACAATTTTGTCCTTACCACGTGTTGTGTTGATTATTTATTTCAATGAACGATTTCAGTGATTATGTGAAATCGTTTTTGCTTAAGTTACACGACTAAGACTACGTCTCTGTACAGTTCAATGCGTCATAAGGCGAATCCGAGATACCTACGATGTCAACCATTGCGTTATAGCTTTCTGTCGATAAACGGCCCTGTTTATGGAACCACTTTTCATGAACTACGTATTATGTAATAGAGACCTAACTTCCACTCTTCACTGTCCACGTTATTGGACGCTAGACCTACTTTATTATTAAGTCACAATGGAGAGCTAATACTATGTACGTGTTATCAAGAGTTTTATTGAGAAATGATCTAATTAAATATCTGGTATTAGATTACATTTATTAAATCAAGTTAATATCATTGTATTATAGGTACATTACCTAATTCACTGCACCTATAGTCTTTCTCTGCTTTCCATCTAGTAAATTATTGTTCTTATTTTAATAGTTTTGTACATACAAATAAAAAAATAAATAAGATGAGCCTTCTCCTAGTCATACTTTTATGCCATTCTTCGAAATTTAACGGATCATTTAAGGTCTCATTTAATCATCGAAATAAGGTAATAAAAAAGAAACACAAAAAGAATATGCACAAGATGATATTACACTAAAGTAATTTAATGAAACAAATTCGCGAAAATATAAAATAAATAATGAAACACGTTACGGAACGGGAAATATTATATAAAATGATGCGGTTTTTCTAACTGAAAAGGGCGGTCGTTTCTGTTCCTATGTTCTTTGTTCTTCATATGCGACAACCAGTTCATTCCTTTTCCGATAATTACAAAAATGCGAAAAAAATAAACTTCTTCGGCATAAATTCATTCATTCATTTCATAGTGCTGCAACATCTATTGACCAAATTTCCAAATCGCGCTACATATAGCACTAGACCATAGCTATCTTTCGTAAACATGAAAAGCAGAAATCATTATTAATTGGTTAACTGCTGGAGTAAGATATATATATGTACTCTAATAATTTATTAATTTCATTAAAAAAAAAAGAAAAAAAAAAGTAGAAATCATGTAAAGTCAAATAAATTATTTTTCGCATATTTAACACCGGAATACTTGATTTGAATGCAGTATGCAATATGTAGCACTGAAAAAACTAAGAAGAAGAGATGCAACATTGTAAGACAGCACGCACGCAGACGTAAAATATTCTATACGTACATATATATATATATATATATACAGATATATATACCATATATTAAAGAAGACTCATTTTTGTCGTTTTCGAACTAATTAAATATGATGAGTTTTAATAGATATGAAGAAAGAGTATCAGAAATATTATATTCAGCTTGAGTCGAATATTTTGATACTCACCTGTTACATCGTTAGAGTGTTAAGTGTAGAAGTGAATTTCGATTAAGCATCATCTCAAATAGTTACATCGCACCGCAATTTATGCCTATCATGATATCGTGGTAAATTAAATCGGATATAAATTAAGTCATTATATATTATTAAGGCTTAGTGATCCTCAGCGACGGACCTACATGTTATGCATATACCTAGTTTGATGGAATAATAAATTTGATTTATTAATTTCTGTCTGTCCGCCTGTAGCTCTTTGATGGTATTGATGATCCCCGATGTGTTTAGCAAGAGACACTTCGGCATCATTGAAACGCATCAACTTTAACCTTGGGGTCGACCGAAAGTTTGGGATGATTTGTTGAAGATGATCTAGTAATCAAATTGGCGGAAAAATGGCTAAGAGCTTATGTGTGAACTTGCATTGCAAGCGGTTTTCTCCGCGGGATACCTATATATCGCGCAACACTCACCTGATTGTCTCCAACGAACATAGGCTTAAAAGCTGACCTTTCAGCTTACATTTTTTGAGAAGATAATTTTTCAATTCTTATAATGATTTGAAAAAGAAATGAAATATCTGAAGAAATAAACTATGGGATGTTCTTTTACTATAAAAAAAGAGGTAAAACATGCAAAACATGCCGGAAAATTTGCAAACTGTATGGTGAGAATGCTGTGAGCAGAGGAAGGACCGAGAAGTAGTTTGCTCGATTCCGTTCCGGAAATTTCGATGTCAAAGTTGTACCTCGCAGTCACTGAAAAAGTCGATGAATTTTTGCAAATGATGCAGCAACATCGGGACTCAAGCTGTCACGAAATAGCGGAGACACTAAACATCAACCACATGACAGTTTGGAATCATTTGAAAAGATCAGGCTACAACAAGAAGCTCGAAATCGTGGAAAAGACAGCGGACAGTTTTCAATATGATGTAATACATATACATGTCTTCAGTTGCTGAACTTATTGGGTCACATCTGTGTCTCTGTCTATCTAGTTTTATGTTCATCTGGTTTTAAACAAAACAGATAACTATTTTTTGACTGTAGGCAAGACTCGACCTCCATAATATGAAATATTAATATAAAACCCGAACACAGCTCTTGCTCCCTTAACTCATGCTCATTCTTAGTTTATACTAAACTATCAGTTATCGATGCGAATTTTAACACTAAAGTGATCTATGGATTGAAATGTTTGCGGACGTGTGCTCAAATAGCCAATGTGGCAATTGACGGATGAGTTATGGATTCTGGAGTTTTTTCGAAAATGTGCAGAATTTCTGCTTCTTGTAACAATCAACTTAACACGGGAACTCATATCTTATATACCATATCCGATGAATTCCAGATCATCCATTACTAAGATCAATAAGTAAGAAATATTGATGTCTTCAGTTTTGGAGCCAGATATCAATGCAAACGCGGACGTTGCACAAACAAATTGCACAAACTCTCGCATTTGTAAAGAAATTTAAGTGTCCTTGGTTGGCGTTCTTTTGAATTGTGGCAGGTAGTAAGAAAAAATTAATATACTCTAGCTATCGACCAATAATGGGTTGCAGCGACAGAGTTTTTTGAATTAAAAAAAGAAAAGAAAAACGTATAACAAGCATATTATTAGCAGAGGAGATTGCAAAAATATGCACCTATTTATGTTAAGCTTAAATTCATGTCGCCAAAGGCTATAAATTATTAGGCGATGCAACCGTTTCTGGTTGCAATTATTAGATTTGACAAATCTAGTATTTGTGGTAAGTTGTACTGACCAATTGCTCCTATTATGTCAATGTTATTAATTTTAACATTCGCGGTACGTGCAGTTAGTAAACTTTGTCATACAGCTTGTAAAGCATAAAAATACAAACGCAAACCTAATCATAAGTGGACCGTAAATTCTGTTTATCCGTTTGTCGACGTTACATGTTATACGCGGGAAAATAGAAGTGTGACATTGTATGCGAAAGCGTATAAATGTTGGAATTTTAAAAAAATTGTACAAAAAGAAATATTTTTTAGATGAGCTTTTACTTAGCATAGATAAAAGATGGAAAATACATTTTGTTCCAGTCATTCGCCACATTTACATGACTACCACACATAATAGTTAAATGTATTTTCTTGCACGTTAATATTTTATAAAACAAGAAATTCGATTTTTTGTAAACGCCCCAAAGTTTAATGCATAATCACATAAAAGTGACTGGCACACAACCCCATCTGTTGGGGAAGACGTCGAAAACTCTTACATTGGCCTCGATACGAAGCTGAACCCCGACATACGCTTCCTTCTTTTATAAGCATGTGTCAAGTTTGGAAATGGCCCTTATCCGCTCACAACCGTTCTCCAATGATTATTTCAATAAATCCCAGAGTGTTGTATACAAGCCTAATAGCTTATATTCACCGAATTGCGAGCAAAATATTCAGCAAGCCATTGGAGGCAGTGTGCAGGACAACGGCAGGTTAAAAAATTTTAAAAAATATTTCGGCAAGCTATTGAAACTGCGAAGGAGCGATATACGTCTCGTAACTGGCTTGTACACGGCTCATAACTCCCTCAGATACCATCTGTAAAATATAGGCCTCGCGCACACCGTATGGCGTTCCGAACATGAAAAGGTGTCATAAGGATTCTAAAGGTTCGAGGGCTATGGGTAGATATTTTAGATCGCGGCACTTATGCCCATTACATTACAATTACGATTGTCTTACGTTAAAAATGGAGGCACTGTACAAGCTCAAGACTGAATGTTTTGCTTAGCTTTATAGTGTTGATTTTTTTTCTTTTGTAATTTAAAAAATATATAAAAAAAGAACTTTTCAAGCATTTTACAGCTAGCTATGTGGAAACTTGACTTGTAAACGGGTGGCCAAAACAAAACGTAGGGAACTCGAAAATACTATGAACGAGTTGACCACAATCCAATCTGATAGAAATGAAAAATATGTATATATATCATCATCATTTTCATGATTTTAATACGATCACATGTAGACAGACGGAGAGATAATGCGGTTTCCGTTACTCATGACTCTCAAGAATAAATGCTTTATATAAGCTAAGTCCATTAGAACTTTCTCACGGAGTCTTGCAAGCATTTACTGAACCTAATATACGTACCCTATCTGCTTGGTATAAAATCAATCGCACTCACACCCAATCACACATTTGGGTACAAAACGGGGAATAGAAAAATCATTGAATTTTAAATTTAGTAGTAAATTATTTTCATTTTCAGATTTCTTATCGCTGTTGACGAAGGTTTTCTGAAAGTTAGCAAGTAAATAAATGGTAGGCACTTTGATAAAACCAGAAGATAACGGTTTTATGAAATTAATAATGACTAATAGTATGCATTATTTGACTCTGTACATTTTTTGTTTTTAGCAATTACTAACAATTCCTTCTAATGAAACTTTGAAATAATAACAGTTCGTGTACATAAGTAAGGTCTTAAAACATACATAAAAATAATAAAAAGACAAAATAAAAAAAATTATAAAAATACTCCATAAGGTTAATGGAATAATAGTAGATTGCGGTCTATGAACTTTTTGACAGTTCAGTAAATATATAAATTTTTCAAAGTTATCTCGGTACGAATAGCGTGGAGTCCAATAAAATTAAAACTTTTTCTTTTTTTTTTTTCTTCTTCTCCTGGCTCTTATAATACATTACAGAAATCGCATTTACATTAACTTATGTCTACTTTTCGTTTGCTTTGTTTCATAAGTCTTTTGTATTTTTTTTCTCTTTTAATTGTTTTATTATTCTTTTTTTTATATTTTCTTATTATTATGTCACACTAGAAGAACATGTCATTATAATTAAACAACAAACAAGTGGACATTTCTTTGCACATTCAAGTTGTTTGCAGAAGATTTTAGCATGATAGCGTATTTGTTTCTTGAAAAAATTAATTAATTTCTTTTATTTTCTTTGCAAAGTTTTTCACTTCGAAGAACGTATATTAGGAAAAAAGCTACAATACCATTAATATATGAAATGAGATAGTTATGTTCACCTGAAGGCGAATTTTATGTACCCGTTAACCCAAACAAACAAACACACATATACGCACACAAAATAAGCAAGCTACCTGTTGATTACGGGTATATTAGTAGTAAGTATTTGATCAACCAATTCTTAGGTGGTGTTTGATTGATTATTTATAACAATATTTTGGAAAGTTACTTGTTCGAGTTCCTTCTCGACGACAAGAGCTTTCGTGATTTTCGGACATGGATACAATTATACGTCGGTCAACTTTATACATATACATGGTTGTGGACGTTATAAAAGGATTGCGACAATTAGATAACTAATTCTTGAACTTTTTACTTTTGAACTATTCGTATGCAACTATCCTTGTCATAGCATATGATGAGTAAAAAGTAGAAAATTTCTTTAAATAAATTCGCTGTATATTCATTGTATAAATGTTATGGGCACTGGTTCGCTTGAAACATTTCCTTTGTTCGAAACTGCAGAACTGAGAGTAAGTTTACTTTGTTATGCTAAATTTTTTAGTGCAAAAATCGAAAATCACTCAATTAATAAAAACATTATTACTGCTAACTTACGGAAAAGGGGTTTTGCCAATACGTCTTCTCCTCGTCTTTAAAATGATTAGATTTTGGGCTCTATATATATATATATATATATATTAGACAAGCGCTGACACAAGTGTATTACATCTAAGGAGGATTACTTTGAAGGGGACAAAATCGATATTGATGAGTGCGCAAATATTTTTCGAGACAAATAAAAAATCACCTTTTTTTTTCAACACACCTCGTATTAGACATTTGATTGACATAAATTTCCAGCTACATCTAGCCATTTGTCTCATTTCGCGATACTTCGAAAAAATAATATGATTATTAAAGCGTTCCGGAGAGACAAACTTCATATAGTCAAATAGGTAACCAATTACGTAAGTTAATTCCGTTTTAAAATTAAATATTTTGAAAATGAAAATTCAAATAGTCCGTAGGTATTAAAAACTTCGACCAAAGCTAAAGGCAACTTTTATCTTTTTTTCTCTTTTGTTTCAATTAAGAAAAACAATATGTGACAAAAGAAGTCATGCAAAAGTTCACTGTAATTTTATTTTGCACAAGACAACCAGTTTATTACAAGTTACTTATGGTGAGAACAACTGGGTTTGTGGCGAGTTCTAGTCTATTGAAAATTTTAATATCTAGTAAAAAATGAATTAGGAAAATCAAGATATTTCATGTGAGTTTGTTGAAAAAGTCAATATTATAATGTGTGCGTACATATCACCGAAATACTTAGTCATTTTTGTTTCTTAATTTCATCTATTGACTGTATGCAGTAAATGCTTGCAGGCCCTACGTGCTGATCTCCTTTTGATGACGTTGAAGAGCTCGGAGCACCACATGTTTATCAGAAATCCTACAAGTTTAAGCGTTAAATAAAATTTAATTTCTTTTATTGAAGTAGACAAGTGAACTCATAGTTTCAAGAGTTCGTTTTGAAAAGTTTTTACGAAATTTTTACGAACTCCATAGCGCTAGTTGATGCGCTCTTTGGCCAATAAGTTACTGCTTGTTTTCGGCAAGCAGGACTGCATATCTGTATCCTGAGCTATAGTTCCATTAGACAAGCACGTTTTGTTTCCATTTGTGAATGTATCGCCCAAAGAATAGCAACATGTGGCGGAGTGAATAATACCTACATAATGTAATTTGTCTTTTCCATCAAATACAAACACCATCAGCACTCCTAAAAATGCCATATATTTGGAACTAAACAAACTAAACTGAGAGGGTAGCATTATAACGAAAGCGTCAAAGGTACTTTACAGCATTTGTAGCAACAAAAGAGCCACGATTAGTTCGCGACGATACTTCAAAATCTGACATTAGTTTGAAATTAAATGCTTGTCGTAGTTGTTGAAATCTGAATGCCAGTGAAACGCTATAGGTTCATACGTATGGTATGCTTCAAAGATCTTGAAAACCTCTTGGAAACCTCTGTGCTTGTTGAAGTTGTTGAAATCTGAATGCAATCGGCACATTTTTGTGCCAGTAAAACGCTATAGGTTGATACGTATGACTTGCTTCAAAGATCTTGAAAATCTCTCTTGATTTGAGAATAGAGATTTCAACAATTTCAAAAGGGATACTTCGTTTTCACTGCGTCTCCTGCACACTATACACAGAAATAAGTGAGCTTAACAGAATGGATAACCGCCATATCAATCCCTAACCTAACCACTTTACAATAAATATCAAAAAAAAAAAAAATTTATCATACCTTTTATAGCCGAGCCTTTTCACTTTACTTTTTATGAGCCTGGTAAGCTAAGCTTAATGAACTTGCAGAGTTTTCCTTATGATTTTTCATTTATAAATATACAATACGTATATATATATAAACTATGTATGTATGTATACATCTATATACATATGTACACAAAAGAATCTTTTTATGGCAAAATGTCCATAACAAGCCTGTAATATACTGTAAGCCTTAAAACATCTCATCTGTAGTATTGCAATAATAGTAATTTAACTGATTACAATAATCAATGTGCTGTAAGAGAATTTTTCATATAAAAATTTTATTACTCTACATTTAGTAAAACACTATAAAAACGACTACATCACCAACCATTCATATCAAGATCATTTAAATGAAGATCATAACTTTACAAAGTAGTTGAACCGAAAACCAGGTGAACTTTATTTTGAGCAGCAATAACGACAACAATAGCAGAAGAAATTTGCTAACTGAATTAATTTCCTTCGATACATTTTCTATTTGATTTCATTTCGACATTTGTAAATTATTTCTTCAACAATTTTAAGAAACCCATGTCAATGTTTAATAAGCCAACATTAATTTTTCGCATGCAACAATGTGTTCAAGATTTTTTAAATTTGTCGAAATATTTTTTTATGCTTTTTTAAAAAAGTTTCCACATCAATAAAGCCTCGGACAAGCAGATTTTATCCCAGTGAAAAGTTCGGAAACAGAACATTGGCGGAAATAACAAAGCATTGCCATCAATATCCAACCATTTAAAGACGAGTTGAAAACATTCAGAAAAGCAGAAAATCGATTGCAGCGTTAGTTTACAGACAGAGCGGGTCCAACGTGGCTTATCAGTTGATGAAATACTACTGCAAAAATATTAAACGCTGGTGTTTTTATATAGTCTTGAAGCACATCATAAAGTATGGATGTATTACTATGACAGTGCATTACAATGATTGCGGAATACCGAAGCGTACTTTAGCTTACATTAATATCAGGTATTACACCTCCAAACCCATTGTTTGGCATATACCACACTTGGCATGATGAATTACAAGCTACCAAAACTCAACGGCAACATTTCGTGGAAAGATAAGGAACGTAATCAAAAACATGTGACGCACATGAGCCAAACATTTACAGGAAATAGAATGCCGTGTACCTACAGGCATGATCAAGTTGTATTTCAGCACGACAAAGCTCGGCCACATATAGGCGAAGACTCAAGTCGAGTACGCCTTCGGAGTGCTGTACTAGTCCGCTTTGTTCAGCTGCCATTGCGTCAAAGGACTGGATGTTCTGACGACTTGGACAATATTTTGAATATGATGATATTTTCTCTCATTCAATTTTGCTGGAAAAGAAAAAAAAAATATCCTCCTCACAGTTTATATTATTTATATAATCACAACATTATTGTAGTTTGTATAATTAAAGAGTTCTCATATGAAATCTTGCAGAGAACAAGAGAAATGATCATAGTCGGGTTAGGCCAACTATCAAATACCCTAGAACGCATTGTCTAACACAATCCTTATTTTTGCCATAGAGCACAAAAATTGTACCCTGTTTTTATGTCAACTAACTATTATCGAACTGCATATTAAAAATTATAACTCTTTGCTAATAAAACCTATCATATATTTTTTATAAAAACAATGGAAATTAATTCAATTACTTCGATATAACGATTACTGGCCACAACGTTTTTAAAACAAAAACAAAAAAAAAAAAAAAGAAAAGAAAGAGAAAACGCCCCCTCTTATCCGATCAATAATGAATAATTTTGGGATATTTGTTTACTTAACAAATTATTTTTTTTAAAAATTTGCTAAACTCTTAAGGCTGTTCAAGGCAAAATCGTGCTTTATGATCACTTATCTATACATATATATATATATATATACCAGTAAAGGAGGCTGTAAATAAAAGGTTAAGCTTCAGAATTTCCTTAAAATATTTTTAGCGGAATAAATAGCCACGCAGGCACGCAATAAGAACAAACCACAAGCTTCACTTACTTACATACTTGACAGCTGCACTTGAACACAAAACGTGTTTTATCAAACTTCTGAACACTTTTGAACATTTTTGGGAGCAAAAGCAAATTGAACCAAAATTGCCCCAAAAAATGAAAAACGAAAAAAAAGAAAAGAAAAAAATTAGCCACACTTTTTCCAACATTTAGGCCCCAAAATTATTCGTATATGAATATGTATATATAATTTGTACCTGTATACAAAGTGCACAAAGCACATGTCATTGAATTACACAAGCCGAAGGTACTGGTTGCTCGGCAATTATTTCAAGCACTTGCAACAATTTCAGCATGCGTTTGAACTTACTTTGGAGTCTGTTTTTTATACTCTCCACACGGCCGTAATTAGTTTGTCTTTCAACATTAAGGTGTTATTTTTTAATAAGAACCAAAAAAAAAAAGTGAGTAACAAAGAAGAATAAAGCAACCTGCATGCATGCATGCATGCATGCATACTTGCATACATGTTTGCTATTGTAAGTAATTGGTTTGTTTGTTGCAAATATTCTTACCTCAGAACGTAGTTAGCTTACTGTATGTAGATGCGTGCATATTATCAACAACACAAGCTGGTCGCTTTGAAAACGTATCTGAAGTCTGTTAAGTGCTGCTGTTTTCGTTTCAATACATATGCACTTACACTTTTAATGTGCTCTTTACTGAAAGCAGATGCAATGCAATATTTACCTAAAAAATCAAAAAAAAAAAAAAAGAAAAAAAAATACCAATAAATAAACATAAAAGCAAGCATAACAACGAAAGACAGAAATTAAAGGTTTAACAATCAAAGTACTGAACACATAACGCATATTAACGAAAAAAAGTGGATACCCTTTCAAAGATTTTATTTAAGTTTAATGAACATTTTTTCAGTTTTCAAATACTACGTTTTGGTTAAACCATATGCTGTTGCTGCTGCTGCTGCTGCTGTTACATATTAAACGTAAACGCATTCAATTGATAAGAAGAAAATGGAGCCATAGTTAAATAAATAAAAAGCAAATGCTAAAGGAAATATCAGTCAAAAAGCTAATACCTTGTTGCACCTTTTAATAACAAATAACAAAATATTGCGCTTGTAAATTATAACCAATTTCAGCTAAGGGGGGAAAAAGAAGTTGTTGAAAATGGATGCTTTTACGAGCAAAATTACTTGATTGGCTCATTTATAAGTAAATATACGTTCTGCAAGCTAATCAAAAGCATGGACAGGGAAGGTTAAGGAGGCAATCCACGACGCGGCAGACTCTTTATTAAAATTCCATTTGCATGTATATAATACGTGGAAGAAATGACGCGATCCAATTGAAGATGGAAAGTCAGTTCGGTGACTTTCCTCTTCCTTTTCCAATATATTTAATACTAAACGAAAAAAAGGCTCCAATCCATCGAAAGGCCAGCGAAGAATGTATAACCACCCAAAAACCTGTAGTAAGACGTAATTACACCAACTCTGCCCGTCCAATCACCCATCTTGTTCGCCTGGTGTCATAATTTGTGAATTTAGATCAAGAGAAAAGTTCGTGTCATTATTTCACCGCAACTCGAACCGATTTCTCCTACAATCTGGGCGAACTTTATTAAGCCAAACATGTTTCACTTTGAAGGATAATCTTGATATTGATCGACAATCGTTAACCTGTCATTATACATCTTCTGGGATTTCTAGGCAAAAAACTAAGGTTTACTCTTTATTTTTAAAATGAATATGACAGACATCGTGATGGATCTTTTCTTAATAATACCGTCGACATGGGTATCAAATAAAAAAACTTAAAGAGTAGAATGCGAAAAACATAGTAGTGGTTAGGCGAGATTCGGCCCCCGACGAATATAACTTTCTTACTTGTTTTTTTTTTTTTTTTGCACTTGTAGAAGGATCAAATGCTTATGGAGTTTGGATGAAAAATATCTATGTATATTGCGATGAATCTTTGTTATGTAATGAAAAATATTTCAAAACATTGTTTTATTTCTATCAATAGTTTTTCGTACTCAGTTTTATTTGAATCTATTATTGATTTTTATCGACTCTATCGACGATTGGTCGAGCAGAAACCAATTCATTGTTTTATTACTGGTATTACGTGTTAATTGAAAAGTCTCCAACACTAATGAAATCAAACATACTTTTATTAATATTAATATCCAATTAATGTCTGCGGATTTAACACGCATTGTGTACGATAGGAGCATTAATTTTGTCAAATTTACGCAACTCTAAAGCAATCTATTGAAAAGGATGCTTTGAAATTTTCCTCTCGACGAAGAAATTACTCTAATGATGACAATAACTCAAGCTTGTGTTCCCAGTTAACTATGTAAGCCCGCTTACCACTTTCTCTTAGCGTTGAACTTGAAGATACAGGGAATAGAATGAATGCAAATGAAACAAATCAAAAGTTGTATTCCATTTGATCTGCAATTCGTTATATACATTTATGTCCATTTATAATGGACATTAGTATATATGTTGAAGCGAAGAAGAAAACTCCTATAATAAATTATTATGCTTATTATCTTTGTACATAACTAATGTAAATACAGACCTACACACAAAAATTGATTGCGACAAGAACAGACTAAAGCATTTAAATGCCAGTTAAGAGTTCCGTTAAATTTCTGGAAAGCAGTAACTCGTATTCAATAGGTGCTTGCATGTATTTCGATCAGCGACATCGATCGGTGAAGATGATGACGTAATACCAAGTATCAATATATACCAAGGGTAAAATACCATAATTATGTTCTTGCTCTACATTGTATTGTATTGTGACTGGCAATGTAAAGTGGATATACTACGGCAATCCCAAGTGCAAAAAGCGATTTTGGTTAAGCTAGATAAATGTCTGTGGAAAATCAATGCAAGCACTGATGGTAATATGAAAAGGGTTTGACAATTTTCTGATGCGAGGACACACTCAGTAATTGAGATTGGATATCTGGAGCACATGAAAACATATGCTTTCACTGAAGAAATCATGTCCTGCTGCGGTAATCCGAAAAGATCTGCTATGTTAATATCGCAATAAAAATCATTGCTACAAATTAGAACGAGATGGAAATCATAGATGGAATTCATAGTCACCTCTTATGTCTTACTTGAAATCAAAGTGTTATCTATTCAGACTTTCGCAAACTTATGTAACGAATTAAGCGTAAATTTTTCAAATATATTTGTAACGTAAGTATACGCATTTCAAAGACAGAATATTTATTACATTTTAATTACCAATAAATTCAGTGCCACGAATTGAACTCATAGTTATTATAAGTTACTGCAAATTCTCCAAATGTTTCGTTTAAAACACGATAGATGTCTCTCAATCTCTATTTCTATCCCTATTTCTATTTCTATCTCTATTCTTATCTCTCTGTCTTTGTCAATCTCTTCCCCTTTTTTCTCTCCCACCAACCGCCCTCTACAACCACACATCCACTCCAATTGCTGCTGGAGTCTGCTGGAGTCTCTCTCCCTCCCTCTCTCTCTCTCTCTCTCTCTCCCGCTCTTTCTCTCTCAGTCCCACTCTTTCTCTCTCACTCCCCCGCTCTCTTCCTCTCTCTTATCATTTTATAATATCAACTTTAGACGAATATAGCCGCGTTTCTCAGTCAGTCTTTGAAGTAAAGAAGGGAGAAAACCATATATTTTTGAAGTGATTCCGTTCATCCATTTTAATAATGGAACCTAATCTTTCGCTATAACTCTTTATCTTACCTTATCGGCAAAGATGGGGTGTGGCAGTTGGTCAATGGCAAACGATAGCAATTTGAAATTTATATCAAATATGGCTTAGAACAAATGATCTGTCGATTTATACGACAACTAACAAAATGTTATTCAAGATATTGAGTATCTCAGATTCGTTCTAAGGCGAATAGAATTTTACAAATTGTTTAAACATTATTTTATATATATATATATATATATATATATATTTATTTTATTTTTTATTTTTTTATTTTTTTTCATTTTAAAATTAATTGTATAGAAATTTTTAATTAAAATTTATTCTAGTTATGGTTTGTTGCATTTGCTTTAGCTTGAATACTTTAAAGGAAGTTTTATAGTAACATAAAAACAGCAATAACAACAACACTTAGTGCTTACCATTTTACTTGATCTAAACATAATTTTTCATGAATTATTACATAAAGAAGTTTTGATAAAATTATAAAATAAATCTTCTGTAAAAAGTAAGAAAAAAGAAGAAATGAAAGAAGAACACAATTTATCTAATTAACTTTGAAAGCAATTTATTGAATGAGTTCTCTTAGGAAGTAAGAAGCTCATGTTTTTCATTAAACATGAATCGAAGTAAGAAAATTTAGGAAGAAATTTAAAAAAGAAAACGCATCTAAACCTAGAAAGTTTCTTTGTACGACCCTGCCTCTGCAACCATTCAAGCATAACAGGTGAATATATTTTCTATATATTCATGGTTTTTTTTGTTTTTTTTTTTTTGCTTTTTGTTTAACATTTTCTTTAAAATTATTATGCAAAGTTCATCTCTAACATCACATCACATACATTGCTTTTATGAATTAAATTAAAGAACTAGAGAAGAAGCGAGGTTTAATACGACTTTTGCAGAATGTTTCAGTGTCAACTTGTATTATTTGAAAGAAATTATTCGGGATGTAGGAAAGATGTGCGATAGATAACCGACCTTCATAACGCATATGCATGAAGTTATATATTATTTTTGATTAGCGTGAAACTCTGAGCCATTAGCCATTGTCGTCGTTCCGTTCACTCGTTTTCACCTGATCCCATCCGTTCGATTATCTTTCCGTCAACTTCTTTGCCCATCATTTTCTCATGCATTTAATCGTTCGTATAACTTTACGTTCGTCGAATCGTCCGTTTCCTTGTTTATCCATTAGAGACAATCAATCCATTACCCTTCGTACACCTTAACATATTTACTTGATTTCTCTGTTTGTGGATCTAAGTGCTCGTCAATAGCCCTTTCATCGATTTATATATCCTACAGTCTGTCCGTCCGTCTGCATGCTGCTATTCATCTGTCAGCTTGTATATTTCCGCCTGCAGATATAAATAAAATGGTGCAGCTTGCTTAATGCAACAGACGAAGATAAAGAAAAACAATAGGGCGTAGTCTGCTAAACTATAAAATTGAATAAGCAATAAATAATCAAGAAATAGAGACTTTCCTTTTTTTCATTGCCTCCTGTATCGGGAACTGAAAGATATAAAAGAAAATCCATCTTTCATTTGTGCTAATTTCGAGTATGAGTTGTTTCTTCTTCTTTTTTTTTTACAAGTCATTCTTACTCGTCTCAATCGAAATTGTAATACAAATCCTGCTTTTGTATTAAAACCATCGTGCTTACAATAAAAAATCAAACAAGAGCATGGATGGAAAAGTTCAGTATCCCATGCTGATCAGATACGTAAATACTCTATGGGATCTGAAATGTATTTTTATTAAAGATGCGGCGCACACAGAATGCCAAAATGAATACACTCTTAGTTGATGGTTAAGTTATGGAAGAAATGATTGCATGATGCATTTCATGTATTGTTTTTCTAGTCGCATAAATGTGAATGTAAAATAAAACAAAAATAGTAAAAAAAAAAGTAAATAAATAAAAAACAAAGAAAAATAAGAAATAGTATTATTTTAATTTCTAATAAGCTTTATCTCGAAAGGAACACATAGAGGCATAGCAAAGTTCAGAGAAGCAACTGAAACGTAAGCAAGAAACCCTTTTCTATACATTGATATATATATATATATTTTTTTTTTCTTTTTTTTATTATTATTAGATGCCAGGAAAATCGGAGAGAAAGAAAAGAAAAATAAATAAATCGCGGGTAGAAATGTTTTATGCATGCGCATCACTTCGAATTGTTAAAGCTGCAATAACACCGCCACACAAAGTGCCAAGATGAAGCGCCAAATGTTAAGTGGTTTTCAACATCATGAAAAAAAGGAGAATTTTAATAAAAGAAAATGTAGAAAAGCAAAAAAAAAAGGAACAAAACTATCATACGACAAGAGCAGAAAACTAAAGTTCTTGAATATAATTTTGCATGAGAATTTCTTGTTTTCCTCTTTTCTTTCATTTCATTATTTTCAGATTCGGATTCATCTTGTAGCTCAAACTTTGTTATAAGCGATCGGTTAGCTAGAATTTCTAATAAAAGCGGAAGTATTTTACTTAACACATCATGCAAACTGAACATAGAGTTGCATGCTTGCCTTGCAAAAGATAATGATGTTGAATTTATGTAATGCAGCAAGTTCTTGCTGCACAGTGTATACGCGCCTGATAAACTTGGAACAACTTTGCAATTTTATGTACATAAATACATATCAGTATATATAGATATCAATTAGTTACTTGAGAGAAATTCCAAAGATATATAAAATTTCAAAATATTTAATTTCTATAAAGCAATTATTTTAAAATCTACCCATTATTTATATCATTCGCTTGAAAGTAGCTCCGTTTTGAACTTTTGCACACGCAGATCCTATGCTTTGGATATCGTAAAACACATCAATGTACGCGTTAAGCTTTATTTTATCTGCCTTTCTATTAAATTTTGCGAATAGGACAAACATACAAGGGATTCATGTCGACAGAAGAGAGCGATTACTGCTTTACGACAGCATTGTATATCCCCGAGAAACCAGTTGGAAAATTCTAGAATTCCATAATAAATTTTGATGATTCGAAAAACTTATACCAAGATAAAGCGCTATATTCGAGCAAAGCTGACTATTCACGGCCGTGCGCCAAGTCCTGTATTTATTTTGGAAGAACTCGCAAAAGTGGTCTGATTCGAGCCATTTTCAATTGCGTCCTTTATTGGGCCTTGATGTATCAGATTCGATGAAAACATATCCAAATTGCGACGCATAGGTTGAATACAAGAATGCAAGACAAACAGACGGACGAAAGAACGAATGACAGAATCACTTTCTGAATCGATCGGTACAATAAAAGGTTGGTCTATTTCAAGCCCTCCTGGTCCGTACAAAACTTAATATACCTTGTACCTTGGTATAGGGTGTAAAGACAACAGCGGATCTATATAAAAGTTACATTTCCACACCGGTACCACAAGTGGTAGGAGCGAAAGTCTTCCATGAGATGTCGCCCAAGGCGGATTTATTTTGCGTAATAACGCCTATATGGTAAGATTTCGAGCAATAAATCAATGTGTTCTGTATTGGATGCAGCAAAAATCTAAAACGGAAGCATCAAAAGAATTAGTCAGCATACAAAGACAATCTACACAAGAGAAAGAAGAAATGAATCGATTTAAGGAATAATTACGATTGGAAAGCAACCGCATATCGTCATCAGGCGATACGATAGTGATTGTTACGGTTTGAATGTACATTGATATTGAACCTGGGTATTCGGCCCTTGGGTGCAAAAAGAAGTCCGACATTTGCACGCTACACTTTAACATTGACGAATTTAAGGAACAAAATGTACAACTGGAAAACTCTGCCTAAATGAAAATAAATGGAGTCACCTTTGCAGAGATGGATAGATTTCGGGCGATTGAAAGTAGTTCCCGTGAGACAATAGTGTGCCAAAGAGGTAGTGGTCCCAAATGGTTGAAGTTCTATAAATGAATGCATTCTGCTTGACGAAATTTGAATGAAATCGTGGAGGACAAACTTTTTTCCAACCTTTCCACATAATGATGGTTTCACTACTTACTGTCAACAACTAAAGCGGTGAAAGCACGAAACTGATATAGTGTACATCAAATCGATCAATAGCAAAAGCGCTTTCATCTTATCTTAATAGCTCGTCAAAAATTGAGAGAAATTCGATAGAAATTATTAATGTACTACTACCATATCGTCTGGAACTTTTCCCACCCAACCACTCGCTCTTTGCATAACTTTCTTCAAAATACAAAGTTAGCTTCAAGAAAGACAAGGTTCACCTTTTCGCCAAAAATCCCGGCAATTGTGTAGCAGTGGCTTAATGCAGAAGCAGGGAACAGTGAAATGTTCATCAAAATACAAATCAAATAAAAACATTTTAGCGGGCCACGGCCCACTATTTAATATCCTACACCACTTTGCTTAATGCAGTGACTCATATAACGACTTTTCAAAGTATGACGTTATGAGGAAAGTGATCGAAAAAGTGGCTCCACTTGTGTTCGCCTTTAGGCCAAAAAAAAAGTCGTTATACCAAACTTCATCAGTGAACATTTTCAGTCTATCATATAATTTTCCCATTAGTTAAGTTGGACTTTTTTTCTCTTCTTCGCGACAACCTATTGATACGCAACAATAATTTAAGATATTTTAAATGACTAATTTATTTGTTTTCACAAATTATTTTTTTACAATTTATTGCATCTGAAAATACGCAAAGAAACAAAAGCGAATATCCGTTATGTTTACTATTATTATTTTTATTTATTTATTTTTATTTATTTTAATTAATAAACAATGTCACGTGTGAATATCCGCTGCTCGTAAGTTTTTGACAATATTAATAATCGTAAGGCGTATTTAACGCATATTTTTAAGTAAATCATGCACATATCATATATAACCGTATCTACATATATTTATGCGCTCATATACATACAGACAGCGACCATATCCGCAGGTGGAAGTAAGTCTTGATGATTGCAACATTGTATAGAATACAAATGAAAGCAGAGCAGAATATTTAATGTTTATGTTTAAGTTATGAAAAAAATGCCAAGAAAAGATTTCCGTTTTAAAGAGCCGCATAATCAAGTTATGATTCTCAGCACCGAAAAGCAAGAACAGATTAATTATACCACTACGTTTATAGAGGCCGAAAAGCACTGTTTACATCTCATAAGTTCGTAAAGCATTCTTGACCCTCTTACTTTGGTCGATGCAATGCGACAATTAATCGAACTGCTAAGCACTTCACTTTCTATGCTTTTAAACTTCAAGAAATGATTCGACTAATCGATTGGCTAAAGATGCGAAGCGAACGATTAATTAATCTAAATTTGTCACTCAATTTGATGGGTACTGAAGAAACACCTAAAGTATAAATTTTGCTTAATAGACTGGATTCATCCAAAGTAGTTGATTTACTATCGTACTACTTGCTTTAATAAATTGTGAAAGATTGCATGAGTGCCGGTAATTTTTTTAAATTCTTTTTATTACTATTTTAAACAACTTTAAACCAAATTAGTAAGTAGCGTATTTATTTAGCCATGAAGTTGGACATTGAAGTTTATTCATTACGCGATACGTATTGTATTGTATTATATTATGTCTGTCCTTACGTATCCGCCCAAGTTATCAATTTATGGTATCGCGTGCTGCGTTACATAAAATTCAAAATTAAATTAAGTTTTCAAGATCTTCTTTTCGACAACAGTCATATAAAAATATTTATATTAAAACGCAATGAAGAGAAAATTATTTTATTATTCATTTGTTTGTAGTCGTTTGTAATAACCACATGTATCGTAAAACATCAATATTGATACGCCTTTAATAATTAAATGAATGATAATTGATATGTCTACAAGGACCCAGTTCCAGATTAAAATTTTAGAAATATAAGCGATACTCTTCTTATTCAAATCGTATTGAATTTATTTCCGAAACCTAATGACGATGAAATTTGTAAGAATACGAATTATTCATTAGTTTTTCCACTTTTGCTGTAAGAGTCATAAAACTGATCATACCGTTCACTAAAAATACATAAGAAAGACTTTCACTTAGCTTAATGCAAGGACGGCGCCAAGGACTCTAAAATTATTAAGTTGAAAGAGAAAGAAGTCAGAAAACTTGAGGCACAAAAAATGTTACATTAGTCGTCCGAATTCTTCAAGGTGCTCATTTCACTGGCAGAGTTGGAATAGTTATATAATTTCGTGTTCAAAAATTAAGGGGAATTTTTAAAGGAAACACAAAATATTTACTCGTTTATGCAAATTTGTGCTATCTCCGTGAAAGTACCCCTTACCGAACGAGTTAACACCACTGTAGAGTTTTCCAAAGAGAAATCTTTTAACAGATATTTTCAATCCATCGTAATCTATAGAAAAGATATTCTTTATTTACTTGAAATGTTTCCCTTGAAATTTTATAGTCTTAGCACAGTGTTCCGAAAAATCTACCTGCGTCAAAGGAAGGCACAGCTAATGTCTTCTTTTACCTGATGATTTTCAACTTTAGTAATATACCAAACGGCCACTTGCAAAAGTATTAACTTGCATTGCATAACATTTCCAAACAAAGCAACTGAAATCATTATACACGAGCACGATCGATCCTTCAAAACCCTTTACTACTTCGTATTATAGAATTCTTCATCTAATTTCATCACAAAATAACGATAATTATTCCTTGTTTCCATGCAAAGATTTACTCTCCATGAGAATCTTTATACGTGTAGGGCATCTATACCGTAAACGACAGACTCAGGACAGATAAGTTCAAATCGATTCAGAAATGATTCTGATATGTCTTATAATAAAAGGTGGAATTTCTTGAGAGTTGCAAACAACCGCATAAACCGCACCCTGTGTCATGAGGAATCTGCGGTATAAAAAAGGTTAGCGTGTAGCATTATCAAGATGACCGAATGAACATGCGGCTTTAGTTTGATTTTTACTGCACTGCTGACGAATAATTACAACGGTTTGCGAAGGTGCATTACGATAATGCAAAAATTATAAATCTGAACGCTTTTATGCCCTTTAGCTGTCCAATCTTCGAGAAGATGTGATTTTTCCAGTTTCAGTACACCCGCATTAATGGATTGGCTTGGTTGTTGGGCTATTTTTGGATCGTAAAAGCGAATTCGGGTCTCACCACCTCTAAAGATCTATTTCCGATCTTTCTCACTTGCAAAAAAAGTATCCGGCAGCGGATGTCGTTTTTCAAAAAAATTGTGTTATTTTCGAATACGACGGAAAGAGAAACCAACTGACTGCAGATCATTCTTTAAAATTACTTGACTTATTCCAATAGGTATTGCAACCGTATATGCAATGTCTCTAATGTTTAAATGATGTTTGTTAAGAAAAAAATGCTTGATTTTGTTCATTTTACGCTCCTGTCAGAGGTTATCTACTTCGCCATGACCTTTAAGATTTTTGAAACACTTGCGAATTTCACAACTTGTGTAATTGTCTCATTACCGTAACATTTTCATCGTTTCTTCAGCACATCTACGCAAGCACACACATTCATCAAAATTTAAGACGAATGTTTTATTCGGTAAATTTATTCATTTTGAAGATTTGTCAACAACAACTGCTGACAATTGCCAAAGACTCTCCAATTTTTAAACTAACGACCTGAATAATATGAAATCTCTCTCAGTTGCATCAAATTAACAATAACAACAAGCAAAATCATTATAGTGGTCCACGGTCACCATTAAAAACCCCACACCGTCCTACAATTATTCATATAATGATTTTTCAGAGTAAGACGTTATATGGAAACCGGTCGAAAAAATGATCCAAACCGAACCGTTTTCAAAAGCGTTTGTGTTTCGGGCAAAATAAGCCCGCATAACAGGTTCCATCAAAATATTGCAAATATTGCGACCTGTAGGTTGAACACAAGCAAATAGAGCAGACAGACGGACAGATCAGCATAATTGGTTCAGAAAATGATTCTGAATCGTTCGGTAAAGTAAAAGGAGGGGGCTATCCCAACTCCTTCCAGATGTATGCCCTTGTACCGTAAATGCAGTAGAATACAAAACAAGTTTACACTGATGTTCGAAGTAAACATATTTAAAAAACAGAAAAAAAAATCCAATTATTTTCTATAGCACTATCTTTATGGTGGCAAAGCATTATTTACGTTATTGCGGGAACGATAATTATGAGATGAACTCAACCGCTTAGACGATTGGTCAAGGGGCAAATATACTGGCTAGCAAACTTTTCAAAGGCAATCTATATAATGAACCGTAATGGACCTTTATTTGCTTTCTTCTGCATAACCTACGAGATAAGAAACACAACATGTCGATATATCCGAATTCCATTTTCAGTGCAGTAGATTATGCGTCAATTACAATTGACGTGTAGTCACAGCTATAGTGGATAATCAATCGTTACTTCTATTCTGTAGAAACTTATCAATCAACGCCTAGTAGTTATAATAATAGGATAGAACATTACTTTACCTTACAATGATTGATACGAATCGGTTAACAAAATATTGACTAAAAATATATAATTTGTTCTTCAGAAAAAAGTGTAAAATATTTCAGATATTGTGAAACTAGTTTGCTTTTTTTTCTAAAAAAGTCATCGCTTTTCTTTAGTCTTCTTCTTAACTTTTAAATGCATCTGAGACAGACAGCGCGATTTTATTCTATATTAACTTGCCATATAGATGAACAGCTGATGGCTGCATGAATGCAAGCGAATCCCTGCTTCTTTGCAAAACGTGAAATTTTAATTGAATTTATAATGAAAGACCTCCCACTGCTGTAACCCAATTTCTTTGCGTATATAACAACAAAAGCTTAAAATTCAACTTAAAAAATAATGATTTCTCTCTTCTTCGTTTGCTTTATTAATCATTCTTGTATATATATATATATATATATATGTGTGTGCACACTTGGGTCGGTATTTGTGTGCTTATAACGGTCAATATATTAAATATTAGTCATACTCTATATCAATCACAACCGACCATTCTTACTTTTCAATTCGCTGATACTTACTTCTAAGTTTGGTAATAAAATAATATAAAAAAAAAAGAAATAAAAGAAAAAGAAAATTGAAAAAAAAAAATGTTTATATTTAAGATGTAAACCTGTTCTTTTGTTTGCTTGGTGGTTGAGAGTTCTTCTTTTTCTTTCCATTTAATTTTATCGCTCTTTTGTCTAATCAAAACAATAATAATTATTTCCTAAAGGAAGTTGAGTAATAGAAACACCACATGCACACATACCCACCCAAACCTACTATTCGATTGTGTATCCACATTTACACATAGTATTTAGAATAGAGCTCTTTCTCTATATAAGGATATGCGTTCTCAATTCGTATCTAATTTAAATGCCAGACAGCCAAGTTGAAATAAAATCGAAAGAAAAAGTACACTTGCAAATACATATATATGGAAAAGTTAGTTATGGTCATGAGAGTATTTTTACGTATAGTAGTTCATGTTAAAGTTTGCTTGGCCTTTAATTATTCGAAATATGTCTGTGCAGCGTAGAATTGGAAAAGAAGGTTAAGGAAAGTTATGCAAGCATGTTTCACATATCACGGCTTATCAAAGGTTTCAAAATGAAATCGTGGCATTTTCTAAATCCAAAGAACACCGTTCAGTATTCATATAACGCCTATTATCACGAATAATTGTCAAACTTATCAATTCGAGAACAAGCAAGCAAATCATAATCATATTTAGATGAATCTTTGATTTCCATTTTCTCGATCCAACTCTTACAACTGCTGACGTGCGTATGCCATTTAATGAGTCAACACCGTTTCACGCTTGTCTTTCAATTGACCGTGGAAAATATGTTTTTTATACCTACTGTTGCGTAACACCCAAAAGATGATTTCCACGTTTTATTTTCCCAATCGACTCAGAACGAATTTGTTGAATCAATTTAAGCTTTTCTGTTCGCGTGTGTCCATGTATACGTTTGTTAATTATATAGGTCGCAACTTTTAAGCTATTGAGAGTGAATTTAGTGCGGTGAAGTATTTTGGCCCAGAACGCACACTATTCACGCTGGATTATCATGAATATGAATATAACTTTCAAAAGTTCTCGACAAAGATCGGTTATTAATACTATTTCCGCGTCCTAAATTGATCTGAAAAATTTAAACTCGATAGCTTAGCCTTTTGAACCGTCTTCCCTATATCCATTTCTACGAAATGTAAACATTTGCAGGACAAAAAATCTAATTTTGTAATATCTTATGCTTACAACTGATCCAAAATAGCAATTTTTTTTAAATCTAGTATCGTAGGTGGGAGCGGAGGACTGTATTTGTTTTATCACAACGTTTGTAGGACCCAAAAAAAAGTTATTAAAGCCCTAAAAAATTTATGTGCTTATCATTAAGAGAAGAGAAGCTTCAGAGTACTTGTAAAATATATATGTTCTTAATATGTATAAGATTCTGAATCGGTTTCATCATGTACACCTGTCTGTCATACTTGGCCAAAATATTGGAAGGTGAATTGGATACGGCTAGTTATACCACCAGTCGCTCTACGATGGCTTCTTTTCAAAATATCATGACAAAAATCGCTAAACTAAATTGATGTGATAATGTGGATCGGACAGACGGACGCAGTTTTTCAACGCTCGTCCACAGAAAGGTTCTCAGGCGAAATAATTTTTGATATTTTATAATCAAATTTTGGTTTATACTAATAATTTGAGATGGAAATCAACCACAGCGAATTGGAACCAGGTAAGTTCGAGATGACATCGTATAAAAGATCCATTGAAAAGCAAACCTTATCATTGGAGATAAGATATAATTCGTGGTATTTTATCACGAAAATAAATAAAAAATTGTATGAAACGTGTCGTGTGTAGAGTATACAGCAGTCGGTGTCACTTGATTATAACTTTTTTTAAATTGTTATTTTATTATCTATTTGAATAGCATTTTAGATGATAATAACAATTTAAGAAACGCCGGCTTGAGGGCATGTAATTTAAGTTACAATTTTCTATATTTTGAGTAATCACGGTGTGGGCAGAAACGAATTGCATATATACACACTTATATTATAAAAGTAGCGCTTTTAGCATCGATGTGTGGTCCTCATGTAATGAATGTTTTTCAGATCTCTTGCGTGCTTGGCATGTCCACCTTAATACTCGTGAGTATGTGACATAAAACTATTTACTATCGCCGACAGTCTTTTTTTATTAATGTCCAATTAATGTATTTTTAAAATATTTCTGGTCATGCTATCAATTGTGTGATTTTTATGCGCAAGTGTTTTTCTTTTGTGTTAAGGAAATTCTTCTTGAAAAAAATGCATTTAAAGTCTAACACGTTCCAGCTCTAAAATAGATTACATTTCATATATTTCTTATGGCAAAACATATCGTAAATAACGTTATTTTCGAGACGCACGAATGCTATACTCTCTCAGCAGTAGAATCGATTACAACGTTTAAAGGAAAATGCTTCATAACACAAGCTTGAAGCTTTTTCCGTTTTTGAGCCTTTCACTTGGCCTGTTTTATTACAGATGTGTACAACTGTTGCAGCTTAACGTAGTAAAGTCACTCGGTTCGAAGTGTATCGCTTGATGGCAAGGGACCTTATTTCAAAATATTCCAATTTTGAATTTTTCATAATCATAAGCCAATCAAAAATAGCAATGAATTACGAGAAAACCTAAAAAGCAGATTAAAAATAATTTAAACGACGGCAACAGTCAACATTAACATCTCTAACAAATAAGAACATAATAGTCGAGCAAGGCCGACCATTAAATATCCTACACCAATTAATTACCTTAGTACAATTATTCCCTCGTTTTGGTAATAATACCAGGTGCCCACATGTATATTGATCATTTTTTCACTTGCGAAAGGCATTTATTGAGGCATTTGTTGAATTTACTAAAATATTTTCCATACAACTTTTTCCCATCTCTTTGGCAACATGGCGATATCGTATCGAAAGAACGATGTTGGTTTGGTAGCGATCCAAACATCAGCCCACTTCCGCACTTCTTCAGCATTTTGAAAACCAGGCGATGCCGCCTCAATCTGGACAAGTGGCAATCTAAAGAAGTTAGGTGTGGTGAGTACACTGGCTGAACATTTAGTTTATTATATTTTGTCTGTCCCCATAGATGTAAACAAACGAAATTAACTCCGAATAATTTTGTTTAAAAAACCGTCAATTTGTTTACTGATTTCCCGCAAGCGATCAGCGACCTATCAGGTCGTAATATCATCGTCCACAGTTCTAAAATGATACGACATTTAAAATGGCAGTGCGTTATAGAAAGGCATTAACACATCGGTCAGAAACTTTTATAACTGACACATAGATATTGTCCCTAACAAAAACCCATTTTCAAAATTTCATATCAATTCGATGAGTTGGTTACAATTTGCAGTGGCGTTAATGACGCTACTTTTGTTTTGATTGAAATTAATGAAAATGCCACTCAATATCAGCGCCGGCTTAAGAAGTATTATAGCACCTTCTCTCCATCGACAACAACAATTTATCGATGGTTTGCTGCTATTACGCGAAGACGCCCGAAGGAGAGGTTACGCCGAAGAATATCAAAATAAATAAATAAATAAATAAAATAACGAAAGTTATTCTCAATGGGTAAGAATTGAAGTTTCAAGAGATAAGTGACATATTTAAGATATCAAAAGGCAATATATTCACCACATGGCTTAAATATTTAGGCATGCGAAAGCCATTCTTCATAGTAGCTGCATACACTCACAGCGAAAAATAGACACGGTTTCACAGCTTGATATGGCTGCTATGACAAGTATATTATACATAAATTCAAGTTCGACTAACTGCTCCATTCACAGCATTCTCCACATCTCACCCTCAGCGAGTGTTGGCTTTTTTTATATACCACAAGCATTCTTCTGCGCAAAGAACTTAGATCGAATGATAAGATAATTACTTAAACTGAAGCAAATTTTGATTGATTGGTCTTGAGAAATTATTTTATAAAAAGGACATCGAAATATTACAGAAGCGTTGGACGGATTGTTTCGGCTTTTGAATAAAGAGGAACTTTATAATGATTATTTCTTACTTAGCTATGGGAATTATTCATCGATGTAGTTCATCAACATCTTTACAACAATCTAGAATAGAATTCAAATATTTCATAACAAATTTCGGTTGCTGTTACACACATATATGAACATTTTTATTAAGAAAAAAGCGTGAAATAAAAGAAAGAAAACCTTATAAATTACATTAGTCGCTGACAAATGTGAAGCATACATTCTATCTAGACTTGTGCTTGTAAATTATATTACGTAAAAAAAACTTAAAAGGAACCATAGAGTTCTCTAAGTCCTCTCCATATTTTCTTTTCTTTTGTTTTTCAAATAATCAGTCATCATAAAGGAAGAACGCCTAAAGCAGGTTATAAAATGCCTTCAAAGAGATAAAAATTCTAATGGCTACGCAGTTTCATGCACGGCCTTAACTATAAGCGGTACAAATTCAATTGACATTTATTAATTAGTAACATTTGCTTTAGGCAGCCAAAAAAAGTCTGCCAAGCGAAGCTAAATAAAAAAAAAAATTTAAAAAATGCTAAAAGCATACAGAACATTTTTTATAATAAATTTACACTTCTTTTTAAAGAAGAAATAAAACAAAAAAAAAAAAAGAAAGAAAGAAAGAAAAGCAGCATTTACTGGAAAGAAATCAATTCCATTACGAGTGAAGATATTTTGCCTGCAGAAACCTATACAAAGCGCATATCTATATATATACATATATATAAATATATATAAATCTACAAGCTATGCACTATGTGTCTGTGTGTGTGTGTGTGTGTGTGTGTGCGTGTGTGTGTGTGTGTGTGTAAATGCCAACCATCCATCCATTCTCTTGTTCATCTCAGTTGATCTCTCATCGATCTTAAGACCAATTAGTGACTTTTCGCTTAAACATTCTTACGGCATACATACTGCCTGAAACACTCACAAGTTATGTGATGATTTGAAATATTTAAGTGATTAATGTAAGCGATTAAAGGTTTTTTCTTTAGATATATTCACTAAGCATTCTTCATTTTGTAAACTAAAATTTCTCTCCATGAGTACCGGAATGCATCCATGTTATTACCCTACTTCAAGTAAATATGCAATGTCACTAACATAGAGAGGTTTAATTTTCATCAACTTATCTACAGCACAACAACAATTGACTTGTGACTTTAGAAGCCAATATAACTATTAATATACTCTACGGCATATGTCTCTAATAAAGTTCAAAATTGAAATTAACGCACAGTGTTTGTCAAATCTAGTCGTTATGCATATATGTTCGACATTTTTTTTTTTAAATATCAGGAAATTAGCTTTCAACAAAAAACTAAGCTCATCTTTTTTATATGTTTTTTTTCAAAATTTTCAAAATTCAACGTTTGTAACTTTTTTTTATTAATTTTCTTTTAATTATTAAAAATTCTGAAGGGGATTTGAGCAAAAGTGTAACATAACAAATTACTCCAAATTTAAGAGTGATCGATCCTATACTCTACATAAAAATATTGCAAAAAGAACTTTTAATATTACTCTGATATAAAGGCCTTAATACTGAAAGGCCCGGTTTCACTTTCCGTAACAGGGCAGCGTATTAAATAGTTGGTCTTTGCTGATTTGTGTTAAAAAAGCTTTCTAAAATCCAATAGAAATTTATATTCGTTTTCGGGCGAATCCGGAAAATCTGACATACTCTCAAGCGATTCGCAAAAATTCTTGTTAATTGCGAACGTGTCAGTAGACCACATAAAAGTAGCTTGACTCTGATAAATACGTCTGTAGCATGTCGAAATTCAGCTCAATATCTTGCATATATTTTGCATGTGTGCAGATTATTGGAATGATCATTTCCAGCTTCTCTATGTCAATACTTTGAATGTTTTGTGAGTGTGCGTAAAGAAGTTCACGCCTAATATGGGGCTCGGTATCAGGAATTTAACTCAGACTATATGTAACAGTCTTCTGGCTAGCTTTACCAAATGCAAGCCGTAACTACTCAAATCTAATCGTATATATCAGGATATCACTAATGCCTGTTAAAAAAAAAACAAGAAAAAAAATGCGTTATTTTTTACCAACCACTAAAGGATGGAGGCAAACTCTTGCTGCGAAAAGGTTTGCAACGTCCAGACCGAAACTTCAGCGACGCAAGAATGGTATATATGTTATAGATTACTACTAAATTCTAAATCGACTTAAACCAGTATGTTTTCTTGTCTGTCTGTCGATTCGCGTGTGGTAAACACTTTCTTGACCATAAAAATAAAATTATCGGCTTAAAATTTAGCAGAAAGTGAATGGCACGAAGCGTGGTGTTTAAAATGGGTTAAATGGGCCGAAAGACACGCCTTCAGTGAAAAGTAAAGCAAGAACGCCTTTATTTTTGATCTTTTGCTTGCTACTCTTAAACTACAGCAAAAACACGGTAAATATTCCCTGATGTATCCTACATAAATGGACAAAATCAGCCAGAGCCACTCATTTCTCAAGTATCGAAATTTACTTTTTTTCGAATTTTTTATTTTTTATTTTTTTTTTTAGAGTAAAAGTGGTGGGTATAAAAGATCCGTTGACAGCCGAGTATAGGTTTTTCATTTGTTTTTATATTCCACTTCATGATTGCAAGGTCTTCCGTTCGTTGTTGGTGCTAAAATCAATTTTATCTTACAATATATATCGGAAGCAGCTTTCGAATAACGTAACACTTGATAAACTTTCGGACAACCCTTACTAATGAACAAATTTTTCATAATATCTGCATGAAAATTGTTAAATGTATTCACACGTTCGTCGAAGACAACAACAACGAAATCACATTAAAACGATCATTTAATTTCGCCAATTCACTATAAATCTCTCAGCAGTGTATGGACATAAGTTACAAATCCGGTATCTATTATTTGTTATGATTAAAAAGTTTGTATGGCCCCTTTGATTCATGCACTTCCCCCTGAATAATTGGTGTAGGCTAAATTGGGCTTCTGAGGCAGCCATTTATACTAAATACGATTTGTGCGTTGACCTAAGTAAAGCGTATTATGAAATTCAGTCGTACATGAGGCTATTCACGATACCCATGATCGACTAAGCGAGTGAATGCGACTCGGCAGGCGATCTGAGCAACTTTCATAGGCTTTAGCACAGACCCTTTAAGATTGGCTTTTATTTAATGGTTTCATTCACAGTACTCTAATCTTAGGGAATCTATTAACAACCGAATGAGAGTATTTGGGCTAGTGCTTCCATTGGAAACGAGCTGTAAAATTTCGTTTGTTTAGTAATATCATCAATTTGTTTATTAGTGTAAGGTGATGGATGCTTCGACGTAACACCGACTGGCAGTAAATATTAATGCAAATGTAAATTTCTTAGTTGTTATACCCATCGCCGAAGGAAGAGCAATGTATTCATTTTATCAAAAGGTCTACAATACCCAGACAGAAGGTCCATGTTATGCTAAGTATGTCCGTCTATTCGTCTGTTTATCTATGCAATGTCCATTGTAAACACTTTAGTGGTCGTAAAAATGAAGCTATAGGCTTCAAATTTGGCACAAACATTGGCAGTTATTGAGAGCTTGAAAATGGTCTAAATTGATTGAAGGACATGCCTAGAATGCAACAAAAAGTGACAAATCATTTACGTTCCGTGTTTTGTGTTCATTACTCATTACATAAAGCACACTAGACAAGCGATAAAAATTGCAAGTTTAATTTTACAAAAATAGGTAAAATCGCCCACGCCAACTCTATAGTATAGAACATGAAAATGTGGTTTTTCCCTTTTTTAAAAATCTGTTTTAGGATACCGATGATGGATGTAAAAGACTCGACCAGAGCTGAATACAATTTTCCTACTCGTTCTCATTGCATGTAAATTGCTTTAAATTATTTCTTTAAACTTTTTATTTAATTAGATTTTCCTTTAGCTAGATACTCTCAAAATAGCCACAAATAAACGATAAGTTAACAAGTTTTGTTTTTTTTGCAATATTCTATTAGAAGAGAGAGAGAGAGACGTTGTAATTAACATATTAAGTATCACCTATATAAGTGTAATTACGTGTTGCTACAGACATAAAAAGCTAAGTTGGTTAAACAATCCGTTAACTATATGTTAGACCATAATTAATATTAATGTAAGTAACTTCTCAACACTGCTTGCTATAAAAACCAGTTGCTATTTTGAAATAATTTATCTAATTTTTATACTTAACACTGACAAATACTTTATATTGTTTGTAATCTCAAGAAATATGCCTCAGAGTGTCATATATACGTAAGTATATATATGATACACAATGTATGTACATTCTTAATTAGTCAAGTTTCCATTGACCGTCCGATCGTGTGTCGTTTTGCATTGAAATTCTCATGGCTGAACCATATTTGACAGTTAAAACCAAAACCTAATACGTGTTTTAATTAAATCTAGAAACCACGTTCGAAAATAAGCTTAACTGACGAGCAGACATACCAATAAGTATTTGAAAATTGAAAAAAATCTTGAAATCGAGAGCAAACATTGTCATTATTTAAACATAATCGTCGTCAACCTAGAACACTGTGTTCGCCAATCATTATTTTAATATGAATTTTAAAATAGATTTTAAAAACAAGTAAGAGAAAGCTATCTCTCCTTTGAATCGAATATTAATTTATGTACTAACTTAAGATGATGAAAGATGCCTTATATATATATATACAGAGTAAGCAGGACTTTTTCAAAATGAGAACAAAGATTTATTTACTTATCCAATATATTCTCCTTCAGAGTCTATGCAGCGGTTTGCAGAAACCCTTGAAGAAGAAAAGAAGAAAACCCTTTTGTATTTTCTTAATCAGCCGTAAAGCAGAAAAGTATGGATCAGTGTTTACACTAAACCAAACCTTTAACTTACAATAATCATCAAGACTTTACGAATTCAGTATGGTTTCGTCTTCTATATAAATATAAAACTTATAACTTATGGGACTAATAGGACTTATGAAGCTGTCTCTCTCTCTCTTTGTGTATTAGTTGTAGTTTTTAGCATAGCTTCATAGCAGCGTGTGCTACGTAGCCATAAAATATCTGTCACTTGAATCATTCCTTAATGATGTGTCTAACACTAACTTTATCACGTGTTTTTATTAAATAACTTGATATTTTTTCTTCTTTTTTCAAATGTTGTACAATACAATATACCGAAATACAACATAAACTTGCGGTTTGTTCTCTCTTTGCTCTAATTTTCTAAACAGTTTGCGAAGCAAGAAACCCTTATCCGTGAAATCGATATTTTCTCTCTTTTGAATAGGAATTCTTTTTTCGTGCTGTCAAGTTTTCTAAGAATTTATATATAGCATTTTGCAAAAAAGGTTTAAAAGGGCTTTTTATGCAGAAAAACGTTCTATCACAGATTGCCCGAATGATATTTTTGTTTGAAAATATATGAAGAAAAAAATAAAATTGCTTTTTAAAAAGGCCTTTAATCCAATACACAATAACACTTTCACGATTAATGCTCAAATAGAAAAATACTTGTTGTATTCGTTGTAGTAGAATTGCGTTTGTTACCTTCATAGATGAGATGAGAAGAAGAAATAATTAAATAAATCGAATAAAAATGGGAGTAAATCGATTTTATCATACACTTCAAATATTTTTTGTGATACCCTACACAACTTGCGATACATAGAGTATATTAGGTTTATGCGAATTTATGCAATATTCAGCGTGTCTGTACGTCTGTCCGCCTGTCTGTCTTGTTTTCTTGTGTCTAGCCTACAAGTCGAAATTTTAAAGATATTTTGATCGAATGTGGTAAACCGATGTGTTTTCGCCCAAGGACACACGATAGTGAAAATAGTTCGGATCAAACCATTTTTTTCTTGATCACTTCACTTGACATCTTTTTTTGAGAAGAAGTCCTTATAGGAATAGGTACGGTGGTGCAGGGCATTTAATAGTGGCTCAATATTATGTTTTTACTTTTTTTTCCTTTAAACGAATTCGATTGACATACAGTTCGTACGAATAGTCGATCATATGATTGGTTAATATAAACGGTCGTTACATTACACTGTTTAATGTTCGTAGCTTTCATTTTGTTACTTAACAGCATTCAATCATTAATAAAATAATCATATTATTTTTTGTTTTTTTTTTTTTTCAATACATAAGAAATACTTTAGAGAAGACATATATATATATAAATAACTGCAATCCATAAACTAGTTATGAGATAGTAATAAATATCTTAAAGTAAAGTAATCTTTGAATGGAATTAATTTTGTAATGCCTTCCAAATTAAAAAAAAAGATAAACAAAAGCACTGACATTAAGTCAAAATGCCAAATTTTGTAACATATGCTCAAACCTTCAAGATATAAAAAAATCTTCTTGAATAGGAGATGAAATTTGCATTAGGTCGGAAATACGTGACTATTCGCGAAACTATTCGCTATAGGTTGTGTCAAAATTTGGGAAACTTTTTCTTACGAGATGAGCCGAGATCTCAAGATATATCAAGAAAAGCAAGTGTATACGAAAAATCTGGCGTCTAAAGCTAGAAGATAAGCAAATGATGTTTCAGTATTTACGCTTAATTAGTAAGACAACATTGCTTTGTAAAGAGGAGAGCACTTTTCGTAAAGTTTATATTGCACAGTTGCAAAGATTAAAAGGTGAATAGATTTGTATTAGAAGGCGAATAGATTCGTGTTCTTTACCGGCAAGATTAAAGCAATGGCTAAGAAATGTTTTCGGATTGCATCTCAACAACAATTTAAATTTTATTTCAAAAATGATACGATTCTTAAAAAGAGTCGATTTAATGAAACTAACCGGACCTGATAAAGAGATTAGGTTATAAATCTCATTTCGATTTTTGCAGACCACTCTAAGTGGGTTAAAAGGTTCATAGCTGAACGCGCATTGGCTAAGTTTTATAAAAAGAAAATTCCTTGTCGAGCGGATAGGAACATTAAAGTTTACCTCATTTAACAAAAAAGGCGAGTCAATGACAACATTTACCAGCTATATCATGAAGGCAGTACTAACTATAAGTAATCTACGGTTCTGAAATCGCGCCAAAGTTATAAGCAGTAGCCTATTCTCATATAGTGGTAAAGGGATTCGTGGATCCCATCCTAAATTTCTAAGCGCAAAAATCGGAAACTAGAAGGTGATCATGCAACTGACGCTAACATTGAGCCTTTTCCTTATATACGGATCATCAAATTCCCTTGACCATCGCTTAATAAAGCCAAGCGCAGATCTGCCCCTATTCGCTGAGTGTTCAATATATACCTTTAAACAGAACTCCTCAAGATCAAGAATTGAGTCCGCATTCTCCAACCTAACTGAATGAATAAAATAAACACATGTTCTGGAATAGGTTAGGCAAGAGCACTATAATAAACAATTTGCTATTATACGACAAATTGTCATGGTTGAAATTGTCTGATGCATTTGTAAGCAGAAGTGTTTTCGCCGATTTATAGTGTTCTACTTCAGTTGCTTGGTCCAGCAGAATATAAAACATGAAAAAAAAAGAGTTAATATGGTAAGGAAAAGTGATAATAACTACACGAATTCTATAATAGAAAATATACAAAACTTGAATTCTAACAAAAACAACACAAATAAACAAAATCTTTTTCCCCAGAAGCCTTTCAAGTTTTTAAAATTTATTTTATTTGTTAAGTTTTCCTAAGGTTTAAAATTTTGTTTAAATTGGTTGGTAAGTATAAGATCAAAAACCAAAGTTAGTTAGAAATGTGTGGTTTTTGAATACACGCAACACTTTTTTTACCCGATTTCGAAATAACACGATTTACCAATGAGGATAAATACACTGTTTTACATGAATTTTTGGTTCTAGCACGATTCAAAAAAAAAAAAAATTAATAAATAAATAAAAACATTTTTCATTCCGATTTTGACCGGTCCGGTCTTATAGAAAATAATATATACAGCGAAAGAATACAATCGGGGGAATATGGTGATTAGATAGTGGTCGGTTTATGCCCACGCATGTGTTAGTGACTTAATTTACTATTAATTGGCCGTTAGTAACGAGCGAAATTCTTCATTTGAGTCAAATCCGACAGTTGTGTTAGACAAATCTGACATATATACTGATGATAGAACTCTTGATCCAGCCCGTAATATACGTGCATGATTTTTATCTTCACTTTAAATTTTTGTATGTTGTACTTCTGGGCTGAAATTTCACTATACACCAATTTTAATTTATTTTTTTTGTTGTAATGAAAACGATTGATTTCTCTTTTATAAATGTGCAATATGGATTTCATTATTACTTTTTTTATACGGTTTTTTGGGAAAATATTCTGAGGTTTCTCATCTTACACGACTGTTTAAAGTTGTGGCACATATCCCCAAATTTGCTATATGTTGCACATATTTTTTACACGGTTTTATTTTTGAATTGTATCTTGCGTGTAAAAAAAAAGTTGCGTGTATGTTTATTTTGAATTGCGGTTTTTTCCGGTTTGTGAGGACACTTTCTCCTTTATCGACGGAAAGACGGAAAAGAAGAAATCGGCAAAAACTTGAAGGTGGATAGACAAATATAAATAAATTCACAGAAACTAAGAACATATGTCAAAAATGTTAACCTTTCATTTAAGTCCTGGACGGCTGACTCTTAACAGTAGATGAAGGACGCGGGTGAGTGAATTGACTCAGAGTCTTATACGTTCGATAGTATATGTGTAAAATTTGGTTATTATAACCTCATAAGGGCAAAACCATTCCGCCTTGATCGTCCGCTGGTCGACATATCTTAGAATGTTTTTAGGCGGTACGATCATCATGAAAAATGCATTAGATATTCAAATAAATTCATGCGATTTTTTAATGAAAGAAGCGCTCATTTCATTTTTTCCATGCAAAAAAGCATCTGATCTTTTGATGGCATCCGAAATTCGATTCCTCCTTTCGCATATCGTCATAAGGCAAGTCTAAAAAACCTGCTTGAACGGGAAATAACGAATCAAATGAAATTAACAAGAGAGATGCGCAGTAATATCTGGTGAATACAGCGTAAACGATAATCGTATGGAGCACAATATTATCGTGTTGAAATATCGCTTCATGATAGCTTATAGAATGTTCTATCCGTTTTTCAGGGCAATCATCAGGTCATCAGCTGATTATGGTAGCGTCGATGCTAATGATTAATAATTGATCTAATCTGCATAGCCAAGAGACACAATGCTTATCGCTTTTGAATTTTTCTTTTCCTTTTTTTTTAAGCAGAACTCATCTTTTTAAAAACTCCGCCCAAAAACTGTATTGTATACACTTTATAATAATAACATGTGCTGTTGCGTGAAGCTTGAAGATGGTGGGAATGGATGGGAATGGAGAAATCAGAGTTTGACAACTTCCGACAGGCCATACAAACATCATGCCTTGAGAAAAGTGCTAAAAACTTATTTGAACAAATGTTATAATTTATTCAAAGCACTTTACCTTACTACGTCATGATTGAAATGCTAATGGCTTAAACATTCTAAAAAATATTTAAACGAAGCCTTTTATCACGCATATAAAAATTTGTGTGCAGGTATGATGGTAATAATGTAAGCAGTCCGAAAGAACCTAAACTCTCCCAACTAAATTTGGTTTTTTTTTTTTTTGAATAATTTGTAACTTAATTTTTAACGGCATCATTATTTGTGCAATCAATCCAGAGGTGAAAAAAATTTGTAACAACATTTAAGTAAAATTTCAAAGCCAGCACAAATTATTTATTTCTTTTCTCCTTTTTTTCTTTTATTCCATTTGTTTTGTCTTCACTGAGATATACAGGCATACATATGTACATAAACATGTATATATATATATAAACAAATGTATATAAACCGACGTACAAATGTGCAATAATAATAAAAGAATTGAGTTTAAACCATTATCGAAGCTAACACTACCACCAAAGCAATTATTACCGCGTTTACAATATAATATTGGGGAAATCACTTGCACAGTTCAAGCCTCAGTCGATTTTGTTCACTAAGTTATTGGTGAAGTTGATCAACAACCAAAAAGAAAAACAAACTTAAAAAAAAATAAAATACATACCCATGAATGATGTAAATTTTTTTCTGTTATTTATTTCTTTTGTAGTTGTATTTCGCCTCTGTATAGAAACAAGCACGTGAAACATTTATCATGAACTTGAATTTGAATTTTTTCTTATTTTATTTCTCCTTTTTTTTCATTTTTATACGTTGTACGAGTATTTAATTCTAATTTGTATCTCTCTGCATTTTATTTAAAATTGATTTCGGAGTAATTTCCGACACGTGTAGTTCGTAAACTGATTAGAGATTAAAAGTTTATTTATAAGATCCTTATACATGAACCACTATGTAATTTGTAATTACAGCCCTTGCATACCGGTTTAAAAAATACATTTAATGTATACCAAGTGCTTCTTTTATGTCTCGTATTTTATTCTATTTAATGGTTTTTTTTTCTCTTGCGACATTTGTTCCAGTATATATGCGAAATTATTAATTTGTTGATAAGGCGTAGCGAGTATTAAAGGGGCTAATACGAATCATGCGTAGTCTCAAGCAATTAAATGCGGAATAGTTTAGGCCGCAAGATATAACATTATAAACCCATGCACCAGATAGGGCAACAAGAGACTTAAAAGTAATCTACGCCACTGGAGGAATACTTAAGCTTGGACGGACGTATACAACACCCAGAAGGATTTCAGTGAGGCCCATCCTTTTTATATCGATCGATTCAGAACCACTTTCTGAAAAAAAGTCAAAGCTTGTTTGTCCCTATGTCCGTTCGTCTATCTTGTATCCTTGTGTTCAACCTACAGCTTGGAGCTTTTGAGATATTTTGATGACACTTTGACTTAACACAGAGAAAAACACTAGATCACACTGGTGCGTATCGAATCACATTCCCGACCATTTCCCATAAAAAGCCTTAATTTACAAAGTCGTTATTTGAATAACTGTGTTAAGCAAGATGGTGCAAGTTGCTAAATGGCGGAACTTTGTCAACTATAATACTTTCACTTGCTCTAGTCTCAGTTTATTCGAATGCAAAATCAAGTAAACTTTGATCTGTCAAGTCACGAGTCTTGAGATGTTTAACCAGTTTGTTACGAGAGAAATTTAGAGCATCTTTCTTCGGGTGCCAAGATTCTATTTTAAAGAAAACATGGAAGTTCGCAAAATGTAATAATATTAACTTACAGATGGATGGAATGGAAAAAAAAGACGCCACGAGAACTAAAAAATGATATTAAATATGCTTTTATACTACAGAAAATTTCTATTCATCCTCCCAGTAATTCCTAACTCAAACTCCGGTAAACATATTCGCTGACCAATTTTAATCAATCGGAACTGGTATGCGCAACTACGAGATATCTCGATAGTTTTGATACATATGTTTACTACGAGATATCTCCTAGTTGGCAATGAATAGTTTAAGGCGTCAAATTGCTTTTCAAATTATTTCGTAAGTATGTTAGAATAAAAAAGATATGTAAAAAAATTAAAAAAGTGAAACGAAGTTCGACTTAAGAGAGAACAGTGCGTTACGAACCTTCCTTGTCGACGACAAAGGAGAAACTGCTTCTGTCTTATCTCTATTCCCGCATAAGTGTTAGTTCTTTTCACTTTACATCTATGAGAGGTTTGCGTCCTTTTATCGCATATTTCTTCGAAATTTAGAGGCTCTTAATGCTCTTACTATGGTATGCTACGGGTATATGCAAGTAATTGGCCTTGTTTTTAAAACGACGATCAACCATTGTCCAACAAAAATCAATCTCTTGACATCGTATGAATAATAATGTATGCAATATAACACGTCTTGCATTAAGGCCAATATTTCTTAAAACTATTTCTTAAAAATAAAATAAAGAAAAACTCAACTCAAAGGTTGCATTTCTGCTCTGCACAGAGTCAACTTTAAGTGTCCACCACAGGTTTGTGTATGCGTCAGCGCATTCACTGATAAAGATAATGCCTCCAACTGTTAATCGCTCTGCCCAGTATTAATTGCATCATGTCTACGGTATCCTGAGGAATGTTCGTCTCAAAATTTTCCATATTTTCTACTTTGTTAGCATAGATCTGAGTTGTAATGTAGCCCCAAAGCAAAATAAATCCATGGACGTTAAACTGAACGACCGTGGCGACCTGAATAGAGGAATGGAGATGATGGCGGGTCAATTTTCTGTTGAACAGACGATGAGCGCCGATAACTGAGCTGTCGCTTTGGTAAAACTTTTAAATGATTTTTAAAAGTGATTCGCTGCATGATGAAACTGCCAATTGCACGGTATATTTTCACCTCTGGAAGCATAAAAAAAATACATTTTTGAAATTGGAAATTACACTGCTTAAAATTATCGCCCTTAATGAAAGTCTCCTTTATATATAGTCTGGAAGCATTTATTGCAATACAAGCAAAGGAAATATCAAAAGGTTCGAATTAAATCATTCCAACCAAACCAAGCCTTTAACAAACTTCAACAACAAGAGCTAACGCAAGAAAGGACAAATCGTTATACGAGCATTATCGTCCTTTAGCACTTATAATAAAAACTTTAGAAAAAAATCAGAAAACTATGCTTCATTAAAAACAAGACTCCTGGAAAACTTGATTTCTTCGCTTTTGCTCTTTTGATTAACTAATAAACGAACTGCTTACGTCAAGACTAATCGGCAGAACACGAAGTCTGGTTGAGCCTAGGTTACTCTACTTATGAGTCCTCTCCTTATAAGATAGTGCATTTCATTTTTAATAACAAAGAGGAGAATGAAAAATCAAATCTTCATTTGAAGTCTTTACTTATTCCATATGTTCAATAAATATGGGAGTGGAAAATCAAGTATAAACGATATTTGTTGGAATCCCGTTAAGAAGCTAAGCATAGATTTAGATATTTACTATCAGCTACTATTTATTTCAATTAAAAAAAAAAAAAGACTTTCAAATAGGCTTCAATAGGCTTTCGGGTAAGAAAAATAAAATCGAAATGTGTGCTACATTCTCCGACTGCAATCGTATATTTCGTATATTTCATAAGTAGCGTGCAAGTATTCTAACAAACTTTAAACATATATATTACAGTTTCGAACAAATAGAATTGATATGAAAATTTCAAACAGAAGTAGTATGAAAATGTCTCATAAATAAAATGTCATTTTAATCACGTTAATCTTTAAAAGTCTATCACATATATATTCGGTCAGAGAATGGAAGAGAAAATATATATATGTTTAGATGGATATTATATTAAATTATTTCATAGTGTAAACGGTATGAGTCTTTATTAAAAACTAAAATCCATTTTGCATTTACATATCACATGACAGTCTATAAAAAGACTACTATGTCACAATGTATTATGTGCTATGTATCTAATACTTAAACAAATTTGTTTTAATTATTTTCGCTCTTAATTAATATATCAACCAAAATAGAGGATCGAATTATATAAGCCTTCTTTATGAATATATGTATGTATGCCAATAATTGTACAAATTGTCTTGGCTCGGGCGCCAAAGATAGAACCATCATGGTTTAAGCCAAAGGTGAACCCGTTCTTTTTTTTTGAATAAACATATATTAAAGTTCATTGGTGACTTTGATTAACCTCTGTCTTTATATTATTGGGCTGTTAATTAAGATTTTAACATATTTCGCATCACACCTCTGTCACCTTTATAAAGTAATGAATGATAGTACATACATAAATTTAACAATAAACAGTTCTTTGGAAAAATTGATGCCCTTTTTCACGTAACATAACACGTCAGGCGGAGAGCAAAACAAAGCAACGGCGCACACAGTAGGCTAGAAAGAAAATATCGTGCGAAATCTGACTCTTAGCATAATTTGAACCTGACGGCGGTGTAATTATATTTCTGTAGTGCTTTCAAGTACACATAAAAAAAAAAAAAAAACTTAACTGAATGGAAGTTAAGGCCAAGTTTTCTGCAAATTTTCAAAGCATATAAATTTATGTGTACTTTGCTTCTATTTTTTTTTTTTTTCTGCTGCTTATGTATTTCGCATTTAATTCTCTATTTTTTTCTATTTTTCCTTTTTCTCGTTCTCCCTCTCTTTCACTCTCTCTCTTTCTCTCCGTCTCCCTTCTCACTCTTTCTTTCTCTGTCTGTCTCTCTAAAACATTACACGTTTGTCCAGCCGGATGAGTACTTCAACTTGTACTTGTACTTGGCATTACAAACGTGTTTTCTCAGTTGTTTTTGTTTTTTTTTTTTCTTCTTTTACTTCTTTTTTTCTACTAAATGTACTGAACATATATATATATATATATATATATATATATATATATATATATATATAAAAATATCTAATTTAATTAAATGGTTACATGCACCATACCTTCGAACATGTCTTCGTGTGTATGAGTATTATTTTTGTAAATTATTTCAAGTTTTTTTTTCTTTCCTTTCTTATTTACTTTGGCAATATTACCAAAGGTTAAATAAATGTATGTTTATGTACGTAGCATAGTATATACGCGATGTATTCATGTGACCGATAACTATCAACATGAGTTTTTTTTCTGTTTTTTCTTTCCTTTTTTTTTTTTTTTGGTAGTTGTTGAACTTGACTAGCAATGAACTTTAAATTTCCATAGAATTTAAATTAATTTAATACGAGTTTGCATTATTGTATATTTTTCATTGAATTAATGAAATCTTGTCCATACTGATGTCGCTTTATAGGCATGTAAATATTTACTCGCATGTGTTTATCAATGTATTCTGAGGCATTTATTTATTTTTGTACACTTCCTGCACAAGCGATATATTATAGAATTTTAATTACTGTGAAATCGTTGAAAATATTTGCAAGTTTTCAGTTTCATTGTGGTTAGATGAATGCAATGCATCTACACTCAATTGTCTCCTACTTGTTACTTTTACCTTCTCATCATTAAATAGTACAGCGTTAAGTATCTCAAAGGAGGGATGCTCTCAAGTATCTATTAATTCAATTGGTTAATCATTTCTGTTATTTACAGGGGTATTTAAAAGACTACAAGGGTGATAATGAAGGATGAGTCGAGCATAATGTTAGAGACAGCCTTTGCTTTTCATCAAAACAAAATAATAAATAAATAAAACGTTTTCATCTAACGATGTAATCTATATACGTATATGCAACAAGGTGATGGACAGAATGAAGTATGGAAAGACAAGAAGATAGGGAGTGGGAGCGGCCGCAGTCTAGTGGTTACGTGTTTTTCTTTACGAGCCCCGCATATTCTTTTTGTTTTTAGGATTGACTACATTTGTATCGACCCCCGAAAATTTTGAATATAAATCCTACTTCAACTTATTTTTTATTTATTTATTTGTTTAGACATGAAATCCAGCTAAAATGAAGGAACAGCCAAATTCATTAATACATAAAAAAGAAAAGCGAAACAAAGGCATATACGCATATAGTACAGAGGCATATCCGATAAGGCCGGTACATATGGCGCTGTAAGTAAACTGTAAAAGTAAAAACTGGGCGAACAATGATAGAAAACCAATTCAGCTCAATTTTCCAGCCACACGAAGATATCAAGATTAGAATTTCATTTAGATACAACATAGACAAAGATCTTCGGAAACCACTCTAGACGAGTTGAAAAGCGCGTAGTTATATGCGCATTGGCTGAACTTTATGAAGATAAAGTTTCTAGAGAAACGGTTCGGAACATTAATTTTTATCTCACGAAGTAACGTCGACAAGCCAAAAGTAGCATTTAATAGCTTAACTAAGAAGAAAACAGCAGGAATAAATCTACGTTTCTCATGTGACGGCAAGGCAAACTTACTTTCTCTTTGATTTGACTGCGCCTCTTCATTCATTGTTGTTATTGGAAACGCACGCCCTTTTCTGCGAAGTTTATAATAGAAAGCTTAAGCTTGGTACAAGTCGCTCTCTCCATCGGTTAAGGATTGGAGGTTAAGTTGTAAAAATGTTTACAACTCATCTAAGACAACAGTATAATTGAAAAAATTTAACATCCTATGGAAATTGATCTAAAAGTTGGTGAACATTTTTGCCATTTTTATCGCACCAAAGAAGCGATGCTGATCGATTGATTGACACACTTAATACACTTAAGAAAGTAGTTTCCAATTGGTGCGATGGCTATTGAAACTTTAACCAAAAGCAAATATAAGGCACTTAAGTTTCTATCGTAGGCGCGTTAAACTTGCATCATTATATCAATTTCTTCTTCCTGCTTCCATGCGTTTCCCTTTCCTGTCAAAAGTGTCTAATCATTTCAGTATAACTAGTTTCTCTGTTTCACTTGTAATATCACTAAAAAAGAATCTAAAGTTCGCAAGTAGCGGCCATAACTTATAAGCTATTTGTCGGAATGTCACGAAATTTTGCCACAATTCCCGTGATCGTTGACAGTGCCTAAAAACGATAGGGATTCGCTTTATTCATCATTTTAATTCGCTAAATATGAATTAAATAAATAGAATGAATTTATAATCCCCTTAAGGTTTAACATTGTTTACAGATAATCTATACGTTCAAGTTTTTACCTTTTCTGCATATGTTCACTTATCGAAGCCCTTCATGAGTGTGCTCCTAGAAAATGAAATCCTTGCTTCGAAAACGATTCGTTTGGAAATATAAATACAAAAAATATCAAATAAACAAAAACGACATTTGATATTAAAATAAAAAGAATTTGCAAAGAAGGAAAAAATCCCTTAAAAGGGAATGAGAGAGAGAGAGAGAGAAAGAAAGAGAGATAGAGAGAGAGAGAGAGAGAGATGCTGTTAAAAAAAAAAAAAAAAACACAACAACACATCAACTATAACCATAAACTTAAGGAGCACGACGTGCAAAAAAAGAACAAAAATAATAATAATAAAAAGACAAAACAAATCAAACAAACTATAAACCACACACAGCATTCCACACTAATGTTCAAATGCAGACAAAATAGTCGAACACGATATAACTCCACAAAGGACAAAACACAACTTCGCATATAGGCAAACACACAACCAGCTCAAGAAGACAGACAACAGGCAAAAGCCAGAAAACAAAAGCAGCAAAAACAAAAAAAGAACATCAAACTGAAGACGCGACCCAACCAACGTTAACCAAATGAATCCGCTATAACAGTGTTAGTACGTTAGTAGGTACACAAACAAGTCAAACAGGTATTTTAGCAAAAAAAAAGAACTATCCAACACATGCACACTCACGCACACAACCGTGCGGTAACTACACATAACAATAATAATAATAATAATAATAATAATAATAATAATAATAATAACAACAACAAGAACAACAACAGCAACTGCAATGGCAATAAGAAAAAAAGCCTAACTGACAAACGGAACGTAAGTAAACGAATGACTATGTAAGTGAGTGAGCGAACAAGTGAATGAGTGTGGGTAAGTTAAGAATAATTGAGCAAATGAAGATAAATAAAAATAAAAGATAACAACGCTTGAAAGAACACACGAATATGAGGCTTGTAAAGATTCTTGAAAAAACAAATAAATAAAAAAAAATTAAAAAAAAATAAACAAATAAAAAAACCTTAAGAAAAACAACGTAGAAACATTGCATTCGCCTTAGGGAGAATCTTGGATACCCGCTATCTAAAGTAAAAAATTATTATAAGAAAAAAAACCGCCCCATCGCACGTCCGTCTATTCGTTTTTTAAACGAAAAGCCATTAACTGACATAATCTCACAACTTTCTTCATGCAACTTCACATACACTATATATGTTTTATCAAAAATATCGATCTGAAAGTAATAATTGATTAATTAGCGAACAGGTTCTCCTTAATTTTGACTGCATTTCTCATCATTTCACTCATTCAGCCAATTCATAATGTGTTCACTCTATTTGCTTTCCACACTTAAATAAAAATTATCTGCAAGCGGGATATCGTTACTATATCTTAGCTTTCTGAACCTTCAATCGGGCTTCGCGGGGATTTCAGTAGCAGAAAAGGCGAAGGAGTTATAAATAAAATTATTGCAGAAGCTTTTACGTAATTCAATGATAACTCGCAATATAATAAAATATATAAAAACAATACGTTCGAAAAATAAAAAAAAAGCTATTATTTCGTATCTTATTCGAACTTTTTTATATAGCTATATACATGAGATCTCGTCTTAATGTAGGTTAAGCGGATGCCTCGAAAAAGTTGGATTGAAAAATTGAACGCAATTCTTCGCATTTGCAATATAATGCTCCCTTTAGTTACAGAAGATTTAATCAAATTAATATACCGCTATTTTACAAAGCTATATATAAACAATCAACCAACATATATGTGTGTGTGTATATATATAAACGCAAATATGATATAACGTAAGAGTGTTGTGAAAAGAAGACTTAGAATATATTCTTTGTGCAGAATATACTGCACTAATGTATGTACATATATATTTTAGTGTGCGTATAAACTTATGTATATGTATGTGTATATATATATATATATATATATATATATATATATATATATATTTATATATGTGTGTGTGTGCGCATTAATTCAAACACATATGTGTAGATATGCATATACGTATCTCTTTATAAGTATATGTACAAGTGTTTATGCCATAATAACGTTCGGGTAAAAACCCATCACATATACATGCATACATACACACATCCATCCACATAAATACATGCATACATACATACATACATACATACATAAATACATATATACTGAATTTCACATTGCTTACACTTAATATTGCTATAAATAATGATCATAATTATTATGATGCTACAGTGATTATTATCATCGTGTGCACAATGGGTAGAGAATAAAGTGAAGAATTGCAATAAAACACGCAAAAATGAAAAAGAACCTTAAAGATGGGACGAATCTTTACTAGGGAGCGACGATATCATAGCGCGGCAGTTTATAAAATAAAATCCATCATAAAATTTGCTGCTATTGCTGCTGACTAGAAATAGCGATTTATGTATGACCTGAATGTTTTATTAAAAACATATTTACTTACAATTTATAAAATTCCAATTTAAAGGATTTCAATCAGACCCATACTACACAATTAATATTAATTTGAATAAGATTATAACGATCGATATAATCCTGATCGTCCTGATAATCTTGTTTAAGTCGGCCTTTTTTCTACTTGTTATAAGATTTTTCTAATCGGACACAAAATTTCCAATACGAACGGTATACGTATGGAAATATCTATGCAAATTTTTCGGATATGCAGACGAAGAAGAAGAGGCCCCCCAAAAAAACCACGTTGCAATTATTGGCGTAGCCTTTTCTTAGTTTCACATTACATTTCTTCCTTCTTCGTTGCTTTTAGTTTGGCCCGCGAATTACAAATCTAAGAGAAGAAGCATGAAAAACAACTGCAGAAAACCCTACATCTTCTAAAAGGGTATTTCTAAGAAGCACATGGAGAGTGTTCCTGCCTATCAATTTGATCAATCGCCTCCTAATCAGTCAATTGCGAATCATAGAAGAAGACAAAATATAGTTGTCACGAATGTTGTCTTTATTTATATTACTAGACTCCCTTGGTAAAGTTGGCTTTTTTGAACTCAGTAAATTGCAGCCGCCTCGGGATGCCATTTTCTCTCTTCGTCTACCGTTCCCTTTCCCTAATAATCAAAAATCATACGAATGCCAGCAAAGTCAACAAATATCGTGTAGGTGCTACGCCTTATGAGTTCCAACAATAAATGAGGCACGGCAATCGATTCAAAATTTGACGATTAATAAGATTACGTGTTCTCCAAGAGATCTCTCATACCACATATTACACAACCAAAAAACTGAGTTTAATCGTTTCGCAACATAAGCATATCAACAGGTGATTGAAAAATTTTGTATACAAAGAATGAAAATTTATTTTTTTTTATTTCCTTTTTTAGGATTCAGTTTATTTGAATTTCCTATTTAGGACCGACTTTTTTGAATAGCAAAAATGAGTATCTCTTAATTTCATAGGTAAGAAATCTGTTCGTTTCACGCATATGTCTCATTCGCTACATTAACACAGTTTTCACACTTCGGTATGAGTTTTTTTTTTTTCTCATTTCCGCTCATTTCATCCCCGTCGTGTATATTCCGTTGCATTTCTTTTATTTGCACTAATAACAAAAAAAAAAGGAGAAAGGTGAATGAACAACTGAAAAATACAATACAATGTCCAACAGGTGGACACACGATGAAAAACGAGCATATTTCACAGGTAAGATTAAGTGAAAATATAACAAAGTAATATTACGAATATATTCGTCTTGGCTTAAATGTTATGGTAGCGAGACGGCAAGAGAAGACGAGTAGGTAAGAACAGCGACTAACAAGCTAGTATTTGCGGGTTATTCAGATCTTAGTGAGGTAGAGGTGATCGTAGCTAATAGTGAATGCCCAGTTAAGAAAGACACATAACATTTACCGACTAGACACAGAGAACCAGTAGGTTACGGCCACCTCCCTATATATCTTTACCTTTCTTTACTTCTTCTTCTTCTTGCTTGCCGTCACCGTGTTACACGAATAGCGAACATCCCCCGAGTGATGAAAAAATAAACAAAATGTGATGCAGTTATTTATTGCCTTCACTCACAAAGAATTCGTCTAAAACACTAGTAAAAATAATCAAAACATGGGCCAATTATGGCCGATTCTAAAAACCGCGATTTTTTTCTTTAACCCTTTTAATGTTTTGTTTTTCCTTTTTAATAAAAACCAAGAAGCGTGCAAGAATATCAAAAATCAATCCGTAACGAAATTCCCACACTGCACTTTGTTAGCGAAACCTCTTAGATTGAAAGATAGATGTGCCTAATGGAATCCCGTACCTTCCCGGTTCCATATAACAAAGCCTAATCAACAAAACGGAAAAGCTAGTGTACATCTATGATTAAATAAACGCAGAAAGCTCTTTCCCACAAAATAAAAGCTACGTAAAGTACACTTTAGCCAAAACTACATGTGTATAAATAGTGGACGTGCATAACTAAAACTTTGAATAAATTGTTTTAAAATTTTCTTTAAAAAAAAATAGACGGATTCTTATTTTGTTCAAAAATCGAATTTCCAAAGCAAGATCAAACGTCATCTTGTGCAGAAATTGGCACAGACTCATAAATAAATGAATATATTTTGCGGATTTCATTAAATACTTATTACCTCAAGTCTTACTGCGAGTGAAGCAAAAAAAATTAACAAGTCATACAATATTGAAATGCCTACTAAGTATAATATTTGCAGTAATTTTTCCGCTTTCGTATTTAATTTCTGTTTACTTAATAACATTAACGCACGGACATTAAAGTGTATGCAGAAAGTTTTGCAATGCAGGATAAGTTATGTTCATGGATACGGGAAAGTAAAACAGCAGAATAGACGAAGTGTTACTGCATTGCTTCAAATCAATGTTCAAACTCATCGAATATTAATATGAGCTAAGAGGATTGAAGTCAAAATGCAGTCTTTGACGGTCCCTATAAATGGATTCCTTAAAACGTGTTTTTCATAATCACGCCATTCGTGGTATAAGAGTATATTAAGTTTGCACGGATATATACGATACCCAAAAGGACTTGAGATAGACTTACGATCGATTCAGAAAGCGATTCTAAGCTTGTGCGTCTGTCTGTCCGCCTGACTATGTACTTTTTTGGTCAACTAGAAGGTCCAAAATTCTCGAATTGTGTAATGGAATTCTGGCCCAAAGACGAACCCTATTGACCCCTGCTCGACCACTTCTCACATAACGACTTATTTTGAAAAGTCGTTGTATCAACAATTTATTATGCGAAGTGGTGTAGGATATATAATGGTGGGCTGTAGCCCATTGCAATGTGTATACTCGTTTCTTTTTCTTGTCATTTTCAAAATATGTGGCGTTTTAAGAGATCATTTGCGGAATTCATATATCACTTTAAAGCGTATATCGTGTACTCAAGTAAGCAAACGGGAAACATATTTAATTCAACCAAATTTGTGTGCATATGTGCATATGCCTATGCCTATTTCTGGCTGGAAATACGTGTAAAAAAAGGAACGGTAGGAAACTAAAGCTAGCGAGAAATTTTCAAAAACAATTATGATAGTGAACGATATTTCAATCAATAATGGCGAACTTGAAGGTTTGTAGGCGGCACTTTCACCAGGGTTACTCCCAACTCTGAAACCAAATAAAATGAAATATGGTATAACATAAATTATAAAAAAAAAAAAAAAAACGATGTTGTGTCAATAATCGATCTGATTGATAAAAATGTCACGAGAAGAATATTTTTTTTCGGAAATAAGAAAGCTACCACTACACGTGAGATTAAAGCCTGTGCCATCAATTTTTTAGCACACATTTAGAATCCTTCAGCAGTTTTTTGAAAACCAATTATAGGAATCTTCAAGAAGCCTTGATTGTCGGCTTTTGATGAGAAAACAGCGAAAAATAATAACTACATTTTTTTCATATAAAAAAAAAGAAAAGAAATTCACGCTCGCATGCAATATTTTACAGAACAGCGAAAGAGGAGAATAACTAAACAATTAAAAAATATTAAAAAAGCAAATTTAAGACAATTTTTCTTCTAAAATAACTACGGCATGAAAATTTAATATTTAATGGTTAGTTTAACATTAGATAAAACAGAAGAAAAAAATAAATAACAAGTAAGAATATTAAATTCGGTCGGGACCGAATCTTTTATACCCATCACCGTTATCCTAAAAAAAGACATAAGAAGTAAAACAACAAAATTTTCATGTTTTATAATATGGAGTGGGTGCAGTTGATTTCTTCTGCTTGCAAAATAAAAGTTTTTGTCGTAGAGGCATGTGGACTTTGTAGGCGTGTCGAAGAGTTTAGGTCAGTTCCAAATTCTTTTGCAAGTTTGTAGACGACATCTTCATTTTCGCTAGCGGGAGAATGTTTGCCACAAATGCTACAAAGTTCCGCAAACAGACAGATGGACAGACGAATAGATGGATATGTTTAGGTGCATTCCAAATTTGAAACTGGCCAAGAATTTATATACTTTATAGGGTTTTCCAAGCTTGTTTCTGCGCGCAATAAAGGTATTGAAAAAACAATTAAATTTTGACACACAATAATATTGGGTAGGCGTGGCCAACTTTTTCCATTTTTGCACATAAATGCTACAACATCGCCTATAGAATATTCGTTCAAATTTTTGTACATTTATTTGCCATAGTTTATGAGCGATGAGCAAAAAACTAATTTTTCATTCCCTTTGAAAAAACAGAGGTGTTCTCACTTTACGTGATGCTATGGGCGTGTCCTTCGACCGATTTGGCTCACTTTCAACACTAATCTGAGCGCAAGAACTACCAATGTTTCTGCCAAATTTAAAGTCGATAGATTTATCCTTACTGCCAGGAGAATGTTTATAACAGACATTACACAAACGGACAAACTGGCATGCTTAAATCTATTTAGAATTTGATATTGATCAAGAATTTATATACTTTGCGGTAGTGGGTGTCTGATGCTTCCTTCTGGGCGTTGCAGACGTTTTGAAAAATGAATATATTTCTCATCCTTCGGTGATGGGTATAAAAAATACTAAAGAAATTGAACTGCATTTTACTCAAGTGACTGAAACTGTAATAAGCGCTATCATTAATATCTAATTCTTCATTCTTAGTGTATAAAAGAATAAACAAACGAACGACCGAACGGCCGAACGACCGAACAAACGAAGACAAAATATAATCTATAATCGTTGAAGACGTATTACATAAGAACTTGATTTTTTATAAAATTTTCTTCATAAATAAAATTGTGTTTAAATAAAAAAGAAACAATTATTTAAATATCACTGCATCTAAATTTTATTTTGCATTCCCCTATGAAAGACTACGAAAGTGCGTAAAAAATCCATATTTACATAAAGTATTTAATTAATACTATCTCATAGTAATAGGCTTGTTACGCAACAATACTACATACAGCAGAGCAGCCAGGAAGGACATTAAATACTGCCTACAAATATTGCTCGTCTACGAAGACGCTGGAATGTATCGTTAAGAAGTTACTACTGCAACACAATCTTGGCTCTGGCCAATGTCAAAGGAAAGGAGAAATTTTGTTCTTTTCTTTATGCGGCCAACTACTCAGGAGATGTCCTCCACACGTGCAATGCGTTGATGGTCAGAAAGAAATGTGGAGAGACAAACAGACAGACATAAAGAGGAAAAGAAAGGGATAGAAATTGGCCGCAGGTTGCAAGCTATATCAGCGATCGGAAACGGTTATACTTTGACCGACCGAACATAAAAAGTACAAAAATTTAGCTCTCACTAAAAGTATAATGCTTTCAATTTTGGTGAAACGCAATCATTTCCTTCAAAATATAACATCGCTCTGATAATTCCTTTAAAGAATATCACAAGTTAGAACCGAATTAATCAGACAATTTTTTCACCTACTCCGTGACCTAACCTAACGGCAGTATATTACATATTTCTAGGCGATGTCTGCGTTATTGGTTATTAAGATCGTTCTTCAACTCGTATTCAATTTTTACCAAATTTTTCAAATAAATCAAAGTGTGTATGCTTATGGAGATAAGCAAGCAAGATGAACTATACATTTTCCCATACACTAGGCGGACTTAATATTAAACGATTTTAATCTATGGCAACATAAACTATCGGCTGAAATGAAATATAACTTATAAGAACGCCGTAAGAAGTTCGTCTTTGAACAAAAACCATTTTGTCGATCTAAATACTAGGAGTAGATCTGATTTGCAGAGCATAGTCATAGAAAAATATATGTCTTCATCATTTTCAAGAATATGATACCGCAACAGCCTCCACTCATATCGCAAGGAATATGAATACAGATGGATTGAAAGATTGGTCAATGGGAAGTGATATGCATGGTTGACTAATAATTTCAAGCAATAAGTTAAGCAATGAGATCGAATAGAGAGATCTATGTCAACTCTATGTAGTAATATATTACATATCGTACTAAGACTGTGCAGTAAGCCCCGATATATAACAAAAAATATTCGCTATGGATACCTCTTGATATTTATTGCGATACGTTTACCCCACTATTTGCAAATACTATCTACCACTTCGCCTATAAAATTCAACATTAATGTCTATTAATTTGCTTTTTGTGCGTAGAAATAAGTCCAGTCTAATCACGTCACGTCCCTTAAATTTTTATTTCTGCAATCATGGTTGTAGATGTTGTTCAGTAATTTTGTACGCGAAAACCATCATCACTATAAACGATCTCTGTCGCAACATTTCGTTTGTATTCTGAGAGAGATCCTTAATAACAAACAGCTAGTAACCACTACATGAAGTCTAAGGTATATGTTGTCGCGTCATCTGCTTTTATGATCTTATGGTCGATTAATTTGTTATTATCTTTCAATTGCAAGATGAATCCATAGGTACATAAATGATTTGACATTTTGTCAAATGTTATTCATTTACACGCAAATAAGTGAAAATGTGTTACGATTTAGTGATGGCTTCATATCAAAGTTCCTCGATTCAAGTACGGGTACATAAATATAGTGAAAACATAAATGTTTATTGTGGATTGAAAAATATAATGTGACGATGATTTAAAGTTTTCGCAGTCGTCTGAAACAACCAATAAGATCGTACGTTATGCGAAAGCGAAAGCATTTGTCGGCATTTTGAAGAAGCATTAATACAAAATTTATTTATACTCTTCTCCTTTCTACCCAGAAGAACGAAGCGTCTACTTTCTATGCCTTTTTTCTCCTTAAAAAAAAAAAAGGTTTCATCTGCAGTACGCTGCTCAGTTTCCTCCACAATGGATAAGATTAAGGTTAAATAAAAGCGTTAACCAACACTTAATGGCATTTGGTGGTTAAATTGATCGTACGTAACGTTAACAATGATCTTTGAAGAGGGATCACTCACTTTTACCTATTATAGGGTACATGATCTTAACAATTGTGCACACTTCCATGATTATTAGGCAACAGTTACTTGTCCCTCATGTGCCACATTCCAATTCCAATTCCTCAAATAAAATAATATTTGTTGTACAATGCGTGTAAAAAGTATTATCAATTAAATTATCTGACTCGCCCATAAAAACTTTATAACAATTTGCAAATTAATGGATTAACATTTTTATGTCTCATAAACGTAAGTATTCTGCTAAAGAATTATCAATTTATGACGCAGCGTACTTTGCAAACCTTCTTTACGTACTTACGTGCTACTAGAAAAATCGAAAATTAAATTTTCAAAAATTCCAGCAAATTACAAAAAAGAGAAAAAAAGTTAGGAAAACCCATAAGAATTAAAAGAAACCTTAAAGATTATTTATGTATAACATAACAGCAAACTAAAAAGTAATTTTTCTAAAGTAACGAAAATTATTTCATAAAGAAAAAAAAAAAAAAATAACCTAAGAGATAAAGAAAAAAAATTCCTCTATATATATGTATATAAAAAAGCAGGAAAGGCAGAAAAAAAAAATCAAATGAGCTGAAGAAAAAACCATTAACCAGGGAAGAGCACAGAGGAATACAGATATTAACGTAATACCAGTATGTACTTAATGCTGTTGCTGCTTTCCTTGTTGCTGTTGTTTTTGTGTTCATTTTTGCTATTTTTGTTGCTATTGTTGTCTACTCTGTTGCCTAACAGCAGCGTAGTGCAGGTGAGTGAGAGTGAAGTTCAATTTCGTTTAAGCCAACTTCTAAACATCTAAAGAGAGGATCGTTCTTCTCTCTTTCTTCACTCTCCAAATAGTAGCTAATAAACGTTTCACGCTCTTTTCAAAAAATTATTAAATCTCTGCACGAATACATTCGCATACGGCATAGCTGTAAATTTGTGGCGACAAAAATTCAGCCAACCGTCACAATATCCCTTTTATACAGGCTTTCTTTACAGGTGTTTGTAGATGGTTTTTTTTAATATTTATTTTTTATTTTTTTTTATATATATTTTTCTAGATGTATATATAACATATATATGAACAGATAGGCAAGAAATGAATTCGCCGTAATTCTATACTCGTACACACAACTCAACTAAAAATAGCGCTGATAATTCTCTACGCATACACACAACTTTCATTTACTATAGGCACAGTTAAGTTGCGAGAGCGTATTGTTATTATTCTTATTGTGCGGAAAAGGAGAGAATTAATCGCGTTAGTTTTATTTGCTTTATAAACATTCGTGTCGTTTTTCTTCTTTTTGTTTTCAATCAGCTTCAACTAAGAGCGAAAAACATTATTGAGGTGAGAAATCAATGCGTTGCCAATTAGTTAAATGTGTTTAAAAAGAAGGAAAAAAACAACCAAAGCCAAAAAAATTTTTAGGATAATTGAATTAATTTCCACCGTTTCTTTCTTTCTGTTTTTCGTTTCTATTTCATTCCGGGCTTTAACTCCTTTTGTTTTACACTAACAACAAGTCCCTGGAAGAAATCCAATAAGCTTTAGTATTTCCGAACTAACCTCTAGTTATACCGCATGAAATATTCAAAATGTTCAATAATGAGCCAAATCAAAATGGAGCCAAATTAAATGGAGTAAAGTCTTATGTGAACAAAACGAAGTATTCCGTTTCGTTTCTCTTACGAGAAGCAGTTAAGTCGTTCAGTATACATTTGCTAAACTGATTCTAAAGCTTAATCTGAGGAATAGAACAGAATTTTATGTTCATGTTATATTCATTTTATTATATCGCCTGTCATAGAAAGTCCATGTAAATAAAAAGTGTGTTAAAAGACCTCGCCCAAGCTAAGTATTTTGAGCTACGATTTGAACAGAGGGGAGAGACATGTGTCGTTTCCAGAAGATAGAACCAAATTTTTTTTATTATTTTAATTATTAAAGATCGATTTCATAGGAACGAAATGGTATTCAAAATTGACGGCGGTCACAAGTTTACTTTCATGCGTACGCTTTTTCTGACAACACTCTACTCGCCTTAGCGTTATTAAGTTTTTTTAATAGATAAACAAGACAAGTAGAGGTAAAGGAAAATTGTTGAGATTGCGGCGTAGAGTAATAACACATAAAAGTTGAAAGTCTCTGTCTTCGAAAGCTATATCTTGCCCGCGGCGGCACGATCTGGTGGTTGCTCAGAAAGCGACATTCTCACATATAAATATATTGTTAAATTTGTGAGTCTCTCTTATTCTGTTGTTACGCCCAACAAATAAGTTCAGCGCAACGATATTTCAAAGATGCTTTCTAATAAAGCAAAGCTTCATCTTAATCTAAAAGTTCTTGTCGTCATGTTGTCTTGTCCTCGTTTTCGAGCCGAGTTCTCGCAAGTTTGCATATAAAACGCTTAAAGTACTTTACACTTGGGGGATCACATTAGATCCATATTACCACTTTTATTATTCACTTCAAAATGTTAAGAATTGTGCTTAATATGTAAAGCAATTAATTGCATTAACATCAGTGGCCAAGGTGGGCAGTGGGGTAACAGATTCAAGAAATGCAGAATTCGAGCTAAACGGTAAAGATCATCAACACGACTACCAGAAAAAATTTATAATCAAACATTTGAAGCAATAAGAAATTATGGGGACGATTCTTGTTGAGCTCTTACAAGAAAAGTAAAAATTGAAGACATTGACCCAGCAAATCTTTCGTAACCTTTAGAGAAGAGAAAACTAATTAAATAAATGATGGCAACTGCCGCATAGCCGCGTAGATAGTAATCGCGGCTACCAAGTCGCTGTTCGTGAGCTAACTATAACGTGTGCTCCTGAGTCGGTAAAAGCCTAACACCTATCTATTGGGCGCACACCCTCACTAGGTTAGACAAAAAAATGAAACGCTCCATGGGTCTAATGTTCTTGAAGCACATAATCTAACCTAACCCTAAAGTTCAGAAAAACTTCGCCATTAACCCTCCCTTCTACAAGTTAAGTTATATTGTAAAAAATATCCGGCAACATACGATATAGCTTTCGCTATACAATCTCTTGGAATTCCTTTGAAATGTGTTTTAAAAAGCCAAACCTACAAATATTAACCCTAGTAGTAAAAATAACTTTGGTTATATCAATACGAAAATATATGTTCACATTGTATATAATACTTTAGCAATTTATCGTCTTTAGGGCACGTGTGAAAGATGTCATAATAATTTTTATACCAACCGAAGGCAATGTACCAATTTCACCAAAGACTGGCAACGCATAGAAATATACAGCGAAGTCCAGACAAACTACATACATTACTGATGAATATGGGAAAGATGAATAGTAGGAACTTTCTGTCTCAGCTTATGAAAAATACATGAACGGCTAGATCAACCTATTATAATACTGTGCCCAAAAAGTAAGACCAATATTCATGTTAAACTATCAGAAATATTTTTGCTCTAAATTGGTAGCACTATGACGGACATCTAAAGCATTCTTTCCGATTTTCACAATGTTTGTGAGGAAATAGTTTCTCGGATTATCGGTCAATCGAATTGTCGAAAGGAGAATCAAGATCGAAAAACCACGCCCAAATCACTCAAAAATCAAGATCATATTAATCACTTTCTTCAATTATCGTGGTGCTGTGCACTATGCACTCTTTGCGCCATCTCAGGCGGTTAACAAAAAATATTGTTTGAATGTTATGCGTCGTTTGCGTGAGGCTATTTGCAAAAAGACAAATAGCTCTAAAAAGGAAGAGATTACATTTATTTTACTTTCTAGATACGGTACTATGACCAGTGAGATCAGAACTACTTTGACCAGAATCAATTATTTGTTTTCGCGATAAGCACAATGGATATATGATTTTGTTGATTAAAACAAATATATAAATTTCTATCTCTTGAATACTCAGTAGCATTTAAACCTATCTAAAGCTGTATAGGCTAAGCTAATTCTTATCGCTGACGCATGTGAAAAATTTCAGATCTAATAATAGAATGGAAATTAATTCAATTATTCGGTAAACTAGTTAGCGATTTAAAAAATATTATTATTTAATCCCAGATGTCACGTATTAAGCAAATTTTAAGCTAAAAAACAACAAAATAATGAAAAAAAAAAAAATTGACGATAGAAATTTATTTAATTAATTAAATCTGTACATAATTAAGTAATACGTTGTATATAAAGTGTGTTCGCACGAAACCTATTAACACAAGAAAAATCATTTTACATCTGTGCTGGTAGTATTAGAAGACAATAATTTTCGTCAAGCTCCTAATTGTATTGACATCAACTAAATAATGATTAACGATTATTATTATTAATCTCTTCTTTACTTAAAGGATGTTGTTAACTGAAGTGAATATAATTTGATAAAAAAAAAAAAAAAAAAAAAAAAAATGAAAAAAATAAACTTAAAACTATAAAACGGTCAATAATTATAAAATAGCAACAGACAAATAAACCGATAATTAAAATTTTACAATAAAAAGGAAAGACTTAAGAAACAAACTTAGTTTATTTTTATTTGTTTTCATTCTATAAAGCAAAAACAGAACACGTTAAACCAACAATAACAATAATAATAATTAAATAAATAAATAACATTTTCAGAGTCAAGACCAAAAAACAAACACAGACATGTACGCATACACAAATGAACCATTGATTGCAGTTTTACGAGCCCATACAATAATAATAATTAAATAAATAAATAACAAAAGACCTTACCAAAGTCAACAAAAAGAAGTTGAGGAACAATATTAAAAACCAAGAAATGCAAGTCTGTTAAAAAACCGGCAATTTTTATCTATTCTTTTTCTTCTTCTTTGGTTTTTCTTAAAGCATTATATAGGTATGTACGGTTACAGGTCTGTTTGCTCGTTGATTTAAGCATAACTTAAGTTACCTCTACCTTGACTCTGAAATTGTTGAGAAGAGATAACGCGTTAAGTAAAAACCAAAAGAAAAACTCTAAAAGGAAACGGCAAACAAACACAATTTTTTAGTTAGAAGAGAGTCGAAAAATATCCAACCGGAGCATTAGAGCACATTATGTATCTTCTAAGTGAGAATGCAATTGTAAGGAAGAGAGTGACTGAATATAAATATATATATATATATATATATGTATAAGAAATAGAGAGGGATAGTAAGACAGAAAGAGAGAGAGAGAGAAAGAGAGAGGGAAAGAGATTACAGAACATGTGGATTTATGCAGTAATACCGCTTGCATTTAAAGAGATACCTGTAAACACAAAACACATACTTGAAACAATGGCAATGATAACAGGTAAACCGTTGCTTTTGTGCTAAACGAACACTACTATCAAGTACCAATAATAATATTAATAACAACAACAACAACAACAACAACGGTATACAAAAACTAAGCTAGTATGCGAAGACGAAAGCGAATTACAAACTCGTCACACATTTATTCACATGTTTTATTGTACGCGCCCGGGCAGAAATGGAGGCAAGAGGAAACCCAACGGGGATAAATACATTCTACAGCTCTCACATGCATTTTTAGTATACATGGTGTTTAACGAATGATCATCAACGCTCGTACAAGTACACTCTCCCGCAGTCATTCGTATTTGTACGTTACTGTAGAAAACAACGGCTTACGGTTATTTTAAGCGGGTCTTTTTAATAAAACAATCGTTTGTATGCGGTCGTTGTTTGTCGGTGGCTTGGAATCGTTCATTTTAGTGTTTTTTTTTTTTCTTTTCATTTTTCTAAGATCGTCTTCACGCACACATACTACTTAAGAATACTAACAACCAAGATAGCATTGGTAACAAAAACAAAAAAAAAGCAAAAAATGCTGTTACTGCTGCTATTTGTATTCGATACGAGTGTAAGACTAGACAAAATGCTTGAAAACAGTAAGAGATGAACCTTCATAGAGGATACACGCATTTATTCTTTGAGCGAGAAACAGAACAAAAAAAAAAAAGAATTTTTCTAAATCAAAATAAAATGAAACGAATTATTGAGATATGATTTTAAATAAACGATTTAGAACAAAGTTTTTATTAATAAAAGCAAATAAAAAAGAAAGAAAATTTTTTTGAACAAATAATATCGAAAGCCACAAAAATGAAAAACAAAATTTAGCTTTTCTTATGTTTCATAATAACCTCTCGAAGTAGTGTGAATATTAAAAATAAAAACAAGAAAACAGTTTTTTAGCAAACACACGCCAAGGATTAGTGTTAATTGCTAGAACTGTTCCAAAAAAACAAAACATAAAAAAACAATATTATTATTAAATTAAAGTAAACTAAAAACAAAATCAACAACAACAATAAAAATGCCGAAAATATTTCTTATTAAAAATCGTTTGCATCAGCAACAACAACGCTTATTAGAATCACAAAATTTATTACAACACAAAAATGATGACGATCATCGTTTAGTGCCACCATTAAGCTCATCACCACCTGCTCATAATAATAATAATAATAGTAATAATAATAACAATAATAGTAATAATAATAATAGTGACAATAATGGTTGTGGAGATATTGTTGGTGGTGGTGGTAGTGGTGGTAGTAATGGTGGCAATTGCCTTAATCCATCTCGGCCACTTACTCCACGTCAACCTTACATACCAGAACCTCAAGATTTACCCATTGACGGTAACTTAACGGCAAATGTTGCCAATACATCGGCTTCTTTAAAGGCTTTACATATAGCTCGTTCGAATTCGCAATCGCCGGTTAGAATTCTAAATCCGCTAATACATCAAGATGAACCCTTAAGTTTAGTTACAAATCAATTCTCATCGTCACCGTCATCGTTTTCATCATCATCATTATCATACTTGGGGCGTAAGCGTTTTCAAAGAAATTTTCATAATCAACAACAGCAACAACAACAATATGTTTATGATAAACGGGATGAGATGCCGCCAAAGGACGAAAAGGAAAACGATGGTAAGTACAGTAATATTTTTTACAATAATCAGTTATTGCAAATTAGTTTTCAAAATCCATTACTCTCTCTCTCTATCTATCTATCTATCTATCTATCTCTCTCTCAGAAACAATCTCGTCATTTTGCGTCAAAATAAACCTTTGCTCCTTTTCTAAGACTTTCTTTACTTCTTACAAATAAAAAAAAAAAAGTATTGTTTTCTAAGATTTTTGAAAAGCGTAGAAGAAAACAATACAAGTTTTCATGCAGTCGTGTAAGGTCATGAAAACTTTGCAAATTTTTATACACGATTTACCGTTAGTGATGATGAACGTACCTTTTTTAAAAATTTTTGTGTATGTTTTTATATCTGCTGTTTACAACAAAACAATAACAAAGGTGCTAATGTCTAAGCAAAAGGACTAAACACATAATTTATAAAATGTTCTCTCTTTAAGATTTCTCCTATATTTTTTGTTTCGTTTTAAAAAGTATTGAGCTCTTTAGGGATATCTAATTTTAAAATCAAAATTTTGCCGATGCGTACAAGTGCAAAGTCATTACATAGAAACTACATCTATAAATTTTTTTTTACACGGTTTCATTACTTGTTTTTTTAATTTTACTTGTAGAGGGTTCCGATTATGATTCGACTCAAAAAGACAAAACAAAAAAACAATAAATTTCTTCTGTTCACACTTTAATTCAATTCCTTTTGCTAATTCTCCTTTTGCACGGTTTTAATTTTTTATAATTCGAGCTGCTTTAAGGAAATTCAAACCTCCTTCTTAAAATTATTTGTTATTCGTCTTCATTACACTTAATACTTTTTTTCTTTTTTGTTTAATGTTCTCGTTCTTTGCCTTAAAAAACATACTTAAGGGAATACAACTCTTTCATTAGCCACAGAAAAAATTATTCCCTGCTTTCGTATTCACTTATATACCAAATATTTTCTCTTACAAAGCCTTTTTTCACGGGTCTCTTTTCTTTTTCTTTTTGTTTTTTTTTTGTAACTATGGCCAAGCCATAAGCTCCCAAAAGCTCAATAGTTATTGAAACACCTATTAATCGGACATAGAGACAATACGTTCTTTTTTTTTTTTTTTGTTTTCAAGAAGATTTTTTTATCTTTTCTTCAGCGATACGATTAGGAAGCAAGTAAGAAGGTTACATTTGTTTCGAGGCGAATCACGCAAAGAGCTAATAGTGAAGCTAACCTTAGGCAACTATATAAAAATTGCGAAATATTTAGAGTTCATTTCGATCGTATTAATTGGCCAACCAGGACTGTTGGTAAAGTCATTCCGAGTTCTGGTGTTATACAATTTTTTTTTTTTTTTGGTTCTATGTACCCGGAATGCGTTCATTTAAAAAAAAGGGCTCAAGTGCGGGCAAAAGCTCATGGACAAACGAACAGAGAAACAGACATACAGGCTTACTTAATTTAACCTAATATTATTAAATTGAAAAAAAAATTTGAACGCGCTTAAGAGCAAATAGATGGAAGGCTCAATGAAAGGGCGAATAGAAATTTAGATTAGAAAGATGGAGAGAGAAAAAGATTAGATAAATAATCACATTAATGAAGAGAAATAGAGTTGAGCGAATACATGGGTAGACATGGAAAGACAACATATAGAAAGACACCCGTAAATGCACTCACGTACATATAGAAATAAGAGATTGAAAGAAGAAATAAAGGACAAAATTATTTAAGTTCAATACGGTTAATTTACAGATAACCGTGTATTATAACTCTACCACCTCTACCTGTTAACTTCTTTAAGGAGAAAAACCGCTGTCAATTTTTTTCAAAACATCAATTATTTCCTTCTTGTAGAATATCTGTAAAAAAACCTAAATTGCCTGTAAGAAATTTTTCAGCTTACCTGGGTACTCCGAAAATGCAATCTGTGCCATATAAATTCCTGTTGGCAAGTTACAGCTTAATGTCTTACCTGTTGATTTCTGAATTGCTTCAAAAATGCTGTCTTTTAAGTTTCCTTCTATTTAATCGCGTCTATTACCTTGTCGCTCCACTTTCGTGGGCCAATACTTCACGGGTGCAAAGTCTAAAGTTCCGTATTATTGAAATCCTTAGAAGTTTCGTAAAACTTCTATCAAAATTTTCAATTTTGATTTAAAGGACATCCATGATTTTTATTGGTACACAAGCCCAGTTAAAGGCTTAGAAGTTGTAAAAACTTCAAGCATTTAAACGCAAAAATTGCACACTTTTTTTATCGTTAACTTACGACATCTGAGAAATATTGATTTGAAGCTTAACGCAGAGCTATGTCAAAGCCTGGCTAAGATTTAAAAAAAAGAACAAAGTTTCGGTCGATCTATCGACGACTCCTATCGAAAATAAATTTGCATGCTTTGCCAATAATATAACTATCACCTTACAACATAAATAACTTTCTTAAGTATTATTTTTATTTATTCATTGTCTATATATGTTTGGTAAATAAATTTACAAAGCATGGATGTAAAGATTGTCGGATAAATTAAATCGCCTGTGCTCGCCAGTATTGGGTTAAGTTGTTAGTCGCGATCTTTTGCACACTCGAGAGCAAAGCGTACTAAATGAGAGCCTAATGCACTTGCAATGAACCAAAAATGCTTCTTCTTACTTTTATATAGAAGATGTTTAATTATTGTAGTTTAGTGTGCTTTACTATTCTGTTACTACTATTATACTATACTATTGAAAAAAAAAACACTCGCAAAAGGAATAAAAAGTTTGTTATAACCTACACCACTTGCGATAGAAGGATATATTGAATTTGGGCGGGTACAGGGAACAACCGGAAGGACTTGACATCGCTTTCTGAATCGATCTAAGCTCATCCATCCGCCTGTTTCGTTGTCCCTCTTATTTTCTTATGTTCAACCTCCAAGTCGAATTTTTTGAGTTATTTTGATGAAATTTCATACGACTTGTCTTCGCCACAACATGATTCGGATCGGACCACTTTTTCGATCACTTCGCACGTAAAACTTTATTTTAAAAAGTGCAAACGACTTTAATCATGTAAAACGCAAAGGGGCATTCATTTGGTGATTCTGAAAGTAAACGTAAAGATAAAAGTCTTATGACATCCAATGCAGTACAATACACCGAAAAATTTCAACATTTAAAAAAATTTTTAACAAGTTATGCAATGTCTTCCGAGTCTTGAAAATTTACAAACTCCCTTAATATACATTTGATTAGAAAGAACGTTTCCTTAAAGCAGAGGAGACGCCCTTTAACTTCCCACTCTCATTGATCCACTTCGCCCTTCGCAAGGAACGTAACAACAACAAAACAACACGTTGACTTAAAAAAAATGCTTTTATATATGTGTATATATAAAAACATTTAATAAAATCATTTATAAGAAAAAGAGAACAAAAGTTGTTATAAATTATGTTAATATTTCAATAAAAGTGATTGATTTCGTTTATGGGAAAATAAATTTCTATAAAAACTGTTAAAAAACTAGCTGTCATATTTACATATTAAATATAGCCAAACGTTTGTATGTATGTCTAATAACCTTTTATGTAGTTTTCTGCAAAGCAAAGCAATGCAATGCAAAGTAAAACAAGTAAGAAAATTATATTCGGCAATTTCGAACTATTTACATCACTTTTATCTTAGCAAAAAAAAAAGAAGCAAGTCAAGAATAAGGAAACATGGAGCTTGGATAATATTGGGTAGGCGGACGTAGTCGATTTTTTTTGTTTGTATTAAAGTACTGTAGTATTACTCATAGATTTGTTACAATTAATGGGCCGTGACCAAAGAAACCAATTTTTTTTTGGGCAGATTTGCATTAAGTTTATGATATACTATAGGAGTGCCTCTCGGCCAAATTGGGTCGTTTTCAATAAGAACCTATCTGCAACAGAAACTTTCAAGTCTTTTGCCAAATTTGAAATTGATTGCATTCATTCTTTCAACTGGGAATATATATCCATTTAGATGGACACCTGCACAGGCATGCTCAGATCAATTCAGAATTTGATACCATTTTCCGAATTTCTGAAACTTCCGTTTGCGTGTTGCAAACAGCTTGATTAAACGAATATATCCCCCATGCTTCGATGCCGCATATAAAAAAAAAAGAAACACAATAACAACACCCACACAAATCGCAAATGCTTTCGCGCATGCATTTAAAGGTTTCCTATGATATATTTACAGTATTCTATACCTCGTATATTATCTGACCAATCGTTAGCATATCTTGTTAAGTAATTGTTAAACGACACTATGAATCGCGATACTAATGCTCAAACACGCCTTTGAAATAACAAAAAACAAAAACAAAAAACTTATCTCTCTCTATGCATATCTTTTCAAAGCGAGGGTGTTTTTGTTAAAATATAATTTTTACTTTATTACTTACGGCGTATTTCATGAAAACAAATGTTTAAAAAACTAAAAAAAAAAACAAAAAAAGAATTTTTTTCCTTCGCTTTTGTTTGTTTTGAAGTATGTATATATGCGCCGATCTGTTCGGCTTTTATAAATCAATTTGAAAGTAATTTTAAATCATATTTACTTCATCCATAAATTCTACCCGTAGAATTTGAAAATTTTAATGTAATACATGCTCAAAATCGCTCGAAAATATGATTTGCATATAGTTTATATATTACCTTTGTCTAAAATATAGTTTACGTTATATAAAGAAGTCTGCGATTAAGGATAGATACGATTATCCTAAACCTTATCCTAACCTTCATGTTTTGCTTTCATATAATAGTTAAATCGTTAATGATATTTCCAGAAAAATGCAAGAACTGCAAGAAAGCTGTTTTGATTTTCTATTCTACCAAAAACATATTAATTACCCTTTCGCAGCAAAAATCTGACGGTACTATGTAACCATACATTTCTAATGGGAAATCGTGGCTCACTCTAAGGGAGTGCATTAGAGTGCATTTGCATTACAAATCCGATATATTCTCGATTAACATATAAATACGATTGTACGACAACCTTCCACAATCCTTATATTTATCGAAAAATTCATCTTTCATAGTTAGATAACATCTATATAAAAGAATTTTTACTTAAAAATAATTCCTTAAAGGTTCTGTGCAAAAGAAAAGAAAAAAGTTTTTTACTTAAGTCTTTTGTTCATATGTTCACGTAAACACTGAAACATATAATCTAAGTGAAAACGAAGTAATATTACTTATTACTAAGCAACGCTTTGAATTGTGAATTTTGGATTATTACCACTCTAAGTAAATATTACCTGTTGACAGCATTTATAATAGTTTTGTTAAGCAAGCTGTACTATTTTATTAGCACGAGTGATGTGTATATTGTTTGCTGAAAAAACATTTCGTGTTAATTGAATTTGAAATAAACGCAAGTGCAAATCTTTGTATGTACACTCCCACAAATTTATTATGTCTTAACTCGTTCAGCACTATGTCAAGTTAAAAATGGCAAATTGATTTCAACACTATATACGATATATATCGTCTTAAAGGTTGCAGTTTATATTTTATTTGTTTGTGGTGCAATCTTTAGCTCATAGTTACTGTGGAGACTCGCATTTCAAACTCTTTCATTAGATGTTAAACAATAATTTTTTTATCGCATATTGCTTTTAAGCAAAATTAAAAAAAAAAAAAATTTCAAAGAAAATTTCAAAAAGTAATTCACAACTGTTTTTGAAAACTAGTTTTCGTAATTCGAACATTTATTAATATTAAGAGAATCGAATATTTTTTAATGTTAAGTTTACCGCATCGACACTTTACGATTGTCAAATTTAACTGTGTAATATGACGATGGAAGCAAATGTGTTGGAGTTTTCAGTTGGAGTGGTTGTTTATTGTAATCTGTGGAGGATGAATGGACGGACACACGGATGAGCTCGGAATCTTCCATTAAGCAAAAAACAATACATTTTACGTCGTCTCTGGTATTTCGTCTTAAGCCAATGGAATAGTAAACTTGGCTTATTCTAAAGTTGCATTGGTAGGCACGGTGTCATGGACGCTAACAAACCTTCACTTCAACGCGTTGCAAAATTTGTTCTTTGGCTTTAGAAGGCTTTCAAGCAAAGGTAACAAAGTTTATTAATAATTTTGAGTTATGCTGTTGCGTCAACTTACGGCTGCCCATTAAGTTCGATTAAATTGCGGGGAAAGAGAGGGAGAGCAAAGATTAACATATCATTGGCTGATTGCCAGAGCACACTCAATTTGCATTGGCAGAGAATGATAACGTTCCGATAGTATGCAGATGAGAATTCGTGACTTATCCGAATTCGTAATTAAATCGTAAAAGCTTTTTTTTTTGTCTTTAGAACTTGCTCAGGTAGCTTCGCATCGACCTCTTAACATCTAGTGTGTAGACATGTTGAACGAAGTGGAAATGTAAAATTGTAAACACGGAATGGTTACACATATAAGGCGTGTACACTTTATTCCCCTTGATCGTCGGTAATACATTGGGTTTTTTATTGATTAAAAGTTTCTACGTCGATTACGTTTCACATTTGTTTGAATTACATATCATACGCATACAGTACATTTTGTCTTTTCTATTTCACATTAAGGAGAAGGGGAAGAAGAAGAAAAATAAGTAGGGACATGAAATTTTAGCATAAAATTACTTACGCTTCAACTGCTTGCGTATCTTTTTGTTAAACAAATTTGAAATGGAAATATTTCCAATTTTTTCTATTCATTGTACCCCACAATGCCTGTGGTCCAAGAGTACATTAAGTTTGTGCGGATGTTTGCATCACCCAGAATGACTTGAGATAGACACATATTTTGTTGGACTGATCGATTCAGAAACATTTTTGAAATCGATCTAAGCGTGTCTGTCTCTCTGTCCGTTGTTTTTTCTTGAAGGCCCACTTTTTCGACCACTTCCCATGTACTGCCACATTTCGAAAAGTCGTTAGATGATGGTGTAGAATATTCGATGGTCGGCCGCGGCCACTATATTTTTTTGGTTTATGTTCATTTTAAGAATTGTCTTAAGCTTTATTTTCTTCGCGCTAAAACATTATAAAGGATCAAAAGAGAAAAACTTCTTTTAAATTCATTATTTAATATTTTGCTTGTTTGTTTTACTTTTTTCTTTCATACTTGAAGCATAAAAAGCTATGTAACATAGGGTTATGTAATATAATCAAAAGAAATATAGGAACAAAGAAACCAACAAAAAATACAAAAAAAGAAAACCACTCTAAGTCAAATATGATGCAAGCATGATTTTATATATATATATATATATATATGGATGTATGTGTGAAGAAAATAACGATATAAGAAGAAGTAAAAAAACTTTTTTCTTAATTTTTTTTTTTTTTTTTTTTTTATTCAATTTACAAAAACACTTTGGGTGTTGAGTTGAATCTATAGTTATTTAAAAACTCTCGCACAAACACTATCAAACTGTCTACTTTTGATATTGTATGAGTTAGATAGATGTTGTTGTTATTGCGTTTCAAACTTCTTTGGGTTTGGCTTGGTCTTGTGTGTCTTGTGGCAACGGTGTGCGACGCAAAAGCTTTGAACGTGGTTTAATAATAATTTCCTTGACTTTGCTATGATGGTTTTGAAAATGCTGGCTGGCTGGCATTAACAACAACAACAAGAACAAAAACAACAACAGAAACAACAACAATAGTATTAAAATAAATAAATGGAAGAAAAAAAAAATATAATAATAATAATCATGGCTAAGCTAATGCAGCCTATTATGCGATAATCATGATTGCAATGATAATGATGATGTTGTGTAAATTTATATTGTTTAGCAATTCTAAATGAAATAAGTAAAAATAACAACCGTCAGTAAAAGAAGAATACGACGAAGAAGAAGCGTATAGCCAACAGACCATAGAACATTAAACATACTTAGCGTTGTTAGGTTTTTTCTATTTAAGCAATTTTTTTTCTTTTTTTTTTATAAAATGCTTTTGCTTACTCATATATGATATTTAAAAGGCAGATATTTGAACTTACAATTACATTCAAAGATACAGGGTCTCGGACGAAAAATGTACTCAATAGTTAACTAAACCGTACATGTGATGTGTGCCTTTAACAAAATTTCTTCACCGAATATTTTAGGACGATAAAGAAAATAATAAAATTTTGATATTTACAGTTATAACGTAAACGATCTCTCTTCCTAGACGAGTTGAATCGAGATAATAATGTGTTAACTCTACGCACCTGCCTAGAATTGACATTGTCTACCATCTTAAGATTTCTAACAATATTAAATTGCAAGCCCCCTAATTTGAACTCCGGCACTCAGTCGTTTTTTGTTGTACACCCATTATGCGACAAGTCCCTTAAAGTACATATAACTTATGTTAATTTATTTAAGAATATTATCAGATTTTCTTCTTTCATTTAATAAGAATTTAAGAGAACAAAAATCTTCATTTAAATACACATTTAATCACACATTTAAAGTTAATAGATTTCATTTAGGCAAAGCCGTTTATTTTTAAAGCGAAGCGGATATAAAATCAATTGATTTCGCCTTTAGTACACAATCTCGTAAGCTGAGTAGAATTATCCATGTGAGGATTCTGAACTGTGTCCGTGGTGCTAAGTTAAGCAGTTGGCATGCAATCTTTAAAAACTATTTGATTTTTTTGACGAAAAGTCAGAAAAGTTATTGAGAAGATGCTTTACTGCATACAATTCTTGTATGTAAAGGAATAATCTTGTATTATATAAGTGAATTTATTGCATTTTTAGAATGAAAATTGTCATCAACAAACTTTTTAAACTCAGTTGAGGCTCAGCGGTTTGCTTAAAAACGACAGCTTTCAGAGGAGCAGCCCTTTTTATTTGATTTTCGTAACCATGACTGAAGGAAGCGTGGTATACTCATTTTGTCGAAATGTTTGTAACCTTTAGGAAGTAGGCTTTAGAGATCCCATTAAATAAATATAGTTTTAATAATTTGAGTACGTCCGTCTGTATAATATCTGTTCTAAACATTCTCCTGATCGTAAAAATGTAGCGATCGGCTTAAAATTTGTTAAAAAACTTGCAAGTTCTTGCATGTATTGAAATCGAGCCAAATCGATCAAAGGACACGACCACAATACGACATAACCTGGGAGTGCTTCTGTTTTCAAAATCAAAAAAAAAATCCGGTTTTTTACTCTTTATTTAAAAATCAGAACAGATGAAACGATAAGAACTTGCGTTTCTATTCTATGGGTGGGTCTGCAGCATGTGCAGCATACCAAAACGAAAACAAAAACAACCATGCCCACCTAATATGAAGGAGTAAGGAATTTAAGGTTTTTCCTTTTTTTCAGTCTTTTCTAGGACAACTCTAATGGATGTAAAGGATTCGTCGCGCTTGAATATAGTTTTCTTTCTTGTTATTATTTCACTGTAAATTTGATTTGTTTTTGAATTGTTTGCAAAGAATTAAAAAACCAACATTATTAACTTACTCCAATTTTAATTGTTCTTATAAAAGTGAACTAAGGTCAAATCCACTTGCATTTCCTTATGCATTCCTAAAAAAGAGATTAAGACTTTCAATCAAAATGACCCAACAACAGTAGTTCTCAGTAGTAGCCTGTTCCTGCTCTATAGATGTGATCTCGTGAATTGTGTTTTTTTTTTTTTGAAGCATTTGCGAAAAACTTCTTTCATCTTTTGTACTGATTAACCAAAAAGCAAGGCGTACGTCTTCTTCGAGCTTCTTCATCATTTCATTATACAAATAATTTAATTCTTATAATACCTTCTAATGCTATTATAATTAAGTTAAATAGTAATTGTCACACGACAATGGGCATAATTTATAAAATTTATTAAAATACTACTTTATATAGACGCGTTATGATCACAATAACATTTAACACCTTTGCTTATGGCATAAACGATCGGCTTGAATTCTTTACAAACATTCTCCATATAAGAAAAAAAAAAAAAATGAACCAAAGGTTGAAAATAAATACAACCATCGCTACCCAAACAAATGAGTAACAAATGCATTTATTTGATATTTTAAGGAAATTTGACATAAAAATGGAAATGAACGGAGTTAATACAGCTGTTAACAGAAAAAAAAAAAACAATTGACCTGTGGATTGTGACTGAATAGAAATTTAGTTAGTTACATACTAAGGAGTATATGCGTTGAACATTAGATTGTGTGCAAATTTTTTCATTTTTTTGATTCTCTCTCGAACGCGTAGGGTATAAAGAAAGGTGTTTCAAACAGGTGATCGTTTCCACCGCAGTAGATAAAGTTTATTTGTTTTTTCTTTTCTTTTATATAAATATATATTTATGTACATGTATACATATAAAAATTGTTATTTCTAGTATTTTTATAAGTAAAAGCGTATACAAACATCTGTGCTTTCCGTTTCAGAAAACAAATGATAAGAAAACATTTTTAGCAATAAAGAAGAAAAGAAGCAATTTCCGCTAATAATTTTCTACCCCTTTGACTTCATTAAGAATATAAACAGTTAGTTTTGATGGTAAATATTATAGCAATAAAAGTAAAGGCTGACAAAACAGTCAAACTGTTCTTTTAAAAGGAAGGAAAGGAAGAAGTAAACGTATAAGCGTACAAGCAACAAAAGCTAATTACGCGTAAAAGTACTTTTCATATACAACACTTAAGGAAATTACAAACGACAACAACAACAACATATCCCCCAAGAACCCAGATATAATCGATCTATTAGTATTAATAACAACATAAACAAACAGACTTAACTTTAAAAAAATGCAATGAATACTTTAAGCGTCATCTTCAACTTTAAAGAACTTGAATTTTTTGAAAATTTTCTGTTTTAGTTCATGTCACAAATGTGATAATAAATTTAATATATCGCATGATATTTTTGTTATGTATATTTGTGTAAGTTTAAAGATGTTGATGTGTTCGTGTATGTGTGCATGTTTTTTTGTATTATAATGTTAGAGATTTCTTTTTAAGGAGTTTCATAACAAAAACAAGTTTGTTTCTTAAATCTTTTGTTTGCTTTTGAATGCCTTTTACTTTTATCATCAACGACAATTCATTTGCAACAATTTCATTTCTTTCGACATACATATACATATATATATATATATATATATATATATATATATGTATATATACATTTTTTTTCCTACACAAATTCCTTTTTATTGTTATTATTGTCTCTACTTTAAAACTCAAGTCTTATAAAAGAAATCGCGCTTAGAAGACACTAAACATAAAAAAGAAGACAACAAAGAAAAAAAAAACATTTCTTTCTTTATATTGATTTTTTTTTTTTTATTTAATAAAACTACCTGCTTTGATTTGAATTATTTGGAAATATTTTCGGGGCAGGTAAAGATCTTTGCTGCGTACCTTTTTAAGACAACCTTCGAAAAAATCTTTAATACTTTTTTGTTTGTTTTCTTTTTTTTTTTTTTTTTTTTTTAATTTAAGGCTTAACAAAGATGCTTTAAATCAGTCTGATATGTTTTTTGACAGACGAAAAAGAAAAGAAGGAGCAGCCAGCAATTAAACAAATGAGAAAAAGAACAAAAGATAACCCACCACACCTTCTCTATCATATACTAAGAAAATAAACATTTCTTTTTGCAACACATACATGCACGCATACAGACAGTCACTGAATTATTATCACAAAGAGCAAAACCGGTTTCAAGTACTCATGCACGAAACAGTTGTTAGTGACAATAAGAACGCTTTTATATTAAAAACAAGTAGGAGAACTAGATTTGCCCTCAGAGCGAATCTTGGACATCCATTATATCAAAAACACTTTTCTGTTAACTACAAACGTGTCAGTGGGCCAATTGGATTCAGTGCCACCTCCGATTTTCAAATGACATGACGATAGTGTTGACAAGAAGAAAAAGAAGAAGAAGACCAAATCAACCAAATATGTAAATAGATATTATTTAAAGATGCCGGTGAAAATAATCGAGATTTACTGCTAGGTCGATCGACTTGGATACAAATTCGAAGAATTTTCAGTTATTTAGTCAGTTAGCTGTAGATACCTATCTGTAGGTCAATTTAGACCCCTCTTACATCAACCCTTTACACAATTATCTGTTAAAAACGGAAGCACAAAAACTCTCAAAAGTTACTTATAATCGTTACAAGAAAATTGTCTTTACAAACGGAAAAAACAAAAAGCAATGCGTAAATAAAAGAATTTTGAGACATGAATTTGGTTTGGATCGACGAGTGTTTAGTCTTACTAACAAATTATAATTTGCACCTGTTTGATTATAAGCCGGCATTGGGCCAAGATCTGAAATTAAACGTGTATCCAATTTCTGCGCATAGAGTTGATGTATGCTGGAAGAGTAGATCCTTCTCATATTGCAAAGTTATTTCACACGATGCAGTTCATCTTCCATCCTCATCATCACCATCATTATCGTCACTAATAGTTTAATGAACGTATTTGGCCAACGCTACCAATGCCTTAGTTATGATCAATTAAAGGCAAAAGAAATTAAGTAAACCGTTATTGCAATTCTTTTGTGACTATTAAGGCAAGCCAGCCGATTGGTTTGTTGCTGTCCTCGCCCCCGCAATAAAATTATGCAGAATTCTAGTCGGAGTCTCTTAGAGCTTTAAGAAGTCTGTGAATACATGAATGAATAGCAATTATGAACAATGATAAGTTCTTTTATTTCTATGGTACGAAAAACTGGTCATCCTGTCCTGTTAAATGTTTCTGTTATATGTCTTGGACAACTGATTTCTACTTGATGGCTAACGTTTAACGAATTACTTGCTATTACTGTTAAGTATGACCAACCTTGAATATCTCTACTATCTCGAAACATCACCGGTGTATACCTCGAAATAATTTGTGGATTCGTTTGCACAAATCCGAACAATGATCCGTTGATTTATCCTAGCATTCAAATAAATATTTGATCGATATATTTGAATCATTCGTTGTTCCCTTGGCCATAGTTGCTCTAATAAATGACCGCTCTAGGCAGATTTTTCAGCCGATGTCAACCACATTGCAATTCGATTCGTGGGTTCAATTGCCGGATGTAAATGGAAAATTTCAACTTTGTCTTTCATTTCATTTTCTTACGATCTTGCAGCTATTCACATGAAATGAACGCACGTATGGACAGTACTGAAAGAACCTTAAAATGTCCAATTGATTAAATAATTCATATTCTAATAGGATATCTTATGATTATTTGTACATATTACAAACCAAATGACGACCCTGCTTGTTGTATGCCAATTTTCAATACTCTTTTCTTTACATATTATAATATTGTCAAAGAAGAAGAGAGAAAACAATTTCCGATTTAATTAACAAAGCCGATATTGTTCATTCACATCATAAGAGATAATATTTCAATATAAAAAAAAACATCGCCTCCATTACGAATAGTGTTTGTCACTAAATGATTTAATTTATTTGAAATAATTTTAGAGACGACCCTCTTTATAAGCGTAAACTTTATATATATATATATATATATATACCTTATACATATATATATAAATGTATGCCAGGCTTTTTAATTATAGTGTAAACCTTTTAAAGTGGTTCATGTTGATGGAAAGGTAACGGTACAACTTTACAAAACATTTTTATGCTACTATTGAATAATGACACATATGGGTTACACAGGTGAAGCAGCACAGCACGCATACACACATTATACACAAACACGTTATAAAATCATCTTGAAAAACAACGTGATTGTATCTCGTTTAGTTAAAAAAGAAAAAAAAACCGACACTTACTTAAAAAAAAAAAAATATTAAGCAAATGGTTTCATTTTATCTCTTTAAACGAAAAATTAAACACACAGTAAGACAAGGCATACAAGCACAAATTCACGCACACACACACACACACACACACGCGCGCGTATGCACACACACACCCGATCGCGCGCGGACACACAAATGTGTGAAATGCAATTTAACTATGTAACGTTAACTTAGTAAAACAACAACAGTATCAGCAAAGCCGCCTTTTGATGTTTAACTATAATCTATAAAATGCATTTATTTACTAAATATGTTTATCTCAGTATAATATCTCTATATGATATATATGTGCAAATACATATACCCTTATACATGTTTGTATACGTATAAGAGTTTTCATTTGTATGCGTTTACAGTTTTTTTTACAAGTCAACCCTGACCTGAAAAGTATTAAATTTTGTTTTGTTTCAAGTTTTCTGTATATAAACGCGTATATATAAGACTCGTTATTATTACAACAGCAATAACAACAACAACAAGAACAACAACAACAGCAACAGCAACAACATAATATTATATATATTATAAAAAAAAGAATTAAAAAAAATGCTTGTTAACAACCACCACAAAACAACCGCAAAGAGACAATATTTATATATTTATGCAGTTATTCCAGTGACGACTTTTGTTTTGCTTACTACTCTACTGCCACCGGTATGCAAAATTCGCATATCATTTGCAACAATTAGAAGTTCACATTAATTCTCTGACGAAACCTGTACATTCCATTTTCCATATATTTTACAAACACACACATATCAATTATTAGGCGAGGATTCATATCATATTCACAATAGTGTAACGCATAATATTTTCCATATACTCTACACAGTTCGTACTTTCGTCGTAAATCTAAAGCTAGTTACCGTCCTATCGATTCCTTATCATCATAAACTATGCCTATTTGTTCTAAGCCCTTCCTACATAGGTGGGCCATAATGAATTTAAACCGCTCTTAATAGGAAATCCATATCGTCGCAGAGAAAGCTCACTCACTTGTTACACGCGTCGCCGTAGGACAATAAAATTGTTCCTGAAAAATGCAACAAATGTCAACGGAACGTACGTACTGTTCAATAATATCGATTGTTTAAATACGACAACAACAAAAATATTTACTATTTACTGTTATTACATTTCATGATAACAATAATATTCCCGATCGGCTTGAGATTGCACGATTGCTTACTTCGTTCGTCCATCCATTCGTTCGTTAATTCGTTGTCGGAATTGCATGAGCCATTCTTCTTGATCCGACTTTGAAAATGAATTTTCATAATGGAAATAATTTGCTTACAAGAACGAGAATTTGAATATATTTTCATCATTAACTTAAAATTTATATCCGAGATATCAGTCTAAAATTTGTCGAAAATATTTGTTGAAATAATGTAAGTACTTTGTATACCAAGGCTTTTTAATCGGCTCACTAATCTCTCTCTATATCTTATGAAGTTATGGACTGTCGAAATTTGTTCAAAGATTCTACCTGTTAAATCCTCTACTTCATACGATTTTCTAAAGCATACAACTGCTCGCATCTAAAACTGCATAAGGTATATAACTTCTTGATCAGCTTCCTGTCATGGTTTAGTTATGTCTGTTCCTCCGTCCATTGCATTAGCCTTTCGCATCTAAAACAGCATAAAGTATATAACTTCTCGATTGACTTTTTGTCATGTTTTAGTTATGTCTGTCCCTTTCTCCATCGCACAATTTAATTGAAGCATTAGTGATAATCATTTAAAGATTTGATGACAAAATTATTCAATCCATAATTAGCCGAAATAACCTTCACGGTGATTAAATTGGTAGATAGACAATAATATTCACCTTAAGGCGTATACAGCTTTCTTACTTGTTATTTGTTTCATTCTTGTTGTTTTTATATAAATTCTTTTTTTTTTTTTTTCATTGGAGAAACCAACACAAATACTTATTATTGTCATATGTGTAGTTATTAATCGACTGCTACGAACGTAAGTTGAAGAGTTTTGTTATTCAATACTAATGTCGACATACATGTATGATCGGAAATATACTCATTTCATGATCGTATTTCTAACAAACGAAAATATAAATCAAAGATTAATCAGCATGGGACAGTAAAAGTTTGATTGTCTATTATTCAGGAATGCTCGGAGTAGGAAACATCCAGGTGAGAAATTACAACTAGCTATATAGCTATATAGCTATAGGCATAGGTTTTGTTGGAGTAACTTTTAATTCCTGTAAAACTGAAAACACTTCTTTAAAAGTGTTCGGTAGCATTTTTAAATTTATTGCTAGAATGCATAGAAACCCTCGTGCTAGATATAATTACGCTTTGTCGCCTTTTCGCTTTTCGTTTTTCGCTTTTTCGCTTTATTATAGGTGCTAGGTGTTCAAAATTCATTGTGAACTGTAGTGGTGTAAGGCCTTCTTCTTAATTATCTGAAATGCAATCAGTGAATTGTTTACAATACAAAAGGAGAAGAACAGAAGAAATAAAATTTAAATAATATATTTTTAATTATTCCAAAGCTTGACATTTGAGGAGCTTTTAATTAACTCTCTTAACATGGCCCCTCAAAGTCAATCACTAAAATTATTCTGTTATAAATATTTACCCGAACACTAGTATCAATATATTTCGATTATTATCAACAAACACGAGAGGTATATTAGTTATTTTAGGGTGTTGGTAGCAACTGTGGAATAACGTTGCTTATGAATTACATATAGAATTCTATTAATGCTGAATGAATCTATCGATCGAAAATTTTTAGAAAATTTCTCTTCAATTTACTTTCTTCGTTTATCGTATTGATATTAACATAAATCGGGTATGTGATAAGTAGTTAGCTTTCCATTATTTTTGTTTTTTCAACGGTGAAAAGTAAATCTATGTTTATGTAAATCGAAATATCATGTTTTTCGATGACATATTCTCCTCATGCCATAAAACTTTCGAGGCTTTTAGTTGACAAATATTAAAACACAAAATTATTGTTATAGTTTAACTTAATAGCATTACAATGAAAACCTGACGATGCATGGGTGCAGGAGTTTAAATCTTTCAGACAAGTTCTGTCAATTTCTGAGAGAGACTACTGCATAATAGCTTCCTTAATTCTCCTCCTCCCCGAAGAATTACCCTAAAGTATTGTCACATGTGCCATTTCAATGCTCCCTGTCACTATCATTTTCCCCCAGTGTTATCGTTTATGTTAACTAATGTATAGAAGTCTACTACGTTTCTATAGATTCTCGATTGCAAATTCTGTCGAGTGTTTTTGCAAATCAAATGGCGTAACCTTTAAGCGAGAAGTAGCTTTCTATAAATGGTCACAGAGAGTGTCGTGACTAACGTTTAAATGATCTACGACGTGAAAATTTCTTACGTTTGCCGGCCTCACTTAGTTTTTCTTCTTCCTTAGTTCCTCACGGGTCTGTGCAATCTTTACACTCTTTTGAAAATAAATTTCGAAAACATTATTTTTTTTTTAATACTTTGCTCCAGAATAAAATATGTAAACTGATCTAATACTTTATCGTAAGTGTCGTCTGACCTACGACATAACATTGAATCTTCATCAAATGGCGGCTCAATACTTTTGCAACTATTTAACATCAATCAATTTCTGGTAATTTCATATAATTAATGATAGATTTTGACACAATCCACGGCAAGATCGGATAGTCACATTATACGAATGGAATCATTTGTAGCAGTCAAGAGATATCAAGCGATTAAAGGTCGTTTCATTTTTCTTTTTGAAATGAAAAATTCAAACGCTACGATAACCCTAAGTGCAGAAGGCACGACCAAACCAAACGTTCTCAAGTCTCTATATTTGATGCGATTTTCAACTGATCATCTATTACGAATTACCGGAGTCTGCTGAATGAAGCAAAATCGAGCGTTGTGAAGAGCAAAAAAAGACACGGCGAGACGGTTATCGGATACGACAATGCTTGACCATATTTTCATTGATGAAAAAAAGTAAGCTTTAAGCACTTGAATACGGAGAGATACAATGGCCCTTCTTCTAACGATTTTTATATAACATTCTACTACGATAATACCAGAACTTGTAACTTATTGCTGAACAATACTTTATTTTGTGTTGTATATATATACGTGTATATAAATGGGATCTTCATTACTATTTCGCAGATCTCAACAATAAGTATATTTCTCTCTTTTTCTTTCGTATTCCTTCTTTCACTCTCTCTCTCTCTCTCTCTTTCTCTCTCTCTCTCTCTCTTTCTCTCTCTCTCTCTCTCTCTCTCTCTCTCTCTCTGTGTGTGTGTGTGTGTGTGTGTGTGTGTGTTATACAGCTTTAAATCGTAACAAATTCAAACGTTAAGGTATTAAATGAAAATGGAATAAAGAAACTTTATCCCTTATTGAGTGAACGTTACAAGCGCAATGATTATCTTAAGCTATGTTTATTTTGCAGCTGAATGTTATTAATATTTAAATGAGTGCAAACCTTAAAAATCATAGGATTACCTTTAGTTTTCATAGTCAGGGGGAAAATAAAAAAAAATTATTATAATAACAATAACAATAACAAACTAAAAATCTTACACTCAAGCGTATTTTACAAAACAAGTCCACCTACGTTAAAGGTTGTGTGTTTATATAAATTTCTTTAACATTAATTTGCTTATATGTATGTATGCATACTTATATGTGACCACAAGCATTTTTACATTATTTACTCATGTAATTGACTGTAAGTGTATGTAAGATAAAGTTGCTTACCAATATTAAGCTTTGTCTAAGTCCGAACTTAAATGGTAAGTAGTTATAGTGTTTGAATGAATGTTTATTTGTATGCGTAGATTTGTGTGTGTGTGTGTGTGTGTGTGTGTGTGTGTATCTGATTGTATAAATTACATTTACCAAATGTACTTGTAAGCTTAACTTCCAAGCCAAGTTGCAGTATTCAAGCCAAGACCAAGGTTAATGTTAATGGTTTTTTTATTTTTTTTATTTAATACTAATTTATGAATTCATATATAAAAATTTCAGGCCTCAAAGTGTTAAATGCGTGCAAAACTAGTTTGTATTTGAATTAAATTTAAACTTGTTTTCAAAAAAATATATAGATATGTATATATATATACATATATATATACATATATATATATATATATTACATTTACTTTACGCATTTAAAAACAGTTACATGAGTAGCATTATATTTTTTGTTTTTGCTTTTTGCTTTTTTTTTTTTAACTTTTTTATAATCGTTTTATTCTTATTATTATTCCTTTACAATAATCGTTCATTTTGGTAAATCTGAGTAAAATTTACTTCAAATGTTAAACGTGCATAATATTAGTAAATAACAAATGGAAAAACAGATAATAACTGAAAAAGTCTATTAAATAATTTTAAATATTTGCAAATGCGTATATAAGTTCTTTCATATCTCGTTCGTAATCGTAAGCAAAACATCAAATTTTTATTACTCATCACTTAGTTTTTCTTAATTTTCTAAGCGCTTGAGTTTAGAATCACTTAGAGTGTTCAACGTAGCGTAACTTGAAGAAATTGACTGAGAGACATTGTTAGATTAGATTACGTTGCTTTACGCTCAATAGGCATAGACCGTGCGATCATTGATATGTCTAGCCTTTTCGATGTAGTAGCACTTATGCCAACATGGTCAGAATGTATAGCGACATGCGAACAGAACTGGACCGATATAAAGAGGACGATTGGGCAGGGGCCCTTTATCTTTCACATATTTTATTTGGTTCCACATAAACACATCATATATTATATCATGCATGAATATTCATCTTCATATTCATATACATACACACAAACTTCCGCAGAGAATATTATCCGATAGCGATGAGCTTCGCCTTGTGAGGTAGACAAATTTCTTTACTTGGTAGCTTTAAGAGCGAACACCGCTCTCAATTACTTCTCCAAAAGGCAAAAACGCCAAGTGACGCATGCCACACGCCCAAAGTTCCAGCACCCATAGTAGCCAAAAGCTTATTTAAATTTATTTAAAGCTGTTCGATATTCAGAAACACTGCAATCTAAACATATGCTACACTTTGCGATTTCGTTCCCATACAAAAGACTACAAGATACCACCTGTAGAGGTATCTATCGACTCTAGCGATTACATACCGACCATATAATGGATATAAAGATTTGAGAATATTTTGTAGCAAAATTAGTGACATTAAATTAATGAATTCCATTATATTTAAGCTGGCTGAGAACAACAACTCATTTAGTGTAAATAACTTTATATACATATACAAATGAAAAAATAAACAAAAACAAAAACAAAAACAAAAGCAAACCTGATTGTCTCTCAATTTTTCAAATCGTTAATGATAAGCGATTACAAACCGTTCGAACACATAGTAACACATATTAAATTAAGTTGAAGGCGGGTTGTATTGACGGCTAACCGCTTTCATTACAATTTACGATATGTATTGACATTTATTATTAGTTTCTATGACATCACATGAAGAATGCCATGAATATATTCAGGAAATAAATTTATTCTCACATATATATTTATATCGTAAACAACTTATGTTAACACGACTTGCCTGCTTGTAGCAAATAAAAGGAGTAAAATTGAAATGTTTATTGTTTCTGTCATCCAAAGCGCTCAGGTATTTCTACACGCTGTCTACGTTATATTTTAAATGTATACGTAACACAGATTAAATCCGTAATTCCCCTAACCAATCAAATAAATTTCTCAATTTTCCTTCACATCAACCAAAAGAAGCGAAAAAAAAGCAACCAATTGTCATCCCGCCCAATATCCATTAGTGCAATTAATTAACAATGGAAATTGGAATGAATAAAATTGATTATTAATATTTTATGGCAAGAAAAGGGAAGAAGAAGATGAAGAAGAGGAGAATGAATTGCATTATTAATATTCTTTGTATATTTGTCGGGGATATGTAAGCCTCCTTAAGGATCGTTTTGTTGCCCGCATGTAATCGTTATACTCATGCATGATTTGACGGTAATAACATTTGCTATCTACCTTAATAAACCAACAAAACACACGACGGCATATTAATTCTTAAGTTGTGAAGACTAAATCTCCATGTGCAACTCCTCATAATAAGGCTCACACAATTGACCTGATCTAGGAATGCCTATCTCTTTTTATACCTAATCCAATATGGCTGGGTGTTGAATGTGATATATGTTTTGATTAAATATTCGTATAAATGTACATGTTCTTGATAAGACCGGCACTCTTAACACCTCTCCTGATGTATTTTTGTTCGCCAATGTTTGTCAACTAATGCAGCTGAACTTCAAAAGAATTACAAAAGGAAAAAAAGAGAACTAAAACTTTAGACTTTCCAGGATTAGTAAAAATTATGCAGAACTGAACCAACTTTTACAAGCAAAAAACTTGCATTCTCTCGCCTCAGAGCTCATCACTTAAATTAGGGATCATAACATGTAATGGAAATCATTATGAATATATTTTAGCCTCTTGCTGAACCTTACGAAATCTTCAACAGAATTTTCAACCAATATCTCTTATAGGCTGTACGCTGCGATTTATCCTCACTTTGATTGTAATTTTTCGCTAAAGTTTAAAATGCTTCTCGTTAAACTTTGTTAAGAATTTGAAACTAACATCTGCGCATATTGAGGGCGTACTTAGAGGCGGCAAATAATGAGCTCGATCAAGCTCGATCTTGTATTATTAAGTAAGAATCGACGTGCAAGTCAAGTGTTTATTTGTTGTTTCATTTTACAAAGTCGTAAATGTTCCAAAGAGAAAATGACTATAGGTCGTTTAACTTAAACAATCCCTTGAATATTTAAGAAAGATATTAAAAGGATGTTTATAAAGAGGATTGAAATTTTAAGTGATCTAAAAGGCAAGTACAAAAGCCTCTTGCCATGCCCATCGGAGGGCTGAAAGTCAAATAATAGGCGTTTTAAGCATTCATGGTCGTAGCTATAGTGAATAAAGACATAACACTTACCACACCGATTGGCCAACACTAGGCTACAGACACTCCGCGTCTCTTTATCTTCTTTTCGACCATCACTGTGGTACACAACATCAAAATCGTACCCCTTAAAGCTCGATGCTTGTAAACGCGTTTTTCTCGGAGCCTTGTCTTTCAAGCTTTGTGTACCGATGGCGCCCGCAATTTTCATCCGATTGGCCCGACATTTTAGCTGCACCTTCAAAATAACATAAGATTAGCATCAGGGATTTTTAGATAAATTAAAATTTGCAAATCTATGGCCAATTACGGGGTGAGCTTTACCTTAAAAACAAGCAAAAACACTATAGTGGATCACGAGCCACCATCAAATACCCAACACGTCCCTACATTCATTCACCTAAGGGGTTTTTAATATAAGGTGTTATGTGACAAGAAGTCAAAAAAGTAGTCCGATCCCAGATATTTCGTCAATTCGCTGAACACAAAAAAACAAGACGAACAGATGGACAGACATTCTAAGATTCTGCATCGATTAGTATAATAAAAGGTGGGTCTAGCTCATGTCTTCCCGGGTGTTGCATACGACCGCATAAACTTAATAGGGTTGGTCTAGCTACAAAGTTAGGACCTGCTTGGCCTCATATCTACATTTTGATTTTTAAAACCTGGAAACAACAAATTTTTAGATGCTAACTAAGAAAAACTAATGACATTTACTATCTTCAGAGGCAGAGGCGAAAATTTGCTCTGATCGAGGCCGTATGCAGTTGATGACATCTTTGACGAATGTTGTACAGAGGCATTACAAAGTGAGAGATGAACTTAATATATTAAAAAAGAATAGGAATTTTGTGGAAAGAAAATTAATTTTTTTCTTGTGGTTGGCGATATCGAGATCTGAAATATAAATATAAATATACATAAGGAAGGACATATAATTGAATGTCCAAGTTAAGAGTTAGTGCAGACAGGAAAACTTCACACACTATACTTACTCGTATCATTTCTTTTCCTTTCTCTGCCTCCTGCTCCCCCTTATGAAATCCTGATGTCATCAGAAGTGCATCGAATTTTTCGATGGTATCGTAATTACACCAACACCGAAACGTTATAGTGATGAAGAATATATGGCAATAAGGTTAATAGACTTATCCGTGATGGGTATAAAGTGTATAGAAATGTTTGCTAACTTCTCGCCTTTTTTTTTTTTTGGTTTATCTAATCTTTCAAAGATCAATTTTTATTTTAAATCGCATATGGTTTCGTTATGAAAATGTACATTGGAAAGAAAGAAAAAACGGAAAAAAACGGAAAAAAAAACGGTGCTGTTATATGTTATAAATATCTACCGGTTTTCAAGGTTATCCGCACACAGCGCAACAGCAGCCATAAGACAGTAACATCAACAGCAACAACAATGAAAATTACAACAACAAACAATGATTAAACGAAATCTCAAATTTTTTGGTTAAATCCATAAGCGCACAAAACATACACACACACACACACGCGCGCGCGCGCGCACACACATGCACACTGATTTATACAAGAGTATATGCATGTACGAGGAGTCTGTTACAAACAAAAGTATTTAACTTTATAACCGCAGATCGAAAACAAAAGAAGCACAAACAAAAAAAAAACACAAAATAAAACATTACGTCATATGTATCATATGAAAGAGCGAGAAATGCAGACAGAGACAGATAATGCCGAAACGAAACGAGAAAGAAACTAGAGATAAAACAAGAATTAGAATAATTTAATTAAGAAAAAGAAATTAATTAATTATCTTTTAAGTAATAATTTAAAAAAAAAAATTGTCTTAATCTTCTGACTTAATCTGTTAATTTTTTCACTTTAAATATTCTTATTCATTATTTTATGAAATAAAAATAAACAGTTAACTGTGTTTTTTCTTTCTTTTTGTTTTTTTTTGTGCTCGCGTTTATTTGTTATTTGCTTCTTTTTTTTCTTTTTTGATATCACTTTTATTTTTAACTTTCCCGATTGATTTTTATTGCTGTTGTTTGCGCCCCGAAAACGCTTTTTAACAGTTTTTGTGCCATATTAACCAATCTGAGTATATGGGTTAAAAGAGATCTTTTTATGTGAACAGTTTTCTTTTGTTACTTCACTTCTCCATTTAGTTTGTTGCTTGCTTTGTTTATTATTACAATAATTGTTGTTGTTTATGCTAATTTACAGTTTAAATAACTTTAAAGAAAAATGAATAAAAAAAAAACGAAAATAATATAAAATATGCACGATTCAGTTATTTTTATCATAACAAGACTTAAGCCACACTAATCGAACTACATATATATATATATACGCTTCATTTGTTTTGTCAGATATTCGATATTCAGTATCTGAAATTGCTGATTACTCTTAAAATAATTATCATTGCGTTTCAATTTGTTTTAAAATACATTTCATGTTTGATTTCCATTTCTGTTGCAATTTCAATAAGCCTTCGCATAAAGTTTAGGCCTGGGAGGACGGCGATGAACTCGACGACGATGAGATGAGAGAAACCGGGGTCGCATTTTCCCAATAAAAAGAAAATATACTTATTTTTTTGTAAAATCAAACGAATCACTATTACGTTATGCCAAATGCCATGCGGAAGCTTTTAGGCCTAAGCGGCCCCAGATCCTAATATATGAATATGTGACACGAATCGATTAAGCCCATAGAAGCAAAAAGAAGAGAAAAGCGATAAAATTATTTGTTCACATTGTTTTACATTAGGTGTCCCATAGCGACAGACTACAATTTTCGTAAAAACATATTTCGCTTTTAATTGGTTTGTGTAAAATTTTTATTACGAGTTACTTTAGAGTATAAGTTAGATTTTGGATTAAATTCTTTAAACCTTTGCATTTCTAATTATTTTTTATTTATTTTTACTTTTCACCAACTGCTTAATACGTAATTTCAAATAATATAATGTCGACTCCAAGTCGACGTAGGATACAATCTCGACATAGGAGTGTGCAGGGTTCAGGCCATAAAAATATTATCATTTGATATTTTTAGCACTTGTTTCGAGAGAAATTTACTCTGAATATCGAGCGTTAGAAAGTAATCAAATTCCGAGCTTTTAAAATTAAAAAAAGAAAAAAAAAAAATCAGAAAGAGAAGTTAATCGGTTTTGCAAACGCATAAGTGACATAATAAGATTAAAAACTAACCAAATGCTTTTGAAACAATAAATTGCAATGTTTAATAAATTACGAGCCATGTTAGGGAATTGTCAGGGAACAGCGAAAGTTCAAATGTGAGACAATAATTCGCCAGTGTCCATAAGCGTTTAATGTTCATGTTAAAGCAGAAAAAGCTAAAAGAAGCCGCAATTGTTGTTGTGTGCGCATTACTGTAAAGGAACAGGTTTTTTGTTTCGTGTTGTAATTAGCAATGAAAACTAAATTGATTATTTCAAGTCTAGAGGCGAACACAACATTCAAACATACATTACCATCCGTCTCCATCTAAGCGCTAAAATTGAATATTAATGCCTTCGAGATGATGCTTGATTATCGACGAAATGAGATAACGAGTGAACTGAACGACACAACTTTGAAATCGAGAATAAGGCGCCGGTTTGTGGCTTTCGAAGTCGGCTAAGCTCGATCGAGAAAACTTGATAGATTTGGATAGGAAGATAGATGCATCTTTCTTACTATCGAATGAGAATTCTTAGAATCAAAAAATCGCTATTGCGTAACAATTTCAAACTAGGTTTGAGTTTAGTCGATATCGAGTCTTATAAACCGACTGCTTTATGCTTATTAAAGTCTTTTCTTTGCATGGCAATGCTTGATTAAGTGTTGAGGCAACGCTTGAATCGCTTGTATATATAATAATATCTTACGGCATCGAAAGCTGTACTTCTCAGCTCTGCTGTCTTTTTGTTTATCCTAATAATTCAATTAGTGCGATGTCAGAATGGTGCGATGTTCCCATTGATAGAAAACTAAACCGGTTTTTTTGTACGTTTAAGAAAACGGGTGTTGCTGTAAAAATGCATTTTTAATACCTTTTTGAGAACTTATCGCATATTTGGCACTGCTTTGAAATGTGGAAACAAACTCCTCAACACAGGCTGAACATCGAACTGAGATTTGTACCGACAATTTAAGAAAATATATATCGCGTTGCATGAAATGTAGCTTTGTTTTGTGAACAGAACTAAAAAACGCATATTTTCGAATTGTAAAGTGAAAATAGTTTACCAAGGTTTTTCTCGGGAACTTTAATACCCAGAGTACTCCCTGCACTGCTCGAATTAAAATTTTATTAGACCTCCCGACTGAGGATATAATCTTAACAATAACAAAACCAATCAGCATTAATCAAATACACAATCAGCCTCTCTATCTATAATCCGGCCCGATCACTATCCTGCCTACATATATAGGCGATATTCCCTGAGTGTACGTAGGAACAAACAGTGAAAATCTATTCGATTTTCCTTATACTTTTATGTAGATATATAATAGTCGCTTGCATTTATTTTGATCAGCAGCATCTATTAGTGAAAATGATAAAGTAATGCAAAGTATCAATGTGCACAACGATTAAATTCGACAGCTTTAACCTTTTACTCCATAAAACATAAACATACCAGTTTCCCATTTAGTTGTTTATTGAGTTATTCAGTATATATAGACGCTGGTCAGGGAGCGCTCAAAATTGCATTTTCGACATTCGTTCGTTTTGCGGTTTGACTTGAAGAAATCTGCTATCGAAGCTCATCGAACGCTTTCAAATGTTTATGGCAACGCTGCTCGATCATATCCCAATTGTTGGTTTTGATTTCAACGGCTTAAAAGTGGTAATTTTTACGTCAATGGTAAAGAAAAGCCCGGAGAATCAAAAGGATTCGAAGAGAATGAATTCAAAGACTGTTTAGACGAAAACCCACCTAAAGAATTTTCAAACAACTTCGCAATGAACGAATCAAGTATTTCTATACGTTTATATGCGATCAGAAAAGTCTAAAAGAAGGAAAAAAGACTACCGTACGACTTGACGAATTGAAAATGCCATTTCGAACCGTTTCGACAAAGCGGTTTCATTGCCCGGCCAGGCAAAAAAAAGCGGGCTTTTCTGTGGCATATTATGATTGATTGTGTGAAAAGTGAATCTACTATGACAATCTTAAGCGCGAAAAGCCATGGGTTAGTCCAGAAGGGCCCTCAAGTTTGGGAAGTTTTGCCTCATCTACCATATTCACCAGCCATAGCGTCTTCTGATTATCATGGCTTGGCTGTCACGCGGACTCGAAATGCAGAATAAGTGCGAAAATGTACATACAATACACGCACTGTGTGTACCATATGTACGCACATGTTGCCTGGAACAAAAAGAAAACGAAAAAAAGTTGACCAATGTATTAGACTGACAGGGTTATTAATCTAAGGTAATCGCCGATACCAAGGATCCCTTATTGTATGATGAGAAATCTACATTAACAAACGATAGTTAGAACTATCACGACTGCTCACGACTGCTCGGTAGAGACCAATTTACCATCAATTTACCAGTGAGGCACGCGCATGTGCGCTACACTTTCTATCTCTCAATCCTCCCCATTTCTTTCTGAGAATCACCGTTTCACGGATATAAGTATAGATCTCCTCTGGCTGGACTGGTTATTAAGAGAAAAAAAAAATTTTTGGATGGCATGTTTAAGTTACAGTAGATAATTTTCTTAAAAAAAATATTTTCTCTTTTTCAAACTGCATACGTGCAAGCTTTCTTCACTTGGATACTAAGCATCAGTTGTTATTTTCTTAAATTGCTCGAAAGATCTTAATAAGGAAATTTTAATGCTTGACTTTTATGTCCCGACCGCAATGAATTGCAAAAAAAGAGAATAAAAATGGAAGGAGGAGAAGGAGAAGGAAAAAAAGGACTGCACAAAAAATTATATTTGGTTTGAAGCGAAATCTTTTATATCACTACCATTAGTAGTTTATGTATAATATTTGTTGACAAAGCAGAGCAAAAACTCTTTTTATCGTAGATGCCGAACTTTAAGATGCCTACAATTCACATATTTATATACTTTGCTTTAATTATAAATGATTTTTTTTTTTTTTTTTTTTTTTTTTTAATCACCAGCCACTCAGGATATGTCTCCTATACGTGCGGGCTTACATAGAGATCGAAAAACAAGAAGAATCTCTGCAATACATATCTAAATTGCCTAAGCGACTTTTCACAAATCTAATGTACAATCGGCTTAAGAAAAACAAAAACAAAAAGTAGCGTTAGAAAGTAATTTGAGTGACTAAGCGTTCTATCGCAACTGAAATGACAAATTTGACTATAACTCTGAAGTTAAGTAAAGGAGATAAAAAAAAATTTTATACCTCAAACTTTATGCATTTGATTGACGTTTATTTCTTAAACAACAGTTCACGTTTATTCGTCTGATTAATGTATATAAAGGAGGCTTTTTAAGGGGTGGAAGGATAGGGGGGAGTGGGGAAGGGGGACAAAACCCAAAAATATAAAAAAGAATAAATACGAAATCTCTTGTTTTCCATATGAACGAACAATTACCTAATTTTCTTATGATTTTCTTTAAAAGATTTGACAATTTCCTTAAACCACCGAGACAGCTGTCATTTTGATAATCATGGCAATACACAAGAAATGATCAACGTATATATGTGTATGTGTTTATACGTACAATTATAACCCAAAATGCATGCATACATATATGTAAAGTTAAATCTTTAAAAAATGTGTTATAAAAAATTAAGAGAATTAAGATAACCATGAGCTCAATTTTATTTATACGTATATACGTATGTAGAGATTTATATATAGAATTTTATAGCCAAACAAGAACGCACATGGTCAATAGCACAACGCCAAACAAACTAACAGTACACATAAACAGTAATAAGAAAAATTATTATTAAGTTTAAAATTTGAGAATTTGTTAAACAGATGCAGTTGAAATTCTTAAATCATATGTATCCATACATATATGTATGTGTACGTATACGAGTGTGCGTATTTATAATGCACACTTAAGTAGACGTGATTATCGTTGTCAAAAGCATCGTTGTTATATATGTGTATATGTATGTGTTATGGTCTATGATAGAAACAAATAAAAACACTCATATGATCATTTAACCACAAGTAGTGGTTATAACCATGTGAGGCTTAGAATTATAAGTAGGCATTTAACATTAACCTACTAATGAAATTGGTTATCTAGATACATTGATACGCGTGTTGTTGTTTGTTTCTTTTGTATTTTAAGATTTTTCAATTCAATGATACTTAGACGTTAGCTTTTGCTTTTCTCTCTCTCTCTCTCTTTCTCTTTCTCTCTCTCTCTATTTCTCTCTATCTCTCTATAGTTTTCTGTACCGCTGTACCCTCCCTCCTATTATAAAAAACAGCAAAGATTTGTTTGTCACAACACTTCTAAAAACGTTATGGTGGTATTTTAAAGCTCAAGGTCATTACTGTTGTTAACAAGTTGTCGCTATCGTCATTGTTAGTTAGTCTTGCTTTTGGGTTTTTTTTCATTTTTTCTTTTTTTTTTTAACATTTTTTTGATTTTATTCTCTCGCGTCTTATTCTTCTCGATCAATTAGAGAATTAAAATGAAAACTTTGAAGCGAACTTTGTGCCTCAAATATCATTTAAGTGATATTAGCTTAAACGGTAGAAAAACACATGCAACATAATGTTCTAAATGTATTTATTAGTAGCTGTTTGTTAGTTGCTCTTGCTATTGTTGTTGTTGTTGTTGTTGTTGTTGTTGTTATTGTTATTATTATTATTAATATTGTTGTTGTATTCACTTATATGTATATATTTTGGAATGAGTGACATTGACTGATTTTATTTTGAACAATTTGATCGGATGTTTTTTTTTCTGTTTTTCAAATGATTTTATTTTTATATGTAAGAATATGTGCATGAGTATGTATGTACGTATCAAATAAATAGATTTTTCTGCAACGGATGTTCAATTCAAAATACACTTATTTTCTAACAGCACGCATTCACTGTAATGCAGTTGTTGATCGTTGCATTCTGTTTGCTCTCCCGCTCACTCCGCTCTCATGTATATTTAATTTGTGCTACGGTTGGGTTTTTATTTTTCTATCCACTACCGCGACCAAAATGAAATTATACTAAATCTGTCTTCTCTTTCGTAGCTCTTAAAAATGCCCTTTGAAAGGTCTTTAAAGAGAGAAAAAAAAGAAAACAACAAAGTTATCATCTCAACTTAGCCCTCTTCGTTTCCTCATTCCTATTAGCTTAACGCTCTTAAGACTTTTACTTATTAATTAAGTCTACAAATAAGGCTAATCCAATGTACGCTTCAGCGTATCAGCATCTGAAAGAAGCACTCCCCACTATAATAATTTGATACAAAATCTGTTGTAAGCATTTAGGGAAAATGCTTTTAACACGCCTGCATTAAAGCGCAATAGTTTGCTTGTATTATTTGTTCATACTCACTTGATGAAGTGTCGGGTTACCAAGATTCGCTTTAAGATGCATTTATACTTTTTTTTTTAAATTTTTTTTCCTATTTTTTTTACTTTACTAATTCAAACATATCGGTATTTTAACTTACTTTGTCAACGTTCGTGCATACAAGCGAGTGTCTATGCAATTGTTTTTGTATTTGTATTTGCTTAAATGCAAGCATATATTTGGTTGACTGACCTGGTTAACTACTTCATATAAATTATTTTGATTTTATTTATCTAGTTTTTTATGCCCAGCTGAGCCAGAGATTATGGGTATACTAATTATTTTATTCAGTTCATAAAGCGTATGCTTTTGCGCATGTGTGCATGTGTGCATGTGCGCAGATGTGTCTGTATGTGTATCTGTCTTTCTTTTTTTGCTATGCGAGGAGGAGGTAAAAATTTTGGTAAGCTATTACTGACCCGTGCCAGCAGTATAGACAATTGGCCATCTATGACGCCCCACACCAACATTATTTCGATCGCGCCCCCCGCTGGGCCACCGCGCACATCAGACATTACTTCTCGGAATAGCCTATTGGCTTCCAATTTCTCTTCTCTCCGCGCGCTGTATCTCTAATCGCTTTAATTACTGGAGCACCTTGGTCATGATTCCCCATGCCCCACATCTCCATACTAATCCAGTAAAGAATTCCCATTGCAATAAATTCCGGGTTTTTTCGTCCATGTCCTCCGCTGTCTCGTGAGGACCCCTCCCAGGTCGACCATACACTACATATATTGGGCAATTGAACCTCACATGACCCATATCTATCATGTCGGAACCTGCGTAGATAACTTCGGAAACAGCCTCGATCAATGTGTGAGGTAATAGTTTACTTCACCATTTCAACTTCCGATCTGTCCTACTACGACGACACCGCTCCTGCCAGCTATTCACTAGGGTCAAGCGCGTTAGCATCAATCCTTGGCGGTCGCCCTTTCTACTTCTTTTCGTAGATGCGATTGTGTGTGCCAAGAATTCGATCTCCGAAAGCTTTATATAAACTAAATATTAATTAAAAAACTAATTGCTTCTTATTTTGTTTCTTCCAGCAGCTTGAGATGAATTCGCAGACTAATCAAAAATATATTGAGTTTTTCATTTCTGTCGTTCCGTACATTGTTTTTTTTATTTTTTTTTTATTCATTTAAGGGGAAACAATTTTTTTTAATTTTCTAGGATATGCTTTGAATATTCTAGGATATGTGGAAAGGAACTCTTTATTTGAATAAAAAAAAAATTCTCTCCTCGATGCGCAACTAGAAAACTACTTGTGTCAAACTACGCTACACTTGTTACATTCCCAGAAAAATTCATATCTAAATGCAGGTGCAACAAAGTCTCTTTGTCAAACTCACCGTTGAATAATTGTGTTAGTAAAACAAGTTAAAACGTTGATTATGACCGAATATTAAGTAACTCAAACCCCTCGCCCCACGACTTAATACAATTCTTCCCATATTCGCATCATAAAACAACAAAACTTATACCTTTTTGCCATAGAATAATAACTTAGTTTTCCTTTGAATCACAAAAATAGATCGAGAATAGACCAAACCTGCCTTTGCAAATTTATATATGAAGTCAAATTTTCGTTCCTTATGAAATTTACTTCAGACGCTTAAAGTTAAGTCACCTTTGCCTTGGGCTTTAACCTGTATATGCAATCTGCGAGAAATGTCACTTCATTACCAATTGAAACTTTTTTCTGCTCTTCACTGGGTCACACGTACGAGAGTATGATGAGGAAAAATCAATGATTTGAAATATTAAAGAAATCTCAGGGTATTATGCAAGCCAGGTTCACATATAATGTTTTGCTTTTGCAGCAAAATAATGGTTTCGCTATAAACGCAAAAATGTTGTTAGAAATTAATTCGACTTTTTAATAACATTGCAGGCAGACGGTTTGTTTTTTTTTTTTTGCAAATAAAAATTTTTTTTTTGCAAATTAAAGGTAAATTTTATATATATATATATATTTTTTTTGCTTTTATTACCAAAGCAACGGCAAATTCACAATTTTATATAAGCCCGATGCATATAATAACAAACACTTTTCTATAGAATAAAATTTAGGTCAACGCATATAAATAATAAATTGAATAAACAAATGGCAGCTGACTTGCGCTTATTTTTTTGTTTTTGCTCTGACTCTACATACTACAATAAAAAAGGAAATTATAAAATTAAAAACAAAAAAAAAAAAATAAAAATAAATAAATAAATAAATTAAAAATTTAACAACAACAATAAGAACAGTAAAACAAACCAGTTGCAACAACTTGTAGAAAATGTTAATATTTTACATCATTAAATTAATGTGATTTTTTAATAATAATGATAATAATAATAATAAAAAATAAATAAAAATAAATTAAAAAAAACTGATTTATCTATAAAAGACAATCTTGTTTCCTGTCAAAAAAACGATAACAACAACAACAACAACAGAATGGCAATTTAAACAAGTTCACACCAAATCAGAGTAGGGTAAAAGTTACTCCCCTTAAAAAGAGAAAAACAAAAAAAGAGGGCGTAATAATTGGTTTTTTTCCCCTTTTTGTTTTAATTTTTTCTCCATAAAACGGGTCATTTAAGCAATAATTTGCTGGATCGTATAAATCAACAGGTAATTATAATTATCTCCTATAAAAAATCTATAAAATATAAAATGTAATAGCACAACTGAGACAATACAATGCTAGCTTCGGCCACCGCCACCACTACCGTGATCGCCATTAATACTGCTACTACTACTGCCAGTAGTAAAATAGTACCTTTACTAATAATATCAGAGACTCATACAAGGTAATTTACACTAAACCATGAACTTTAATAATATGTAAAAGAATATGAATGTCGTTGTAATTAATTAAAATATATAAAAATTCAGGGTTAACATATACATGCCACCTATACATATTATGCATATGAATACAAAAACAAAAAAACAAAAAAGAAAAAGAAAAGAACAAGCAAAACAAAAGTAAGAAAAACCTTAAGAGAACACAATGGCACAATACTTGGATATTTAATAAAAATCAAAGAGTTACGAGTTGAGAATTTATCTTTTTTTTTCCAGAGAAATGAACTTCGCAGTGCATGCATATATACAAGCACCCATTGTCAAAAAATACCAGGAATCTGTGCGAAAATTCCATTCATACGATTAATACCAGTGCGTTAGTTTCTATATCTTGTAGCTTAACATACACCTATTAAGTTGAAAAAAAAAAAGAGGAAAAGGAAAAGGAAAAGGAAAAGGAAAAGGAAAAGGAAAAGGAAAAGAATTAGGCAATCGAGTACTCGAAATTCCCGATCAATCGATATTGGAAAAAAAGAATTTGTTTTCAGATCCTTAAGACGCCCAATGGATTTGCTCATTAACTTTTTTTATAGCGGATTCGAAAATCCCATTGGAAACGTACTCCCCGAAAATCCAATTTAATGAATTTAAAGAAAAAAACATTTGCATTTTTTGCTGGTACTAGAACCACAATATAATACAATAGATACAAGGCCAATTGTCAATGTCTATGTATCTGTGGGAAATCATTTATTTACAACAACTGTCAACGTTAGCTATAGTTCAATTTGTTTCTTTGATTACTGCTATAAATAAACATATATATATATAAAAGCAAACGTTGTTACATCGTATTCTATATTTTCAAAGTTTCAATTAAGGTTTCTGAGAAGGCATCTCTGAGCAGTGTTAAAAACGTTAAAAGAACCATCGATTAATTAAAAAAAGAAACTTTAAACATAAGTTGAACAAAACATTCACATAGAATCGAAATCCCGCTCTGGTCTTCTCCATTAACAATATGGATATAGTACAATAAGGGAAACAATTACTCAGGACATGTAACACGACGATGGTTAGAAAGAAGCAATGAAAGAGATAGGGAGCGACCATAGCCTGGTGGCCAGTCGGTAAGTAGCAAGCAGCACCCGCTGGTATGGTCAAACCGTATTGAGATTTAAATCCGCGCAACAGCAACCAACTTGGTAGTCGCAACTCTTATCCAGAAGCCCATTGATGACATATATGAGTGTATTTATAAACATATAGTGTATTGATGACGGAACGTTCAGTTATCAGTTTGACTTGCAAACGATCTTATAATCAGCTAAAAATCAATTAAACATTATGTTCATACTGTTGATATTCGGTTCACATTTTTTTAAAATTATAATTATTTCGTTTACTCAAAATTTCCAACGGAAATTCAATTCGTTCAGTGCAATCAATTAGTTCTGCTTTATCCAAATAACTCTAGGATTTTTCAAAAATTCCTAAGAAGTCATTTTTTGAGGTTTTATTTAAAACAACAAAACTCATTATCATCAATAGCCTCGAACACAAATATAGTATTTACTGATTTATAATTCTTGACGATTTTCACGACTATGGGTTCTTGCGAGGTGTTCGGAGACATTTGTTTCCAGAAAAGAAAAGAAAATTCAAAGACGAAAGTCAAGATGATCCCGTCATATATTGCTTATGGAGTAATGTGTCGAAACCCAAATGTTACGCTACAGCATTCGATTTTTGTCTTCAATGCCACTCACTTTAAAAGAGGATCATATCAACAACGTTAAGAATTAGGCATTCAGACTTAAGTGTTTGAGTAACTACCGAAAGCCATCATATATCCATCCAATGTTCACTGACACTCTTGTCCTTGTTGTCTGCCTCTAACGGTTTACGAGAATCAATACAAAAGTTAAAAAACTTTTTTTTCTTTTTCCCAGCACTTTTTTGACGGAATCCATATATATATATATATATGTAACGATGCTGGATGATTAAAAATTGAAATATTTTGAAAAAAAAAAAAAAAAGAAAAAAAAATTGATTATGAATCATGCATATGTGCATTTATTTAATATATTCATCTGATTTCTGAGAAGATTTTTCTGAATAACAACAACAGCAGCAGTAAAACCGATATGCAATAATAATACCAGCAACAATAACAACAAGCAAAAACTATGCGCACGATTGTTTTCTTATTCTAAAGGCGGTAAATTAACGTTAATTAAAGGGTTCTGTGTTCACCTAAAAGCACACAAAACAATTGTTTCATTAAGAACTTTTATTGCACTTGTGAAAAATAAATGACATCAAGTTTGTGACTTAAATCTTTTGTTTCACATTCGATTTCTATTTCAAATTTTTTTAATGTGCTTCTACGACTTCTCCTCTATTGATATCAGTGACATTTATAAATGTTATTTCATCGCTTCTTTCCCTGCAGTAATTATTCATAATAATTGTTATTAATGTTTGCAAATAGCTAAACAAAAAAACCAACAAACAAATATACATATATGCACATAAGCATCGATAAATATATGACTATATGTATATATATCCCTAAGATTGGTAATTACGTACGTATTAATAATAAGTCCTCGAAAAAGCGTTAAAGTGGTTAAAGGTCAAAAATTCATTCATCAACTAGTTTGATAAATTTTAATCATTTTTCCGATAGCATCGCTATACAATACGTTCTGTGTGACTTAAACGAGATACTAAATAAAAAATTGTGTCACACATTTCCTATGACCTTAAGAACTTGCATGCAAATCAAGTCATTGAGAGTTTTCTTTACTTTTAAAGGATTTAAAGTAAGAAAAGTGCATTCCCTTTTGGGGTGAGTGTTTGATACCCGCCCTCTTAGATCGGCACTTTGAAATTCTAAAGTATTTTATTAAATCTGGGTACGATAGCCCACTAAAAAAATTTGTGCAAAATTTTAAAGATACAACAAATTACAATCTGTTCTTTCTTTCTTTTATGCGCGCTGTTGCAAGAAGAACACTTTGCCTATTTAACTTAATCCCTTTAGCCTTAACAGAGAGTTTTACGTCGGAAAAACTTTGCTCAAAGGCTCTTACATACAGCACGTTATCGCTGGTAACTTTTCTCAACGGACAGCAATTTTTCTCAAAAATACCCTATTGATCGACATATTCAACCTTTGAAAAATTTTATGTTGCTTTCACTAGACGCAAGAGTCACATATCCGGTGTTAAAATACAATTCCTTACGAGTTTTTTGTCTATCCATCACCGAGGATTGAGATTTACGTATGGGAATACATTGTCTTTGATTTCAAAAGAATTGAGCACGCCTACTCATTACTATATACTGGATATACGCCTACTCATTACTATATACTGGATATACGCCTACTCATTGTCATATACTGGATATACGCCTACTCATTACTATATATTGGATAGTGTAGAGGATTCGGCCCCAGTCGTATATAACTTTCTTGCTTTTTTTGTTATGAAAAAAACTCTTATTTCAAATGTTTCTCATCGCAATTGGATCCACGCATGGATGAAAAGACGATGTTTTGAGGTTTTTTCACGAAAAGATCCATTTTCCGGGTACTATCATAATAAGTGAGGACGTGCTCAGGCACACGACACGACAACGTTTAAGAAAGGATGTGAGGTTACATTTAAATTGAATTAGCAAGGACACACACCGGAAAACGGCAAAAAGCATTTCGTTCGGTAGGACATTTATCGAGGATCCTTGCAATGCTAATTTCATTTTTTCACAGCATTCGGTCTAACTATGGCAGCCAGGTAAACTTTCGCTTTTCCAAACACATATTTGACGTAATAGAAAAGCTTTTTCGTATCATATTTTCACCAATAACGATAGAGTTTTATTTGGTTTTTAATCTTATTTGAGAAAATTCTGGTATAATTTTATTGTAACTCTATTCAGGATTAAATCCTTCCAGGCCTTTGCTTAACAGAAGTCTGTTAAAGGATTCATTGGTTTGTGTCTCTACTACTACTTCGACTGCAACCAATATTAATCAGAAAGGAAAAGGAGATGTACAGCACAATTCATTTCATGTCGTGACCTTTCTATTTTGTAAATCATTTACATCATTTATTGCCAGTAGTCTGCCCTAGTAAGGGCAAGAAACTGCATCCAATTAATTTAATGAAGCAGTGGCTTTTTTAACCTTATCATCGATATTAATGGCTTGTGTGATTCTAGTCATGTTTTTTTTCTTTTTGAATATTCGTGGCATTCGTGGTTCATCATCCATCAAAATCGAGCAACATTTTCTTAAATCAACAAACACCCGAACACTTCTTGTGTTTCGCAAAAGATAACTCAATTTATGCAAAGGTTTGCGCACATTAGCGATATAACTTATGCTGTTGTGTAAAGGGTAGAAAGATAATACCTTCATACGGTAAAGTGAAGTTTTGATAAATGTTCAGAGAGTACAAGTCAAGTGACGTAAGTTTTAAGACCGTACTTTGATATGGAAAAATCGAAATATTATGATAGACTGTTGTCTTCCATTAGAAGTCGCCAACCATTAACAGCATCTTCTAATATCTAAAAAGAGCACTCCAATCTTTCGTCTAAGCTATATGCTATCAGATCGTTAAGGATATAAGCGACTTTGTATTATTAGTGAATAGGTATGAGACATAACTTTCCTGTTGACAAATTTTAGGTAAGCGAACGTACCCATTATTAAGCTTACGAGTCTTCAAATATATTGTGCTGGCTGATGGCAACAGTTCACGATACCAAATACTATTCAAATCCAATTAAAGACTCAGCAGAGTCTTCCCGAATGTTAGCGTAGGCTTGGCTGGTCTTACATTATCTTATTCATATTCTTGTCTTAGAACAATGAAGCCATCACTTTCTTACTTCTTTTCATTTATGTCCTTTTGTTTGCATAAATAAATTTCTAAAAAACATGTATAAATAATTTAATCTTCTGCATGAATTAAATAAGCGCAAAATTTGATATATGAAGTCCATCGTCTAAATTTTCAACTGTTTACGACTTGGCTTTTATGTCTAACAGCTGCTGTAGCTATACATTTCATACCTAATTTATATGGAATTCGATTAGGAAAAGAAAGAGCGAGAGAGAGTGAGAGACGGCGAGAGGCAGCGAAAGGTCGGACAATTTAAATTCTGAAAGTTAAAATGTGAACATAACAGATTAGTTGACAGCTCATCTATTAGCACCAGAATCTTTGGAAAAACAAAGCGCAACAGAAACAAAACACAATGAAGAAAACTTATAAGATCCCAAAGAGACAAAAGCACAAAAAAAAATTCACAAAAAAAAGAAAGAAATTAATTCAAAACCCTTGTCAAATATTAGTTGTATACAAAAAAAAAAAAAAAATTTCACCAAATGATGTCTGTTAAATTGATGTATATATCCGGGCGGTGAGAGAGATAACGCAGACACCATTGCGCTATAGTAACGCAACAAGACAGCATTGCTTAGATATATCGCAGGAAAGTTAACTAACACAAGAAGGAAGAAAAACAAAAAACAAAAAAAAGCAAGAAACAGGTGCATTTTGACTTGACCCAATAAACGAAATGTTTTCATCAATATTGTGGCAACAAATTATGGTCTCACTTGGCATTAGAATTGAATTTCTGTATAAAAGCTTAAACATTCAAAAGCCATTTGAAAAATAACAAATTCAGTCGCAAAACGATACGTAAAAGTTATAAATTTTTGGTTTTTGCTTTTTTCTCTTATTTCCTTCATTTATTTTTTTTGTTTTTTGTTTTTTTGGCCGGAACGCCCTTTTGCAACACGATACTTTTTTAAAGCCAAAGGCTTCAACAAATTAGAAATTCTAGAAGGATTTCAGTTGAATTTTTCCTTTTTTTTGGGTTTTTTTTTGTTTTTCTAACTCCCGCAGGCAATTTCAGCAGCTGTACTCTAAAATAAATGTTAAAGAAATTATTCGAAATTAAAACTCTATTAGTGATGTTAAGAAATTAGTAGCAAATTACCTAGGATGGCTGTAGTTATTACGAACCGCCGTACGAATTTATTCACAAAGAGTTTTTCGTAGAATTGTTTCAAGTTTATTATTAGTAGAGTAGAACGTGTCGTTATTTGAAATACTTGCAAGCGTTTAGTAAACTTAGCATAGACGCTGTATTGACTATCAAACCACGATTCTTTTTTTTCTTTTTATTTTTATTTATTTATTTTCTTTCCCTTCTTTCTTTTCTTTACTTCTTCAATCGAGTTGAATGCTTTTATAAGCGGAAGTCACTTATTTTCTTAGAATTTTTGCAGAGACTTTTGATTTTCGAAAAATGCAGCAAATTTTCATCGCTACCCATGAATGTGCCCAGTGCCCAGAGCCCTTACTAGAAGAGCATTCTTTTCTAAAAGGGACGTCAATATGTCCATATTCATGATATCGAGACATCTCAGCGTAAAGGTGCTCGGCTCCATATAGAAAAACTCGTTCTGGAAATGTTCGCATTTCTAAGCTGAAATATGCTACGCTCCCCGCTGTTATTAGCAAACATTACGCCTTCCGATAGATTACATATCGTGTACCCTTTTGGAGATAGCCTCAAAAGACGAGACAATTTTTCAAGATAAGAGTCGAAAAGAGTCGTCGTTGAAGAGAGAGATAGAGATAGAGAGATATACCTGTTCATTCATTTTGTTCTGATTTAAATGCACTTTTGACTAAAAAAAAAAAAAAAAAAAAAATCAGACCGCTATAGTTTATACTCCAAATAGCTAAAAAATTTCCTAAATGTAGAGACTTTCTCAAAATAGAATGTCATACGAGCAGTAGTCGTTTAAATGCCTCAGTCCAATTCATTTTGTAATAGCTTTCGCTCGCGGGTCAAAACGTATTAATATAAAAATGTCATCAAAATAATATTGTGAACAAAATATAGCGGGAATTTGTCAGTTAAACTTCCCGGGTTCTACGACAATATATATATATTTTGTTGTTTTACCCGGTGCTACTGTATGTCTTCGACATCTATGTAGACTTTCATGTCAATATATTCAATTGCGGCAGAGCTAGACGCGCTCTTGTAAACCTATAGAAATGCGTCCTACTGCAGTGGGGCGACCCATTTTTTATTGACTCGTTGAATGCCTTTGAAGAAGAAGAAGAAAAGAAAGAAGAGGCCAAAGCGAGAGTGAGCCAACGCTTTCTGACTGGTAGTTTGTAATGGAGCGCTCCATTATGGAAGCTGTGACATGGGTCTATGCATAGCAACCGATAACAATCCGTTCAACGAGCGAATGTCGTGCAAAAGGAGAATCAAGGCCGAAAAAAACGCGCCCAGTTTGCTGCATACGAACAGCTTTTTGCGATTATCGCACTGTCCTGCTTTATGCATTTCTTCTTCCAGACCAAATTATTAATCACGGATATTATTTGAAGGCGATGAAAGCGATGAAGGCGTTAAACTTGATTTGGAAGAAGAAGTAAAAATTCTCGATATAATAAACAAAATCAGTTTATTTTTTGATTAGCATTTCAAAAATTGCGATTTGTACGTTGAACGCAAACGTACATGGACAGACACCAATTAGATATTGTAGTACCTTAGGCAAAACATTAAGATTAAATTTGTACACTTCTGTCTCACTGTTTTAGTCGCGTGTTGTTACCGTTTATGAAGAACATCATGCTGCATTACAGCAACTTTTAGACCTTTTACTTCACTTGTCTATGATATGCAATTTTCAAGTTCTTCAAAGTCTTTCAAATAATTTCATCAGGAAATTCTCTTACTGGTAGCGAGGAAGGTTATTGAGGAAAGCAAACAAATGATATAAATATGTTAATAATAATAATAATAATAATAATAATAGTAATAATAATAATGAGAAGAGGTGACTAAAACCATATTAACAATTTTGGGCGGAGCAGAGGTTTCACGACTAAAAAATATCAATCTGTCATCCCGATTATGGCGACTATTAATCTTTCTAACATAACACAAAGCCAAGCATCTCTATATGCATATGCATGTATGTATGTATGCATGTGTGTATGTATGTATGTATGTATGTATGTATGTATGTATGTTTGTATGTCATGCTCTAATAATGCTATTAATAATAACTGAAAACAAAAATATTTCAATAGCAATCTTCTACTAAATAAATAAATAATATTTAAAAATATATATATATTTTTATACATATGTACATACATATTTCAAAGATCGTCACGATAGCATTAAACAATAAGAAAATTAAAAAAAAAAGAATAAACGAATAAATTAGTTTCAGTATATATTTAGGGTTAATGATTTCATAAGCACCGAAAAGTAATATCAATGAAATTCCTCGTTCAAGCCATTTCTCTCTCCCTCCCGCTCAGACATACACACGCGTACGCAAACACAAACACAAGCACACACATTTTGCGAGACATACGATGAATTTCTCTTCAATTAACATATAAAATAAAATAACAATTAGTGGTATATTCAACTAAATTCTGAATTCTAAATTGTATGTGTGTGTGTGTCCGACTGCTGCTACTGCTGTACACACAAGTCATTAGCAGAATTCTGATAATATTGGTTGTCTTAAATGCACATGCATGGACGTGTTGGTAGATGAGTGAGTATTTTCTTTATTTTTTTTTTACTTTTTTTTTTCTAATTTATTTATTTATTTATTTATTTTTTTTCTGTTCACGTTTTGGTATGTCAAGCACTGCTACAAGTGAACGTGTTTAAAATTGTTAATCAGTAACAAACAGCACACACACTATCAGTCACACCATACATTTACAATTAATCAAAGAGAGTATAATACAAAAGTATCAAATACTAGTAAGCTTTCGAAGCTAATTTTAAAATTCTTTTTGCATACAATCGCACCATAAAACTTTAAGAAAAAGAGTACATTACGAAATAAGTATTTGTCTTTTTATCTTGTTTTTTTTTTTTCGTATTTAGTTATTTTTTTTTTTTNTTTTTTTTTTTTTTTTTTTATTCGCATATCCAAGTTTATTAATTTCATTAATCGATATGTAACACTCAGATATAGTTTACTTTTTGGAAATTAATTTCCACATTTTATTTTTTAGTTTCTATACCTTACGTCATTTGTAATACAGGCTATCTCAAGTTTGTGTGTGGAGTTTTACAACACCCAGAGGAACACGAGATAGAGCCGCTTTTTTGTGATTCTGAATCGATCAACGTAATAATAAAAGATGGCCCTATCTCAAGTTCTTCTGTGTCTCTGTCTAAGCTTGTCTGTCCGCCAGTACTTTTATGTTTAACCTACAGGTCGCAGGTACTGCGATAAGATATTATGATGAAATCTGGCACACCGACGTGTATGTAACGCCTTATCGCTTGGAAAGTCGCTATACGAAAAATTACATAATGCGAAACGATATAGAATGTTTAATGGTGGACGATGGTCGTTTATAATGTTTTTACTTATTTGAAGAAAAACTTAGTTTTTAAAACGTAATTCCAAAATATTGGCCACCGTGCATAGCAAGCTTTTGCCACTTTTCCAACGACTCATGTGTGGCCGCAGTTTATTTTTCTTCGATCTGAACGATCTGAATAAACGGTAGTACACATTATTAAGATGATGCGTTTGCTCGATTACCATAATATCGTCCATCGCGCGCGATAATAGCTTTTTGCTAGTTAGGGTTTTTTTTGGTTTTACCGGCCGATCTAATTGCACAAGGTTTTCTGTATCGTGAAAGTTTGAAAAATTCTTAATACCTTATGGCAGTATTACCATATCAGTACCGATCAAATAGAAAATAATATATAGCAGGCAGGAATATTTCTTTTCATCCTCAATCTTGTTGCAGGCAATCACGTTGAACGTTATATCGAAACATTTTACGTCTGGATCTGGGGGATATACAATAAATTCATTTATTACCGCTTAATTGATCTCTGATACGATGCACATTAATGTTACAATGTCTATATGAAAAGTGCAATCAATTAATCGTCTTTCGTCTGCACTTCGGTTTATTTTCTATCAATCAACCGAATTCGTTTACGGCACTTTATATTATATATTATGAATCAACAGTTCAGGCACTTGCTATTCCCATCTTTTATCTTTCTCCTTCTTTCTCTCTCTCCCGCCGTCCCTTTCCTTTTAAGCGTTAGTCCTTTCTGACCACCGTGCCTACACATATAGAGAAGATGCCTTGAGTGGTCGGTGACATAGAGAGAGAGAGATTTTCATTTAGTATCCCTTACAAGGTCAACTCTTTAATATCTTTGGATTGTCCTCGAAATCAGCCCAAAGAATTGTATGCACGTACTTCAAATAACTAAAGTTTTTTAGCATTTATTTTGCGCTTATTTTAAAAAAAGTACTTTTGCGACATGTTCTACATTTGCTCGAGGGTTCGTCGAAACTGTACAATGAGAGCAAATAAGAATTGAAATGAAATAAAATGTGAAGGAATTTAACCATGACCTTTTGATGACCTTTCCGTTCGTGGTTTAAATCGCGGAATAGTGAATTAATTTTGAAAGAGCTGAGCCTGTATTAGTTTAATCATTTTAACCGCTACAATCAATAACAATGGACTAAGTACTTGTAGTCTCAGTAAAACGAAAGCCTCTTCGATCTAACCACGTTACTCCTGCTAACAAATAGTGATTTTCATGCACTGGGTTTACTTGGTTGGTTGTCAGGACGTTACTCTATCAAGTTCTTACGATGACTACTGACAAATTCACATGATCCGACGAACTTTTTGTGTGACGTGTTATATACGCCGACGAAACAAGTCTATGTCCAAGTTTATCATATAAAAACAAGCATCACATGTATGAAATTTTGTTTGTATTCGTTTAGAAAGCTGCTTAACTTACAATCCATATTATAGCAGAGTAAGCAAGTAGTGTCTGCGAAATCTTCAAGTAATCAGGGTTTGAAATTCTGCCAAAAGTAATTACGATTTTTCATTTAGGTTCTGACACGCATTTCGCAGAGCATTGCAAATAATTCTGTATATAAAAAGAAATAAATAAATAAAAATAAAATATTACAAGTAAATAAGGAATTTAACCTTATATTTATTGTAGACTTGAAGTACTTATCTTCCAAGGTAAGACTATTACTACTATTTAGATGAAGGAAATAAATGTTACGAGTAAAAAGTAGGATGAGTTTTATCGTTTCATATCTAACTTTCCGAAACACATATCCTAGACCCGATAATGACCTCGTTGATCAGCTTGGAATTTCATTTTAGAATATCTGTGGGTTGTCCCTTGTTATCACCGTTAGGATCGTAAAAAGCAAAAAAATACACACAGAAAACTGATGTCGAACGCGTACACTTTGATTTGAAGTTGTTAACAATTCAAATGATTTAATCAATTTACAAATACATTCAAAATGCATAGAAAACCAAAGTAATTTCGAAAATAAGCTAAGACTACGACATCCTAAGCAGATATCCATTTGAAATTTTATCTCAATATTCATTAAAGTGATCTATAAGTATAAGATTTCCAGACCATGATCACACGCCTACAATTAATAATAATAATGACGCGATTAGTATTCAAAATTCGGCCTGATTTAAATATAATTTTTCTAAATGTTGCATACAGATAGCAACAAAAGATAGATAAATGTATTAAAAGCTTTACGCTTAAATGAATGTAACTTTCTTACTGATTTATTCTGGTACCCTATAGCACTTGTCATCAGTTTGTGCGGATGCACGCAACACCCAGAAGGACTTGAGAAATACCAACTTTAATAACACCAATTAATCTTGTTTGTCCCTCTGTCCATCTTGTCTAATTTATTCAACATATAGGCCGTCATTTTTGAGATATTTGCTATACGAACGTGTTTTTAGCCGAGAACGAGCGCTATCGAAAATGATTCGGGTCGGAACACTTTTTCGACTACTTCTCATGTAACGCCTTCATTTCAAAAGTCGTTATATGAATAGCTGCAGGGTGGTGTAGAGTATTTAATGGGAAGCCGTAGCCTACTGTAGTGTTTTCAATTACTTTCATGTGTTTATGAACCTTTGTTTTTTTTAAATTAGCTAAAGTAACATTTTCCGTGACGCGACATACTAATAGATGTCTATAGTATAGAAGAACTTTATTGGAGATTTTATAAATTGTAAATCTTTTCCATTCGCGTAAATAGAAAAAGCATTCGTTTTAATTCCTTCGAGCAACACTTAATGTGCAACATTGAATCTAGATTCACAAATTGTCCTCTTTCATTGACCGCACATTGAGGACAAGATTTCGATCGGCTGAATCGTGTCACAAGAAGTTCCTATGGAACTGGTAGAAGCCTGCAAAATCAGAAAATTTTTTCTTCACCTTTTCTGTTGAATAATCTGTTCATCATTTTATTATTATTATGGGCGTTGCTCTTTCATAGCCATCGCTTGTAAACATAGCTATAGTATAATAGGCTGTTGCCAGCCCACTTATCAATTCATTTTTTTTAAAGATTGTTATTAAAATCATGCAAAAAAGAAAATCGTGTAAAAATAATACCGAATAATGCGAAAGCAATAAAAAACGAATTTTTTATTTTTATTTTTATTTTTAAAGTATAAGAAGTAAGCTTAAGCGGATTGAGCATTAAATGTAACTCATTTCTCCCCCACTAATGATTTCGTGCATTTTCGACAAAAAAAACTGATTTATTTAAAAGAATATGCAGAAGATTCATTCAAATATAATTGTGTGTGTGTGTGTGTTTTACTACTATTCTAAAATCGCGCGTATTTATATTTGTAAATAAGTTTTTGCGCACATAAACACAATGATGGTTGGATTATCACCTCGAGTCATAGCCAGTCAATCAGTTAACTAGCCCCCAAGTGAGGTTCGTTGACATTGTCAATAGCATTTACTTATTGCATTATTATTATTCACCATTTTTTTTATTTCATTTTTATGTATGCGTGCATTTAGGTGTGTGTGTGTGTGTGTGTGTGTGTCTGTATGTGTGTATGTGCGTGTCTCAGCGCTTATTTGCGTGCATCTGTAAATTGCGCGTGCATAAGCATTATATTCATGTGATAAAATAATATAATATGTATGTGAGCAGAAAAGAAAAACAAAATTCAAATAATTCAAATTGGGTTTCAGTCTCTATAGCCGCAACACAACAATAAGAACAGCAACGAAATGAAAATTTTGCACGTCGAATAGGCTTTGTAATCGTATTACAATATATTACACTATGATCGATTGTTGATGGTAGTAGTATTGTAATGTGTTTTTATAATTAAATATGCGATTCTAAACTTAATTACGTGTACATTTATATATAATAAAAATTTTATTTAAAAAAAATAAATAAAAAAATATATTCAAAGAATTTTAATTTATGCCACCCTTTTTTCCATTTTAACCATATTTGTTCCGAGTACAACATGTTCACACAACACACTGTTTATAGATTATTCAATACGTGTATAATATTCAAGAATTGAATCTATCCTCAGCAAAAATGTAGACGATAGACTTTTATTTTTACTTTACTAACGTCTTTCTTAATAAAAAGCGCTCAAAACTTAAAGGCGACGACCTTCAAATTTAAGACGTTATGTATGAAACTATTCCTACCGCGCACACATAATCTCATCTCGTTTTCATTATTAAGAAATTAAGAGCTTAAAGGGTTATTTCTTCAAACACTTCCAATTTCGATGCTCAACCATGCTTCTCAAAAACAATGTGTATAGTATTCCGATCGTTTAAATCGATTAACAAAAATTCTTATCAGATTTTCCGTAGAATTAAAGAAACACAAAAGCAAATTCATCCTCCTAAATGTATGTAGATTAACCAGAGGAACATGTAGAGAGAACGTGTAGACAATATGTAGCCGCTACCTTTAAGGTGCACACTTTCATCTTTCAAGTAGATAGTGCAATAAATTCGGTGCTTACCACATGGTTTATGAACTACTAACTGTTGGCAAAGTATGCAGCGTATGGTTATGTATTGCATTTTACGGCAGACAGAGTTGTATTTTTTAAAAACTTACATCTTCTCAAAATTTCGTTGTGCTAATTTCGTTTAGTCAGCGCGGCTGCGGAGAAATATTCGATTTTTTTTACATTAATAATAACACGTCGATCAATTATCTCGTATGATGACATATAGATGTCGCCACTATTGATGAACCCATATGAATTTTTGGACAAAACCTTTCAAAATAAAATTTTTAAAAATTTCATTGGATGCCGACAGTTTAGTTTTCAAGTTACAGATGTTTTAGGGACATTACTTTTTTGAACACTTTAGGCGATTTGCTGTCCATTCGGCTGACTGTCGAATTGACTCCGGAATGTAGTGGTGAACCCATGTTTCATCCATTTTCATATGTCGCGCATGTGAACATCCTTTTCATTTCCTCTAAACGACATCAACAAGTTGCTGTCAAAAGCAAACACACGCGGCACCCACTTCGAACAGATCTTTCTCATGGACGAATGTCCATGTAAAATTGTAAGCGCACTGCCTTCTGATATCATTAAAGTCTCAACTATCTCACGCAACTTCAATTTCGATCGTCCAAAGTGATGTTGTTCACTTTCTTTTGTTTGTTGACAAGACTATCGAATTCGGGGGATCAGAGCGTTCAGCATTATCGGTGTATATATGACAAATTTATTTTTTCGATGGACAAGAGTCACTATAACATTTTTCAATCCAATGCTAGTTGTAAATGAATTTTTAGATCCACCTATAGTTATGGTACACGGATATATTAAATAATTGCGGACGTATGCAACACCTAAAATGGATTAAGGTAGACCCGCCTTTTTTTGTTCCGATCGATTGAGAATGAATTTCTGAATAGATCTAAGTTTATCTGTCTATCCGTCTGTCTGTCCGTACTTCTGTCTGTTTTTCTTGTCTTCAACCTACAGACCGCAATTTTTGAGGTATTTTAGTGAAATTTGATACAACGATATGTGTGAGACGAACGCTATCGAATACGGTTCGGATCGGACTATTCTTCCAATCGCTTCCCATAAAATACCTCATTTTGAAAAGTCATTCCGTATTAAGCGAATTGATATAGGGTTTTTAATGGTGGGCCTTGTCTCACTGTTTCAATCAGTTCATGAACAGTAGGTCTTGCAATGTATGTGTGGCTCTTACTTTCTAGTTTTGCACTCAACACAGTTAGACAATTCGTTTACCAGTTTAACGTTCTTAATAAATATGAATGAGAAAATATTTTCATTCAAAATTAAAAATCGCATTATCTGCGACAGTGCAACGAACTCTAAGCGTTTCTTTATCGATTGATAAGGAATGACATAGATTGGCTACGAAAGGAGAAGCCTAAAAAAGTAAAATCTTTGATCCTTAAAAGAGTGGTTGAGTTCCAACTGCCAGGCAGAATAGCATAACGTAGCATTATTTTGGAAGCAATTGAATCCTGTTATAAAAGAAATGATACGAGTGACTTGGAACTTGAAGGAACTTATTGTAGAAGAGAAATTTTCATACGCCCATTACATCAGGGCAACTAAGCTTTCAATTCGTTTCATTTCTCTTGAAACTTTCCAAATTATAGTTGGGTTCAAAAAAGTTACCCAAAATCCGTGAATGTCAACCCCTCGCTTACGGAAAGTGAAGTGAAAATGACCCAAGTCGATCGAGCAATGTTGCTTATATGTCGCTCTATAATGTTATTGTTGCGAAAAGCCATAGGGAGTGTTTGCCAAGTTTATTTATTAAGTGGCTCAATACTTTTTAGACAATTGATATTATTTATTAAAATGAAAATTAGTTTTTAATTTTATCAATAATTATTTAATGTATAATAGATTAAAGGCATTAAATAAAAAATATTTTCCCATCTAACGCAATCACCGTTAACAACAGTTCTATTAATACTGATATTTAAAGTTTCCACAATTCGATTATTAATCTTACTTAATATTTTTTATGTTTCTTGTTTGTTTTGCTTTTTTGCATTTTATTTAATCTCTAAGGTTAAACAAACAACAAAGTCTCACAAATTATGCATTTGTAGAAAAAAATGTTTGCATTTGTTTTACATGCTTAGGTAGCAGATAGAGTTCTATTTATTTTTCACGTTACACCCCTACACATGTATTATGTATCATAATAAACTTGTTATAGTACAAGTGCACCCATTAGTGCACAACGGGCTTCTTAATTTTATTACACCACTTGTAAGAGCACGAAATGAATGTTGATTTATTCATTTGTTTTTCTGTCCTTCTGTCCTTCTGTCATTCTGTCATTCTGTCCGTTTATATATCCCTCCAAAACTATAAATTGGTTTATCTTTAATCTTTAAAGAGCGGGGGTAAAAAGTTTTGCTATGAATAACTTACGGTGTACGCAAGACTTTTGAAAAAGTATCGATATGAAAACTTGGACTTAAGAGAATGCTAGTGATTGGCTGGCTGATGTTAGATTGCTCAGAACCATCATTAAAGACGAATTTCAAGCTAACCTGCCTGCAAGTCAAGTGAAAACGTAAAACAGTAGCAATTTCGTATATCGAATGCGAAAGGAGAGGTTGCCAACTGCCTACAAAGGCAATGCAAATAAAAATCCAAAAAAATGTTGTTATATTTTGCTCAATTCTCGATCTCAGATTCATGAATCTGAGAATTCTATTAACAAATATTTGGACTTGAAATTAAATCGAGTTAACTTTTGGTTGAGAAACAAAGCAGCCCTTGATCAGATCATGACTGTGCTGAGTGCCCAAGATTCGCGTGTAAGTCGTGTATACTTTTCTATAAAATTTTTAGTATTGTTTGAAAGCATATGTTATGCATATATATATATGCATATATATATATATATATATATATATATATGTGTGTGTGTGTGTATGTGTATTCATTTTTCTAAAGATTTAAAATAGCCGTTAAATACGAGACTTGTATAAGCACTCATTGTGGTTTGTAAATTTACGTTATTATGTTAAGGTCAAGGCAGCTCCCTGCAGTTCTCCCCGTGTAATTATGGAAGCAATTGAATGCTGAGAGATGTTTTCATAGCACACAACTTACTGATATACATTTAATTACACAAAAGACGTTTTAGTTTACTACTCATACTATTATTGTTGTTAGTATACAAAAAAAAAAAATAATAAATAAATAAAAAAATAAAAAAGCAAAGTGGTTGTAATATAATTTGTGTGTCTAGATATATTATTATTATAAAACTCGATATGTATGAGGAAATAGAAATCATTTATAAAACAAAAAAAAAAACCTTCAGCGAGGTTTCATTTTCAGTAAATATGTTGTATAGATATTTATTTCTATGCATTTATCCTCTAACTCATGGCTAAGAGGAGCGGGTTTATACTCTGTTTGGCTTTGCATTGGAAAGCGTAGACACAAATGTAACAAATCGTATTCATAGTAAGGGTTTAATTACCGTAGATTCTAAAAATAAAAGATCATGAAAACCTATTATGTTTAATTACGTCATTCCATAAATAGTTCGGTCTCTTTTCTCTTATCTTTCCCCTTGTTTTGTTTCTCTTTCCTTTTTTCTTTTTCAGCATTAGCGCTAGTATCAATCAGCAAAAGACTTCTTTCAAAGTAATTCTTACAGGGCTTATGTGAAAGTTTCAGGTCTGCTTTTTATAATCGACTCCAGGTCGGGTTCCTTCTTCTTTCTTCGTTCTTCGATCAAAGTTTTCTCAAGTTAAATATTCTCATGACTAACACATGATTGTGGCTCGCTTTAGTCAGGCCCCCCAATTGAGATTTTATTTACGAATCTATTTACGAATTTATCGTTTAAATGACGTTAACTCGGCTTAACTCGGTTTCGTTTTTATTTTTCCAGATTACCTTTGGTTTTTTTTTTAGTGTTTATAGGGTTTATATCAATGAAATTTACATTAATATATATAAGATATAATCAAATCATCACATGTAACTATATGCCCGACTATGTAATTAAATTCATTTACAATTAAAATTTACAAATAAAACAAAAATGTATCATAAAACGATATAAATTTGATTAAGTCATTTTTTCGTTGATCAAAACATAGGGAATCATTAGCGAGAATTTATAAATCTTTTTACATACATGGTAATATGTGTGAAGGGTATCCACCAAGGAGCAGACGAGTAGATTGAACTTACATGCGACTTGAAAATCGATAACTGTACGCAGTTGATAGAGAAGTTATGTTGACATCGAAAATAAGAAAAATCTGTATAGATGTATATGTTTTTATACCCTATACCACTTATAGTACAAAGCTATATTAAGTTTACCCGGCCCTGTATACAGCACCAAGAAAGACATGAGCTAGACGCACATTTTATTATACCGAACGATTCAGAATCAATTTCTGCATCGGTTTAAGTTCCTCCGTCTCCCTATCTGTCCGTCCGTCCATTTGATGTTTGCCCATATAATTTTGTACCTAATCGACTAATCGCAATTTTGATGAAATTTACTACACCAATATTTTTTGGTCCGAGGGCAAATGCTTTTGAAAATCTAATACTATTTCGACCACTTCCCGCACAACGCCTCAAGGGAAATAGTGGGCCCACTATAACGTTCTTACATGTTTTCTAGTGTTTTACGGAGAGAATGCACTCATACTTCGGTGACCTATCATGTATGGAGTCTGGCTCATGCTGTAGGGCATTTAAGGCATTAGCCCACTATAACATTCACACATGTGTTCTATTGTTTTACGGAGAGAATGCACTTATACTTCGATGACATGCCGATTAAACGACCGTTTAAGACCTATCATGCATAGAGCCTGGCTCTGGCTTTTCGAGTTCAATGATTTGAATTTGAGTTATGAGCTGGCTCTTCACGAAATTAAATTATGAGTATTTTTTCTCTTTCTTTTATGCAGCGTAACAGTTGAAAACCATACCCTCGCTGAAAGGCATAAGTCAGTTATTGTTTTTTCTGTTTTTTAATTTCAAAATGTTATTAAAATCGTTTTGATTTATATGCGATTCGAAATATTTTCACTACAAGCTTGCATCATAATCATAAGTATCTTGAAACATTGTCGTCAATGATCAATGTTAAGGTGCGACTGCTGCCAAATACCGTTTTTTTGGAGTACATTAGAACTTTGATTTCTATTACCCTCTACAGAAGTTCTCCATGATAAATACGCACATTAGGAATGTATATCTACATATATAATGTTACTGTGTGTCTATATGTATATATATAATTTATATGTAAACGCCATTTTTTAATAGCAATTTCCTAACGTGATCTTACAAAAAGGGAAACCAGTATTTTTCTACGTAGTATTATAAACAAAACAGCAAAAAACAGAACGTATATAATATATATGTGTAAGTATATATATGCATCTAGAAAAGTACAAACAGAAAACATAAAGTGGAAAACTAGATGGGCCGCTTAATGTATAGAAAACATTCCTATCAACGGTTTTACTATAAAGTCAAAACGCAACCATTCGCATACTTGCATGTGTATATATATTTATATACATATATACATATGTATACATATATATACATGCATATATGCAGTAAACTGCAACAACCTTTGAGTCTTTCGCTTTTTACCATCCTTGGTAGAAAAAAAAGCAAAAAAAAAATAAATAAATAAAAGCAAAAAGGAAACAAAAAGCAAAAATAACTCTTTTAGTAAACGTTGTGCTAACACACCGCGCAAAAAGACCAACACTAAGCCAAGTCAACTCACGACACCTCACTATGAAAAGCACAAAAAAGAATTGCAACACAAGACACTCTTACAACAAATTAAAATGGCTCGATAATCATGGCCCAGCAGAACCCAGAGCCTGTATAATCAAATACAAGCAAACGTATAGATGCATAACTGCAAAACTAGACAATGTCCACATGCATACAAACAAATATATATATATATATATATAAATATATATACTCATAGTATAGGCAAGTACTAACACCCATTATAATGGTACACATTTAGTTACAAGCACGCATACCTTCAATGACTGTATACAGAATATATATTGTCCACGGATGTATATGCATATATATATATATATGCATATATATGCATATATATGTATATATATATGCAGTCCATTGACTATTGCACATATCTGTATATGTAGTGTCCAGAATCAAGCAGCGATCCTACCGTTGTTTTTGTTGCTGCTTTATAAATACAAATTACACGTAGCTGTATAAAGTGTAGAATTTGCCTTAGCTTTGCTTTAAGGTTTATGTACAAAATTTTTACTTTTCTTTCTTTTCTTTGCCAAATGCTCTGTTGTTCGTTTCTTTTCTTTTATTTTTTTCTTTTTTTATTTGCTCGTCATGAATTTCTTGGTGTGAGAAGGAGAAGGAAGTGGCTAATGACTTGCTTGCGTTGCCTCAAGAAATCAGTAAAAAGATAATAAAGAAAAAATTATTATTTAAAAGAAAATGAAGGGATTGTGCCACGACTTTGCAATAATAAGGAAATAATTTCTAACTAATTTGCTTACAGTAGGAAAAGACCTCACTTAACGGATATTATGTTTATTTCTTTTGCTAAGACAATACACGCATAAACTGACTTTTAATGAACCATGACTTTGAAGATCCTTAGGTCATCAGTATTTAAAAAAAAAAGAAATAAAAAATATTGCATGCGTACTTTCCAACATCTTAGTTTTGTGTTAAGCAAACGAAAAACAAAGAAAACCTGCAAGCACATAATGTAATAGGAACTTTAGGTATCCATCACATCTGAGGAAATTTTAGTCAACTCAGCGACCACTTTAAACAACATAACTATATGCATTCTGAATAGGATTCATGACGTCAAGCATGATATATTACATCAAAAGTAATTATGCATTTGATTATTCAGCTTTCGAAGCGAGCGCACAAAAAAAAACAAAATTCGTCTTAAAATGAATTTTAAACACTTCAAGTACCTCAAGAACTGTAATCACTTCAAATACACGCCCACATAATGCACAAGCCGTCAGCGGAATGTTATGCTAAATGTTCTGATCAGACTTTATAATGTTATTACTAATGCATCATAGATGGTTTTTTCTTAACTAAAAGATAATTAACGGATTTTTGTTAAATTTATTTTAAACGGCTCAACTTAGTCTCTAAGGTTATGAGTAAATATAATTTTTCTCTTTTTCTAGTTTTGCGATCATATCAATACCCGAAACCGATAACAGACAACAGACATATGGACAGACAAACAAAACCAAATTGATTAAAGCCGGTTAAGAATACAAAGACTGCTACACATACAACAAAACATAATCGCAACTTATAAATTCTGGTGTCTCTTTTTGGGGATCTTTGGCTGTTGGTGTGGAATGCGCATCGACTCGACAAGGCGATAACCATTAAACGACGCCCGTATCGTATTACCTTAATCTCATTGCCCGTCCGTCCGTCGTCTATTCATTTTTTTTCTGGAATTCTTTATTGTCATAAAAGTTGTTATAGAACAAGAAAAACTGAAACTTGTCCCATTTACCCTGAGTTGATGGTTGCAGATCAAACTTGAAAAGAAGGCGATCGTTAGATGCTTAAGATACGCTTTACGGTAGACATAACGAAATATCAATTATGAAAAGTTCACGACTTGAACTTTTTAAATTCAACTTGAACGTGTATGAAAGAACTGTCACTGACACGTGTCAGCGAGTGAAAGGGAGATGATAGGACAGTTTAAAAATCTCACACTAATCGAGAGTATGAATAATTTATAAGGATTTCGATGCGGGTTTACGAATGTGTTTTGCAAAAAGAAGACACGAATAATACCAAGCTTTCGGTAATGGAAACAAAGAATAAAAGAAAACGCATACAAATGTATGCCGGACAAAACGTATTGTTAGTAAGCTGTGTGGTATTTATTTCCATTTATTGCACTTTTTATTTTTTGCCGCATCTTACATCCCACTCCGAGGGAGCAAAGAAGGGGAAACCCACCGATAGTCGAAAATAACAACTCTTTTCGTTTCGCCTGTGAAATTTTCTAGTCCTTATACTTGGACTTGGGTATTTTTCTTTTTTGTCTCGTTCTTCTTTTTTTTCTCTCTATATTTTTAAACCATAAAAACTGGCAGTAACACCCCCTTCTGCCTGTTTTGCTTGATTCGTGAAGTTTTTTTTTTGCAATATTTCTCTCTAACCTGTTTTTATTTTCTGTAATAACATTTTGCTTTTAGTTTATATCAGTCAGAGTACTCTTGTTCTTCTTGTTCTTTGGTCATTATATTCTATACAATTGTGGGAATATTTACCAATGCTTGTTTAATACTTAAACAGTAATAAAAGTAATAAGTGTGTACTGTGTCGCTTTTGAAAACAAAAAAAAAAAAAAACAAAAAATAAACCTTGATCTTGATCTCAAATACATAAGAGCGCTTACCTACAAACGTTTATATAAAAAAAAAAAAACAATGAAAAAAATAAAAAAAAAACAGAGAAAAAACAATGTACTCGTGTTTATACTCACTCACACCTATGTATGTGCAAATGTTAGTCAGACAAACTTTAAGTTAGGCGGCCGCACAAAATAAAGCTTGATATTTAAGTACCCCTCCTTTTGTGCATGCATGCATGCATGAATGCATGTATACGCGCGCATGAATTTGTGTAATACTGTATTGTATGTATGAATGTATGTATGTATGTATGCATAAATATACATTTTGGTATGTACGCGAGCGCATGACAATATATGTATGTGCATTTGTGTGTGCATCGCATGCTATCGATAACATTTGCAAAAAAAGAGATTACTGCAATCATACATAAGTGTGATAAGGTGGCAGCACGACGTATTGCATTCTGTTAAATGGCAGCACTAACGTATTGCATTCTGTTAAATGGCAGCACCAACGTATTGCATTCTGTTAAATGGCAATAAGGGTGGCAGCACAACGTATTGAATTTTGTTAAATTATATGTATTTTTTATGTATTTTAAAAGATGGGCAATTCTTCCGTTTTCTTTTGTTAATCTCATAAACAAACTTGGTTACACTTTTCGCAATTGGTTACATTTTATGGCTTTGCCTTATAAAGCAAAACACTTTAAAAAACTTAAGGAAAAAGATGTTAAGAAATTGCTTTTTACCTATTAATTATAATATAGACTTTAATAAATCATGTGGAGAAGTTATATGCCATAACATTGCTACGTTTAGTATAATTTGTAAACTATGCAAACTGAAAATATTCCACTTTGATGAGTTTACAGATCATTTGGAGCGCATACATTTACAAGAAATACAGGAAAATTGCAATTATAAGGAAGAGCTAAACCCTGTCGAAAACGATACTGAAATTGAAGATGATGATTTTGATCCTCCGAATTATATTATTAAACAGGATTTGGCGCTTGATGAAAAGCCTTTCCAGCGGGATTGCAGACAAGTATTGCAGTAATGAAGAGACCCTACAAGAGTTTGGAGCCAAATCGATAGCCATCACATCACCCGAATGACCGTGGAAGCTTTGTAATAATTGCCCAGATTCAACATCCCATAAAGCGCAAGTCGAATCACCACTTCCGGTTAATATTTGTTGATCGGAATTTGGATAGGTACAGCGCGACATATAGCTTGTATGTGTGCCTACAGTCCGTTTTTTGGCAGCCATATCTTTGTCGGATGTTATGGGATAGACAGTGACCTTATTATCCAAGCCACCACAAGCTACAAAATTTCCAGAAGGCGCATAAGCACAAGCCATTATCCAAGTGGTAGGCATGGTTACAGCATGTTCTTTATTCGTTGTAAAAGCATCCCAGATAATTAAACGATCATCCTGTGACGAAGAGATAATGTGACGTTTATCGGGGCTCCAGTCAGTGCAAAGAACCTTGGTCTGATGACCTTTAAGTATCTTGCGTGGTTTGATATTAACAAAAGCTATTTGCTTTCTATTTGCTCCAAACGGTCCGCTACACTCGACAAACTAATATCGTTCAATTTTTGCCGCTCTTCTTCAAGCTTTAAATTTTCTGCTTCCTTAAGCAGATTATTCATTTTATCATTAACATTTACAGAAGTCGATGAATCGGCCATACTTTTCTTCTCAATTTAATTTATATAATTTATATTATCCGCCACAGAAGTTTTCTTTTAATAAACGAAAATCAATACCATGAATATACATATAAAAGAAAAAATGCTGCCCAGTTTGCAAGAACAAAACAAAATTATATTTTGATCATAATTCATGCAAGTTGCCGCTTCTGGATTGTATTTTAATCATCATGCCAATTGCAAGAGGAAAAACGTAATAATCTGATTGACCAACTTTTTGATGTAGGTGATGCATTAGCTGATTTTGTTATAAACAGCGATGGTTTTCATAAGGTGACAAATGATTTCATATACGCTGCTTTAAGAAGGGTTAAGGGGAAGTTAATGGACGCGGTTAATACTTATTTGCCGGCAACAGATGAGCGCAATCGTTTATAATATGATATAGCGGTTATCTTTGGGGCAGTGTATTCATGAAACACATTTGTTAAATTTGACAATGCATCTAAGTAACTGCAAAGCATTTGGACGACTTCATGCTCCAAGAATTTGATTTCTAGGAAATCTTTCGATTTGTATTCAAGAATTCTTGTAATATTTTATTTCTTGGCTGCATGTTAAATAAATATACATAACGCGGACTAACACAAAGATTGATGTAGAAGTAGAACAGCTCGTTACTGGTTATTTAAATTACGTCGTTGATTCCGGCTTTAGATTTTGCAATGCGTTCTCGGACTCCTTGGAGATCAATGTTAGAAACGGCATCTTATATAATAAAAATTGTCCAACGACTACTGTGTGAGGTACGTGCGTGCCCAAATGAAAAAGTAAAAACATGACTTTTCCGATATAGTATTGTTTTATTAGATGGTGTCTGGCCGCTTACATTGTTAAGAATTATCATTTATATAACCTAATGTACTAATAGTTCTAATACTTGTTCTGTATCGTCTTGTGTTTGCTTTTCATGTGAGATATTAGTCCCGGTTTTTGATTAAAAGCAGCATCGCAAAATTTACAGATATGCACATATGAAATATATTTCATACATGAAAATAATACGTTTTTATGCATCACTTTACTGTTTTATGCGGCCCTTTACGGAATTTTACAACGTTGTAAGTTTTCGCATGCTTTCTATGTATGTACATAAATTTGATCGCATTTGCGATCATTTTTAAACCAAAGCCCATGAATGCAATTTCAAGTTTTTAACCTTGTGTCTTGGCATTTGATTTTGTTTTTTTTTCTTTGCATTAGTTTTTGCTTTTGTTTTTGTTTTCGGTTTTGTTTTTTTTATAGTTTCATTTTTATTGTATAATTGTTTCTCCTTTAAATTTATATATTCTCTCATGATATAATTGAACTATTGTTAAATGAAATTACAAACTATGTTATTATAAATGAAAGGAACGATCTTTGAAGAAAAAAAAAAAAAAAAACCCAAAATGCTACAAACCACAAAATAAAAGTGAGGAAATTTTGAAATTCTTCATTTTTCTTTCTCCTTTCTACGACCTCCCATCCTCCATCCCCCCAAAAATTTGTATGAAATCATTCCAACAAATCATGCCATTCAGTGGGTGCACGTATCCTAATTCTTTGAAAGATCTGCTAAAGATTTTTTGAATTTTCAAAGTGATAAGAAAAGGGAAGCTAATTATTTCTGAGCACTAAAAAAGAGCTTAAACGGCGAGACGTACACAAGATGTTAGCGACTTGTTCCACGGGTATTAAAAGCCAAGGCATATCTCAGAGCATTTGTTGAATCGTGACATACCAAAAGCACTCTTAGAACAGTGTTTCGTCAAAATTAAGTTCCTGTAAACAAGCCGACGCTTCTGTAAATTCACAAATGAAAAATTCAGCCAATCACGGCGAGTATTTATCTAATGCCATCACACTGTACTCTATTGTAAAACGCAAACAAATTTGGATTTTGTAACAACAACAAATGCATATGAAGCTAACCTGCAAATGTAAACAATTGCATATGCAGGGCAAATGTAAACAAAAATCGAATTTGCGAAAACGTTCTCAACATAACTTACTTGTTATTCATATTCATTGATTGACATTTTCATTCATTCCGAAAACTTTGATTGTTTTTTTTTTTTTTATTGTTCTACTATAATTTGTAATTAACTTATGAGAGTAAAATAAAATATTTACCATAAAATCTAAAAATTTTCTCAATTGTTTTCTCTTATGGATTATTTAGTCAATATAACTTCCGACTTTCGCATATTACTTGTGAAGGTTTAAGTTAAATTCAACTCAATTTAACTCGATGAATAAACACTCACTCATTTGTTCATTTATTTATTAGACATATTTGCAAGACCAATGAAGTTTACGTGAGGAAGAAATTACAATTCTTTTCACATGGTTCTTGAAGTATATGTATATGCTCTTTTTGTTTTTTTTTTTTTCAAAATTTGCCTTTTCCGGTCATTAAAAAACAGCATTTGCGGGAAATGTTAGTTTACTATTTTACTTTAAAATAGGAAGCTTAGGTAGCAAAATAACATTCAATTCAACATGAGTACTCTTTCTATCTGCCAAGAACCAACAAAAGTCTTCATCTACTTACCATATATGTGCGAATTTTGGCTCTCTATCTCACTTTTTACAGTAATAAGCATTCCAAAAACAAATGGACGCACGGACACATATGAATAATGCTAATTACACTTAGAATACTTCACCAATCAACTATGATAAATAGATGCTAAAAGTAAAGGACAACTTTCATATACGCCTACCGTACGATGATGAAATCGCAATATCTAATATTGTAACACTTTATAACTGCTAAGAGCTTTTGATTCAATTGGCTTACGTTATAGAGAATTTTTAAGTTAGAGTATTATTATATAAATTTCGTAATATTTTAAATAAAAACATATGAAATCATGTAGGGTACTCAACGTCTTAAGTTAACCGATTTCTTGAAATGTTCCTTCTTTTCTTCTTCATCAAACATAATTCTTTTACTAGACATAAGCCGAGAAGCATTTCGGACAAAGACCAACTGAATAACGTAATATCTGTTGGCAGTATTCATAGTATCAACTGCATTTTATATCTGGCAATGCTACTTATAGCTGAGACATAAACTTTTTTAAATCTTTTCAATTTAAGCGAAGACATACATCTCGAATTTTTAAACTATTTCTTCTAAACACACACGCACAGTGCGTGCAGCTTAGAGACCATTCCTAACGACGTTGTAGTCAGTCAAGACCGACATGTAATTACCGTACACCGGTTCGGTTTTTTGTATTACTATATCAAAACTTGTACCTTGTTTATATGCGAGAGCATGATTTTCGTGCAAACGCTTATTTGGGATCAAATGCAAAATAGGTTGACCCACGTAATCCAAATTTTGTAGAGTTACTTTCTTCGTCAAATTATTATTATTGATCAATTTTTAGCATAAAATATTGAAAATTCGAATTTTTTGCCACACGAAGTTTATATTGCATGAGGATTTTTTATACTGTTTGGGTCACAAAATAAACGGTCCTTGTGCACGAAAGTTAATTTTCATGCTATTGAAATTCCAGACTATTAACCACCATGAATTGTGAAAAATTCTTGCCAAATAAGTCCTCACTTTTCATTAAAACCTTTCTATGGAGCGAGGTCAGAAAACACAGACCTACGCGATCTAAATTTGGTGAAGGGGATTTTCGTTTCACGGAATTGAAAATGTACAACTTTTTGGTATATAAAGGCTTACCCGTTTCCTAGAAATGCTTATATGGGGGAAGATTCAGAAACTTGATGTATCCGATCCAAATATTTCACCTCAATTTAAAATGACGAAATGTTACTACGTAGCGATTTTTATCGAGAACTTTGAAAAATTGCAATTTCTTTTTATACAATCAATTTTTCAAAGTAAGGCGGCACGTGGAAAGTGGTCGAAGAAATAAGCCGGATTCAAGCATATGTATATACTTTGCGGAATCTCTGATGGTTCCTTCTGCGTGTTGTAAATATTTTGGCAGATAAATATGCCACTCAGCTCTAGCTAGTCAAACTAACATGTTCGTGATGTTTGTGTTTTGCCGTGGTTGTTGTCTCACTCGATTCAGATATTTAGTTTATTTAGTATTTAGAGGGAGAGAGAGATAGGCAGCGAGAAAGAAAGAGAGAGATGTTCGCCTCCATCTCAACGAAACAGAAGGCAATACGGTGTTAAATTTCAGAAGTTTCAGCTTATTCACGAATAGTTTCGGTCATGCCCAATGCCTTGCGTTTATTAAAGACCTCATGCATGCAATGAATCCAAGTAAAAAGTCACACGAATGAGACAATCAATTCGATGAGTTTTGAACGAAGCACTGCAAACAATTCGAAAACCAAAATAGCTTATTTATGTTCATATCAAGCAGAGATTTTTACCCATTCAAAAATTCACAAGTACTTATTCTTGTTCGTTGTGTCCCAAAAAAATCAATAACCAAAAAATGCTTCGTCTCATAGGAACACAAAAAAGAAAACAATAAAGCAATTGGAAAATATGGCTTTGTATGGGAAGTAGTCGAAAAACTGCTCCGATCCTAACTATTTTCGATAGCCTTCGTACTTGTCTGCGAACTGTAGGTTGAATGCAACAAAACAAGATCGATGGACGGACAGATAGACTTAGGTCGATTCGGAAAATTTTTCTGAAGCAATCGGTATAATAAATGGTGGATGTATTTCAAGGCCTTCTGGGTATTGCATACATCCGCGCAAACTTAATAGACCCTTCTATCACAAGCGGTATAAGATATAATTATTTTGACAACTAAGAATACACTCTGTAATTCTTTAAACGCAATAGAAACCTATTGCTTAATTAATTCGCTCGACAATTTCAATTTAAGATAAAAAAATTAAAATAAGATAATACACGACATAATTGCAATGATTTACGAAGACGTTACGAAACGGTTTTAAACAACTTTCATTATCATTACTGAATACTGGGCATTAAGGAATAATTTTAAAAATCTGGCACCAAATTATTACATCAAAACTTGGTAGCACTTATCAGTTGCTATTCGTATATGCATGCATTGTTTTTGTTTCTATTACGGTTTAAAATGTAAACTGACGACAACTGCCGTTTATTTAACAGTTCGTTCCGACCGTTCATAAAACTCTATTAGTAAAATATAACCAAAGTTAAGACAAAAAAGGGCTTCATTTTAAAACAGAAACAAATTTTGTAAATAAGTGAATTAAATTTTGTTCTTGAAAACAGCGCAACAACCGCGTGCTATTACAAATCATGAAGCTTTTCATAATAACGATAGAAACTTTAAAACCTGGTCAAACAATCCATCGTAAAAAAGTTCAAAAATGTAATTCGTTTCAACTATTTTGAATTTATATATACATATCCATATAATCTGTGCATATGCATATATGTATTTATTTTAAAGAAAAAGGAATTCATTCACTCGGAGAGTAAAACCGATAATTTAGTATAATAAATGATACAATTTAAACCGTTAGAAATTCTAGGATTGAAAACTATTCAAGTATGATGTAATTATGGAGAAGATAGTAGAAAATGTTTATACATCACTATCTGCATAAATGTATTTCAATCCAAATTGAATTTTTTTTCTTTTTTTGTTTATAAATAATGATATTAGATATTATTATTATAACAGTTTTAGCTAATTTACATAATAAGCTAATTTACATAAAAAACCGCAATAGTGTCACTACTTTTTTTTAAAATCCTTTCTTTCCCTTTTCCTCTCACATGAATATATTTCGCTATCTTTTTTTTTCTCGTATTTTCAAATTTGATCGCAAGAACTTTAACAAAGCAAATGCAAAAAAGAGAAAAAAAAACTCTACGCAATCGAAAAGAACAGTTAGATTTTAAAGAAATTCCAGGGAATAACGTCGCACTTGAGTTTATATCTTTCATTACCAAAAATGTTTAAGAAGTGCGTAAACAGTTGTTACCTATATAATATATATATAATAGAATTAACTCAATCGGATGCGATTTATTCGCGATTTATTTGTTCTAAAAGACTAGAAAGATTATTAAATAAAATTATTTAATAGATCCTGCACGTATTTACATTTCATCTTTTCATTTGGTTTCACGCTATTTTATGTATTTTCATTTGCAGTTGGTCCCGTTATAACGACGCCACAACAAAAACCAGAATTACAGATTACGGAAAACACAAGCACCGTTAGAAATTCCGCATCAACTTGTTTAATACCCGCCCTCAAAAGCAATTTAAAATTACCTGATTCGATACATTCGATCACATCACAACTACCACCGTCTCAAAAAGACTGCGAGGATTCATGTCTATTAGACGTCGAATCCTCATCATCGATAATTATATCCAAAGCACTAAGTCCAAAGTCCGGGGATCATAAACCAGAAGAAGAATCCCTTAAATCAACTTCACCCAAACAGCGTTACATATCGTCATATTTTAACGCTAATAAATCGTTTATTGGAAGTGTAGTTCTAACATCAGCTCAGCGTAAAGAATACCCAGTGGAAATTGTAACACCTCATCTAGCTGGCGATAATTCTCGTGGCTCGAGCAATAGTAGTGAAGATACTGACTCGGATTCAGATTCAGATGACGGGTCAAAATTGATAGTTGATGAAAAGCCTTTGGTACCCGAAGATCAGCCGCTTTCTTTGCGTGTGCGTAGCAGTCCACCACCTGAAGAACAAAGACCAAGTCCGCCTCCTCCGCCTGAGCCAGCTGTAAGGTGCAGTGTTATACAAAGGACGCCTTCTACTGTGAGTTGTATACAAAGGCCGCACGAAGTTTTACTGCCGCTAACAAGCTTAGAACATTTAGGACCTGAACAACAGGAACCCATTGATTATCATGTACCACGTAGAAGATCTAGTTTTGATAGCGATGATGAACAGGTTTTGAATGCGAAACGCTTGGAACGCGAACGAAAATCGAGAGAGGCACGCAGGCGTAGCGCTTTATTGGCGGCAAGAGCCATTTTAGCTCAGGCTCGTTTAAATCCGCGCTCTTTTGTGCGGTCGTTACCTGGTATTTTGGCAGCAGCTGCTGGTCACGGTCGTACAACGTCTGGTTCAAACGGTGGTAGCCAAGGTCAGAGTTTTCAAGGAGGCTTTAACGGTAATAGTGGTACAGGTAATGGTCAAACTCCCAGTGGTGGGTCTCCTACAGGTTTTGGTGGCACTAGCGGTCTAGGCGGTGGAACAGGCGGTGGAATGGGTGGCGGTCGTGACGGCCGTGGTAATTACGGCCCAAACTCTCCACCTTCTGGTGCATTGCCACCTTTTTACGAAAGCCTGAAAAGCGGCCAAACAATAAACGGATCTTCTACGACAAATTTCAGCGGCTCTCCCAATACGTCCAGTACATCACCGTCTGCAACTTCAAATTTTTTATTACAAAATGCCGCAGCATACTTAATGTCCGCGACTGGCGGAAGTGGCAATGGTGGCAATAGTCAACAATATTCTGGTTCTGGTGGCGATAACGTCGGTGGTACCAGTGGTTGCGGTGTTGATAATTCTAACGTTTTTGCTGCTTTTGCCAACGGACATACAAATAGCACTTCATATAACCCCCTAGCGTATTCAACTAAATATAATAATCATCATCCTTCTTCGTTTCCCTGCTCGCCATCAACACAACACCTAGCTCACCACTTACCCTATGGTGGTAATCCTTCAGCTTACGGTATTGTACTCAAAGACGAACCAGATATTGAATACGATGAAGCGAAAATCGATATTGGGGCCTTCGCTCAAAATATCATCCAGGCGACAATGGGAAATTCGGGAAACTTTAATGCGTCTGCATATGAAGATGCCATCATGTCTGATTTGGCTTCGGTGGCACAAGGATCTAATGGTGCCGTAGATCCTTTGCAATTTACTGCCACTCTTATGCTATCTTCTCAAACCGACCATTTGCTGGAGCAGTTGTCTGATGCGGTAGACTTGAGCTCCTTTTTGCAACGGAACTGTGTAGATGATGAAAACTCCACCAGCCCTAGACAAGAATTCGAACTAGTGTCCACACCGTCACTTACTCCAGATTCAATTTCAATTACTCCGGTCGATTGTCACAATCAGGCTGGTACGCAAATCGACAGTTTCCATGAGAACCTTATGCAGCAACTGACACATAATATGACTCGATCACAGTTGCAACAGCAACAACAACAACAGCAGCAACAGCAACAACAGCAAGCTAATTCTAGCTATGGATTCGAGAGGGAAGCGCAACATAACGGTGGTAGTATTCATCACACAACACAACAGCAGCAACAGCAACAACAACAACAACCACAACAGCAACAGCAACCTCCACCATCGTATCAACATGCTACACGTGATTTAATGCAAATACAACATCACCAACAGCAGCAGCAGCAGCAGCAACAACAACAACAACAACAACAACAACAACAACAACATGCGAACAATTCTTACCATCAGCAACAACAAACGATGAATCCTATAATAACTCACGCCTCCCTCCTACTGAACCAAACTCAACAACAGCAACAACATAATCAACAAAGCAATGGTTATCATCACGCTTCATCTTTACACGGCTCGTATAATGGTGGACAGCAAAGCCATCATCATAATCAGCATCATCATGCGCATGCTAATCAACTTCATCATTATCACCTTAACACCGCAACAGGGGGACAACAACAGCATCATGGCAATCAACATAATCATCAGAATGCAACTCATCCAAATCATCATCACAGTGATAATAGTAATTTGTCACTGCCTTCACCTAATGGGGCAACTGCCGGTCATATAATGGTGGCTGGCCACCATCCTATGTCTTCCGCGGCTAGTAATTCATCGGGTACATCAAATTCTGGTCTGTTGGATTCATCATTGCTCGATGCAAAGCCAATCATTCAAAGCGTAAGTCCTACACACTCCTCACACTCTTCTACGGACGGTTATTCAATTGCTAGCTCTTACACAAGCTCACGTAAACAGCACTCATTCTCAGCCGCCTCAATGGCTACTGTTGTGGCGTCCTCTTTAACCCTACCGACGTCGCCCACTATTGCAATGTTGCATGAAAGCAAAGCGCTTCAGCAACGGGTAAGCATACAAGCACAATCGCCATTGTTCTTGTTTCATCGTCTTTTTTTTTTTTCTTGCATTGTCTTTGTATCTAATATTGTTTGTAATAGAGTGTGTGCGTCAGTGTGTATCTTCGTATATGAATTTTATGTTTTGTTTTGTAAACTGAATAAATAATAAATAATCGTGTAAGATGGAAGAGAGCACTGGTACTTCCACTAAGATTAACACATACGAAGATGATCTTATGAAGATACATAATGAAGATAATCTTATGCATGGCTTGCGGTTAAAGTTTTACAAACACTTTGCTGATTTCTTCTTAAGAGAGAGATATAACTAAATTCACTAGTGGAGGGGTTCTTGTAGGTCAGCGTCTCAGATTCTCAGTCAATTTAGTCACTCAATGTCGATCAACAGTCAACAAGGAACTACGATATTTGCATACAGATTGTCTGACGAGGGTTCAAGTTCTGTGCCTCATCACAATTAGTTCATTAGTTCATTCCGTCATTTTATCTATCGCCAAACTTGATCTTTTTCTAGATCGATTCATATGACATAATTGACATAAGTATTTTCGAAATTCCAAAACGACGTTCCATCTCTGAGAATAAGAATGATTGCTAACTAACTAAATAAAGTTGAATTTTTAAACTCATTCACTATCATTTCATAGTGTTTAGTTTGGACATAAGAAGCCGTGTGAAGTATAGATGAAAATTGAAATATTTTTGTTAATCGTTGACGTACGTAGGAATGTAGTATTGTAAGCACTCTTTGCAAAGGTGAATTTTCAATAGACCATCTCGCCCATAAAGTATTAAACTACTTTTTGCCATCTTTTTATGCGTGGCAGCAGCAGTGGTGAGCTTACAAAATACCACTAAACTTATAGCAGTTAAAGCTTTCTGTCCAAGCAAATACTAGAGCATGTGCTTTTGAGTAGTCTCGACTATGTCAGTCATATCCATCTGTAAATCTCTTTTCCTAAAGCGACATTATAGTCTTATAATTAACGAAAAATGGCAATATTTATGTATGCAGTCACTTGGCGGTTATCCGAAATTTATTTTAAATAGATTTTCGCCGGTAATTAATAGTTTAGGAGTAACTTCTTTTACAATATAATATATGACCATCTTATTGAACAAAAGCTTTCCATATGCATGTACGAAGGATGCAAGCAAACTAGATTTATTTTTTATTATATATTTATGCACGACACTCCGTGTTTCAGCTGTCGAATGCATGTGTGAATAGAAACTTTAATTTGCTTTTGAAAACTTCCACTTGACTTGATACCAAAAAATCAATTTTGGAAACGCATAGCAAAAACCATAAAAAACCCATAAAACAATCTTCATTATGATATTGATTTCAGGTCTGATATTTTGCAAAGTGATTTTAATATTATCCAGTAACATACAAAATTGAGAAATAATATAATTAGTGTAAATGATCAGTGTTCAAGAATTGCCCTAACACGAACAGAGTATAAAAAAAAAGAAGCAAAATATCTTCTTATCCACTTCCATTGACTTTACACATTTCAGTTGGGTTTACCGCCCGAAGTGCAACTAGAATTTGTTAATGGCGGCCATGGCATCAAAAATCCTTTAGCCGTAGAAAATACTCATGGACATCATCGCATACGTAGCATTGATTGCATAGATGATTTAAAAAAGAGCACCAGTGGTGGAAGCAGTAGCAGCGATGGTAACGTTGAAAACAGTAATAGCAGCAATGGCAACAATAATGATGGCGCCAAGTTTGTCTGCCGCGTTTGCTTGAAAGCATTCTCCTTGCAACGCTTACTTAATCGCCATATGAAATGTCATTCTGAAATTAAACGCTACTTATGCACATTTTGCGGTAAGGGTTTTAATGATACGTTCGATTTGAAACGTCATACCCGTACACATACCGGTGTTCGACCATACAAGTGTAATTTATGTGAGAAGAGTTTCACACAGAGATGCTCGTTAGAATCGCACTGCTTAAAAGTCCATAGCGTACAACATCAGTATGCGTATAAGGAGCGAAGAACTAAGGTGGGTTCTTGATATATTACAGCAAATGAAATTTTATACATATATGTATATGTATATGTTATTGTTTTTTCTGTTTTATAAAATTTTTATCTAATTTCGAATATTCGATTTGAATAGATGTACGTTTGCGAGGAATGCGGTCATACAACATGTGAACCTGAAGTTCATTATTTGCATCTTAAAGAGAATCATCCATACTCACCGGCATTGCTTAAATTTTACGATAAACGTCATTTCAAATTTACCAACTCACAATTTGCCAATAACTTACTGGGACAACTGCCGATGCCAGTTCATAATTAACTCGTGAGCATCGAAGCATCTTGATCTCCTCAGATGCTTATAAAGAAAACTGCCTTAAAACAAAAAAAAGATTTAGAGATTATTTTTAGAAAAACTTTTTATTTTCTTCTCTGTATAACGAAAGGAGTAAATAGTGTTTTTTATTTTTATACCTTTTTCTCTTTTTTTTTTTTTCGATATAGGTCAAGAACAATTTTTGCTAAGCAAATTTTCTAAAAAAGAATTTGAACTTATATGGAAGTTTGAAGTTAAGCAAAGAACAAAAAAAAGTCAAATACGCGTCCTTTTTGCTTTTTTTTCTCTTAAGATCAAATCATTTTTCTTTTATTTAATGAAGTCATTTTAAAGTTCTTTAGTTTTTGATTTATGAGTTTGAAAATCTTCTATAAGTTTTGTTTAATATTTTTTTTGTTCTTAAAAATTTTGAAAAATTTTTTTAGTGAAACCAATTTTTGTGTATATTATAATTGCATACGATGAGCTACTGTATAAAGAATTTATTATTTAGAGTATATTTCTCCTTTTTATTAGTTATATATATTTTGCTTATAAGTACGTAAGAAAAAAAAAAAAAAATCGCATACATACATGCGTAGATCTATTTAAGAAAAAAAATTTTTGAATTTTGAAACTGTGTTCTTTTTTTTTCGAAAAATCTATTTAGATTTTGTTAAGAATTTAATGAAAAGAATTTTTTTTCTCTCTCTCTCTCTCTCTTTCTTTCTTTCGTTCTTTCTCTGTCTATCTTATATATAAAAAGAAGGGTAAGAATCTTGTTTTGTTTTTCGGTTAAGAGCTTGTTGCATTATCTTTTTTATGGAATTAAACTGAAATATTTAAAAAAATCATACGTATATATAAAAAGAAATTTATATACAATACATATGTCTGGGTATATGGAGATCAGGACAAGAGAAGACCTTTATCATTACCGTCTATATTTTAATTCGAATATATTTTCATTTTGAAATATAATTAGAACTTTTTCGGTTCATAAATATATTTTAGGTGTTTAATTTCTTATATTTTCCATAAACTTAAAAACCCATACATACGTTGCAGTTATATATACATACATACATATTATGTGTATGGTATGTAATATCATCGATAAAGTACTGACTATTATTATTATTATTATTATTATTATTATTATTATTATTATTATTATTATCATTATTATCATTATTATTATTTGCGAATTACTTCTCATTTACGTTTAGTTGAAACGAAATTTTTGTTTGCGATACGAGTAATATGTGTTGGATCTTTACTCTAAAGAGTTAGATCAAAGGCATACATCTTTTACTGCTTGTTTTTTATATATATTTTTATTTTCTCTTTTTTTTTTTCTTTCAAAAATAGATTGTAATTACTAATAGATCAGAATTATACGATTTTTGTGTAATTTAATCGGGTTCATTGTGCAATCAGCGGTGATGGTGTTTAGATTTTAATAACATTAGGCATTTAAGTTTATTTATAATCCTAATATAAAGATACTCTTGTCATACATACGCACACACATATATACACATACACGCTTATCTACACAAATTCGCTCAGTCCACTTGCTTTTTTCCATTCTTACCTCTCCTATACATGATATCAGCGTTCAGGGTCGTGAATAATGTTGACATTGACAAAAAATAAAACCCATCGGGAAAAAGAAGTGTTTATACATTAGCCGGAAGTATACCTTGGTTGCTTTCGCGTAATTTCATTTAAAAACATGCTACATATGTGGGCTAAGAACAGAATCGTTCATATTCAATTATGGCGGCTATGCGATCCCACACCTTCTTCCATTTGTAGTTCGGACAGATTAGTAAATTGAAAGCAAGAAAAGCGCTTTATTTCCATCTTAATCGGATTCTTCTTATTACGCATGCATACGTGATTTGCTTCGCAGCACTTTCTTTATAGAGCCTCCCCTGCTCGCTTTATTCCTGCGATTGCTGATAATAGGGAAAGCATAATATTCATTCCACCATCCATCTATCGACAATTTAATGCATACGACTTTCATTTTCATAGAAATTAATCCAACATTATTCGACAACCACAACTCATAGAAACCCTTATTCCTATATTCTTAGTTGCGTATACGTGGATTATAGCGTTCTAGTTCATGTACCTCTGTTTTGTTTCAATCCTACTCAATCCGATTCTGCTGCTAAAGCAATCCCTTCTCTAATTGCGGTTTAAGTTCCCTATGTTTTTTTGTTGTGCCGCACACCACTTTTTGTTTCTTTTTTTTTTTGTTGTGACCAATCACTTAGCAGGCCGCACTCCCTATCGATCAGAAAGAAGTAAGTGTGTTATGTCTTTATCGACTTTATGACACAAAAGTATATTAAGTTTGTGTTGATGTATCCAACACCTAGAAGGACTTGACATGGACTCTCTTTTAATTATATCGATCGGTTCATAGTCAATTTTTTTTGTTTGTCCAAGTTTGTATGTCCGTGTATTTCTATGTCCGACATACAAACTAATTTTCAAGATATATTGATGAAATTTTTTACACTAATATGTCTTGGCCCAAGGACGGACCCTATTAAATATGATCCGGTTCAAAGCATTTTTTCAGTCACTTCCACTATAAAGTCTTGTTTTAAACAGTCATTATATGAATAAATGTATTAAGTGAATTGATGTAGGATGTTTAAGGGTAGGCCTTGCCCCTTTATGATGTTATTACTTGATTTTACTTAAACCCTTTATGTTATTTTATTAAGCAGCAAGCAAAGAAGAAACTAAAGTTACATCTCCATTTTTCAAATATCAACGGTTATCGATTTTCATTTTCATTTTCATTAAAGCTTGGAAATACGTTTTTTTAAAGTAAGTACGTTTTTTTTTGCTCGGTAGAATTCAAATGCATCGAGAGTGTTACCTCTTTCAAAGGAAGAATAAGTAAGAAGTCTACAATCACTTTGATGCAAATACTTGATACCTTTCAATTTTTAATCAATATGCAAAAATTACAAAGTATATTGTAAATTGGAGGCGTGGCAGTATCAGTCAGTGCCATACGTGCGCTGAGCCATTTTCGTATTATATCGTGGAAAATATTTATACCAAACTTTATACCCTACACGACTTGTGACACAGGGTGAAATATAATGTTTGGGCGAGAATGTATGTAACACGCAGAAGAACTTCAGGTAGATCCACTTTTTATTACACCAATCAATTTAGAATCATTTCCTCCAATCAATTTAAGCTTCTCTACACGATATTTGTTCAACTTATAGGTCGCAATTTTTAAAATACTTTAACGAAATTCGTATGACGCGATGGTTTGCATCCGTCACTTTTCATATATCGTATGGATGAAGAAGCTTTTTTTTTTACTTCTCGACAAAAATCGTTAGCAAATAGTAATTTGGCTTATAAAACAAACGAAGAAAATTTGCATTGGGTGAGGCAATTTTTTTGAACCGTCTTTCATATAACCATTCCCACGAAGAGTTGACCTTTACATGGCATAAAGTTGATATAACTGTAAATCACGTAGGTTTATTTTTATTAAATCACATCACATTTTTTCAAGACTTCATGGTTCAAATGGTTCAGATGAAAAATAATAAAATCTCTGACAAACAAATTTATTTTACTAAATTTGGACTACGACAATTTACGATTTTCAAGGCCTTGAAAACCAGAAACGATTTTTGGTATTTCATTATAAAAATAAATGAACAGTATTTGGTAATATGATGTAGAGCACAAAATTGTCGGCGTTGTTCGGCTATAAAATTTCTCCTTGTTGCAAGAATTTTTGTTACAGGTAATAAGTAAATATTTTTTATTGAAGGTCCTACGAAGCATTTAAGAATATTGCCAGAGTTGTTGCAAGTTCTAGTGTTTGGTGCATTATGCGGTTCAACATCTCTTTTTACAATTGCTCTACAGCCATCTCTCTAACAGCAAGTAAAAATATATGTAAAGCATGTCGCAAAATTATTGCAAGATTTGATTAAATAGGAAGTAGTTATTATATATATGTACAGTACTATACATATACATAAGCTTTAGCTTTATGTAACATTTATACTTTCGATTATATGTACTTTATAAAGACGGGCTTACAAGCATCAAGGTTTTCTACACACCCTATCAACGCAAGCCAGATATAATATTATATACAAACATTAAATCATGCCAAATTATCTTTCATATCATTTTGGCAGGAGAAAAAAGAACAAAGTATTGTCTGTTAGTTTTAAAGTGAATTCATTTCTGGTCTAAGTCTTAAATACTCACATCTAGACAATTAAATATGAGAATAGAACGGTTTTGTTATATCCGGCAATACTTGCACAAACATAAAAACGATTATATCCGTTTTCAGGTGGCCTATCAAGTTGTTTTCTAACACAGGTTGAGAGATGCTAAAATGCCCCTTTCTCAGAAAGTGTGTGAATGAAAAAAGAAAGAACTACTGGGTCGCGAGAGCAGACATTTGGTTTTCCCAGGCACACGTGATATTAGTTTTAAAGTATGTGCACCTTTCTTCATGGGTAAGATTGCAATTGGATGTAACCATGTTCGCCTTTCCGCTGCGTTTGGTTTATTGCTGAATCTTTCATGGTTCCTAAGATCCAATTGGAAACTTGCTTTTCCTTTTATTTTAGCTTCTTAGGTTCGGCCACATGAGTAACCCTACCATCACACCTTAACCGTAATGGTAAAGCATAAAAGTGAAGTTGCATTCAACGCGGACCGTGTTCTTTTATACCCAATAACTTACAGTTATAAAGTACGCATAGGAAAGTTATGCTCTTTGTAATTATACGCTCTGTGGACTCGTTACATCTTACTACAGATTATCACCATTTCAAATGAACAGAAACTTTACTTAGAATGTCTTAACCCTTTCGTCGATTTAGTTGATTTTCTATACTGTTTTGAAAACAAAAAAAAAAAAAAAAATATATATATATATATGTATATAACGTAATACAACGTATATATATATATATGTTTAAGATTGAATGTTTTAAAGAAAATTTTGTAAGTGAAATCTATATATTTTGAAGGTTTCTTTTGCTGTGTGATTGTGTAGGCACGGATTAACAAACGATTTTAAATCGTATTTTGAATTAAGTTTAACTTTGTTCTTTGCTTTGTGTTCCAAAAATCATGATATAGCTTGACATAACCAAGTTTCGGTGCTTATGTTGTTAATCAAGAATATATACGAGATTTCCGTTATGTAGTTGTATGTTACAATTGCTTGCTCACGTTTGCTAAAATATTCTCAATAGCATGCATGAGACGATATCGATCTTAAAGTCAGAAAATTTGTGCACCTCTTCAACTATGATAGGCTCGGTGGGGGACTGGGGATAAGCGTATGTTACAAGTAGCGGTCTTGTAGGTCATGAAATAATTTTTCGTTTTTTTTTTGTAAAAATTGGGTGCAATTACCTTAATATCAAAAGTAAGATCACTTGGAGATCACACTTATCCCCTATCACCCATTTATAAGTCATAAGAAAGGTGTCTATCTCTTTTGTGCTACCAACGCTGAGGAACTAGAGCAGGCTATTGCTCCACACACAAGTAATACAAAGTGAATGGCTATGTGAATTAATGCCGTAGGCCCTTAAAAGTTTTCGTTGATGGAATATGCAGAGTACTAGCGTAATAAACGCTGGCTTTCAAAGCCACAAAACTTTTTCGTGTGTGAATACGTGTGAAACCCTTTCATCAGATATCGCAAATGGAGGCAAATGCTTAACCCATAATTCTTAGATATGTCATAATGGTCCGTTATCCATACAATTCGCGGGTAATATCAGACGATGGAGTCATTTAGAGATGTTCGGCGTTCGGAGACCAGATTCGAATTTGTTTGTATTTCATATTACTGCCACTAATATATACATATATATATATACATATATACGTATATATATGTTTAAATATGTATATAATTGATTCATTGAGACTGCTGATAGAAGAAACCGAACATCGAATAGTGAAGCGTTTGGGTTCCATCATTGCCTAAATTGATAATTAATTTGGGGTATTTATGTATATGTTGTAAAATTGCAAAAATTAGAGCGCAAATGATGATGCAAAAGAAAAAGATAACAAAATCGTTCCTACACTTATCCAGCAGCATCCCTCTTATATGTGTATATATTTGTAATGAACTCCACACCATATGTTTCTAAATTATTTTTATATTATATCACCCACCTATTATAGTTTAATTTCTTTTCAGACTTTTATCGTTAATTTTTAAATTTTTTTTTTTTTTTTTTTTTAGCTAAACTAGTTGCAATTAATTGTAAGTTGTTTATTTAATTATAATTAAATTTTTACATTAAAAAATCAAGACAAACGCAAACACCTGTACACACACATTCAACTTATATAAGATGACATTAAGTGTTTGTTAAATAAATTTATTTAAATAAATCGTAACCTTCTCAATATTTTTACTTTACTTTTAATATATGAAATAAAAAATAATAAGAAAAACAAACACGCAAAAAAAAAACAAAAACAAAAAAAGAATTAGTTAATCTAAAGATAATTGAAAATCCAAAATATGCATTAAATAAATAATACTTAAATCACAAAACACTATTTGAAAACGAAAAATTTAATTTATTTTTTTATTCAATAAGAAGCTTGTCTTTCCATGGAAAACAAATAAAAGTTTTTGCTTCAATTTTTGCTTCAATTTTACTCATGAAGACTTAAAAGCCCCCCAGCCGATTATCCAGTCAACATCCGTGAATAGGCTGGAAAATGTGAAGTCGATCAGTGCTTAAACGAATCTGTCTACCAACGACTTTTTACTTCTTTGTGCATTTGCTTACTCTTTGCATTTGTAAACATAAGATGAAGGCATAATTAGCGATGAATTGACTGAACACTTATGATACGGAATCATTAACGCTTCGATGGATATAGTTGTGAGATTTTCTGCTACTAAGTGAAACTAATGTTTATAAATTTAAAGTAAAAAAAAACCAGATATCGAAATGTTAAACGTGTTAAAAATGCTCGAAACATGAATTTACAAAACGGCCCACAAAACAACTTCAAACAATTTTCATTCAAATTTTTATACCCGAAATTACCGAAGGATGAGGAGTATATTTATTTTGTCAAAGCATTTGCAACGTCCAGAAGGATGCGTTAGCGAGTCCACAAAGTATAGATATTCTTGATCAGCATCAGATTCTAAATCGATTAAGCATGTGCGTCAGTCCGTCTGCTCGACCCTATGTGTAATGTCCATGGTAAACATCCTACTGTCGCAAGAATACATCAATCGGCTTCAAATTTGGCACAACGATTACAAGTTCTTGCACGCAGGTTGTTATTGCAATTGAGCCAAATCGGTCAAAAGGGACGGCCACAGCACAAAATAACCTCAGAACCCCCCTGTTTTCAAAAAAAACAAATATTTTGGTTTTATGCTCGTTACTTATAAACCGCAATATATGCAATAATAAAGAAATAAGTAAAATGTGCGTATTATTGATCAGTACCAAACGATGTTGGATATAAAGTATCCGGTCACGATCGTATATAATTCTCTTACTTATTTATTTAGTTTAGGTATGAACTTTAGAAATCACCTAGAAATTGCTAGACATCAAAATGACGCTTTTAAATTCCACATTTATGCATTATATGAGGAGTAACTCTTAAGTAGATGTCAAAACTTCAAGTATATTTTTATAATAAATTCTTCCGAATACAACGTAAAGATTTAAAGGAGTCTTCTTTGAAAAAAAGAAGAAATATATTTTATTGGCTAAACAGCTGTTTTGAAGTATCTAGCATATGTGGAAAAGAATTCATTATCTGAAAGCAATTTTTTCCTGGCAATTTCGCTCTTTTTCTGGAAAAGATCGCCTACGTACAGTGAGCACTTGCTGCCAAGTTTACTCCTAAGGTTTTACCTCTTCATTTGTAAATGCTCTTTTGTTCTGATAAGAGTCTATGGAAACTGTCTATGTTAATGTACTTTCATCCAGAATCATCTTTGAGAAGATCTAATACTAAAAGCAATTCGAAAGCTTTTACGGCTTCTGCTAAGAGTGCTAGGGGCACCGGCGAGTACAATATATTTTTAAGTCGCAATACGGCTTACCCACCCAATTAATAATAATAACCTTCTCAAATATTATTCGGTTAGCTCCCAGGGGAACCCCAACTATTAATTTCAAAGATCTCGAATGGAACCCTATACAAAGCATATGAGAAAAAATGTTTTGAAATGGTATCAATTCTGTTCAGTACATATTAAATGATTAAAAATCTTAACTTAAATATTATATCAGTTTACTTAATTAAAACATAAGTCAATGAATGCTCCATGATATAAACAATGGGTGAAATGAATATTTTTATGAATATGCCCATAATGCAACAACTATAAAAATTGTCATTTATATGCCATGGGTGGACCTGCAGCATCTGTACAAGAATGGCAATAATTGGCTACGCCTGCGAAGCATGTTCGTCTATTGGTCCGTCCATTTCTCCGTCTACCAAATTGTGCCGCATCTGCGGTACACATTCTTCCTTTCGGAAAAAAGAAGATATCCCTTACATTATTGCCAAAGAGTGCGAAGATAGCGCAAACAGATCAAAGTGGTCCGATTCTAACTATTTTCAATAGAGTTTATCCTTGGAAGCAAAGCGAATTAAAAATTGCGGTTGAGCACAAAAATACAGGAACAGACATCGGACAGGCACAGGGACAGACATTGTTCGATCGAAGAATTGATAACAGGTGGGTATATATTAAATCCTTCTGTTAATGTATTCTGTATTCTAGGTGGTGTAGGGTATAGAAAGTGTACTGGATTCCTCAGAACAAATGACTTAGTAACATAACGTAATGATGGCTCTCTTTTTAACACAAATATATATCTAAACAATTTGTTTAATTCTGCAGTTAGGTATAGAGATAAATGGTTTTAATGTCCCTAGAATTCGTTGCACGAATATTCGCGTAATCATATCAATATTTACTGGGGCACTTTAATCAAGTTTACTGACTGTGTAATGGCCATGTTTTAGTTGTCGCTTATTAACACGCGAACACGTTTCTGTATTTTTTAAAAAGTTTCCTCAACGCAAACATTTCAAGGCATAAAGAAAATGGAAACCTTAAGTATTTGCTTGAACTGTGCTAGCGATTGCACATTTTATTTATGCTTTATTTTAACTTATTAAATATAATCTTAAAAGCAAATCTTTTTCGAAATTCAGCGTTCAGCATGCTTATGCCATTGAGATAAGGAGTACGGTCACATCTCTGATATATATTTATTTGTGCGTATTACACTTAAAATAATAGAATTCAAGTATGGTATGACGTAGTGAAAAAGTTACATTTTTCTTATTATCGTAGAGTAACTATTGTCATTTTTTCTTCCGCTCATCGGTTCTGGACTTTCCGTCGGTCGGCTCGATTTTACGCTATCCGGCCATTTAACAACTCGCAGGAGAGATTCTAACTCATCGTCTCTGCAATCGTATAAGTATTGGCCGCGGCAGATAGGGCATATGAGAGTTTTTTTGCTTTCATTGCTAATTTTTTCACTCGGACACTTTCTTTGAGCTCGCATGCGCATTTCTTTGAAACAGTTTAGGCAAACGAAATGTGTATTCTCACAGAAGCGTGCATCGCGACATATAAGCTCCCAGCATACAGCACAAGTGAAACTTTGAAAGCATAAGCGGTACAAGCGTTTATACCGTTCTTTATATATTAAATACGCAGTACAGGGCCAGATATTATCGAGTTCATCGAAAACTAACCGTAATCTTTGTGATATTAAGTTTCCCGACCATTTTGTCATTAAATCATATTTTAAATCCACTTCGTAGTTCTCTTGGAAACGATATGCGTAGTTGTCGGTTTGGCTATTAAAGGGACCCCAGTGCTTCCAATATTTATTATGCTGCATATTTAATTGCAATGTAAATGATACCGGTATCGAGTTCCCTAAGTGAAAGACGCCGAAGCGATAGCTATTTTTTGGGGAGTATCGTTTGCTACGGCACATCCAATAGAGACCTTGAGGAGTGCACAGTACAAAAACTTTCTGCCTTAGATCGGTACAAGTTAAAACAAAATATGTTTTACCATTTGGTTCACGTAGAAATTTTCGATGACAATTTTCCAAATGCTCGAAAGCAGCTTGCTCTCCACCCGACCATTGGCATTTTGAAAAACGACAATGAATTACGGACATTGCTTAAGAAGAGATATTGAAACCCCTTTAAAGCACTAAATACTGATCACACGTTACTTAAAAGAACAGCTATTTATATAAGAATGCGAATGAACAATGCCTGGCATGCGTTGTATCGTAGTTGATGTAAATCGCTGTCAAAGTTGATGCAATAACTCATAGGCCTAATTGATGAAGAGCACGTCCCTAAATCACTGTTTGTCTCTTAAAGTTCCCAAAGGCGACAATTAAATAGAGGATCATTAATCGATAGTTAATTAAAACGTCAACTTTGATAACGATTAGTAGCGCAAGCGTTTATAAGAGGGTGTACTTGTTGATTGCTTTATTCACCTTTTCTGCTTCTCTACTCATTTACGTTGCTAATCAGTATGTAAATAACTTTACCGATTGAAAGGCGAAGTTATACTAATTTTGTCATTTCATTGAGAAGACCGTATAAAATAAATGCATTCTGGATCAGCGTAACATGTTTTCAATCTATTAAATATATCTGTCAATTCAGTAGCCTAGGTATTAAGTTTCTCGATATCGTCGATATCTGTCGGTATAGCTGGAACTGAGACCTTCTATTCATTTGTGAAGTTCTTTCGAATCGATTTGCAGGTTCGCGTAAAGAATGTCAATCTCTCGGTTCGTTTAAAATCAATTTCGAATTTCATATATGTGTGTGTTCTTTTGACGCGTGCGTATCGGATTTTTAAGTGAACGTGGAGGGAGACTCTGTATAGATATTCGTAACTGATAGTAAACTTAGCAGGCAAGAAAGATTCATTCCAAGGTAAATATATATATATATCTGCATTGTACATTCTTGACCTCTATCAATGAAGGCTTTTCATTCCAAGCAAGAAGTCTTTGGATTTATATGTTCAAGATTTGTTTAAACGAGATTCCTTCGTCCATCCTATGGATATGTGAAGCTAAAATTACGTACATCTCTTTCTAGTTGATGGCCACACCTCGAATTAAACGAAAGGGACGTTACGTATAAGTACATGCTTTAATCAAGTCATTACATCCGTCCATGGCCACATCTTCTATACCCAATATCTTCATCATCAAAAAACAAGACAAGAAGAAAATGAAATTGTGATATTCCATAGTATTGAGTGGGTGTACTTGATTTTTTCTACTTTGGTGTACGTAACTCGGCAAAATCTCAAAGATTTAATACAAGTTCTTACCGGTATGTACTGTATGAGTGATTAGAAAAAAAATCTGTTTGCTTGGCTGCTGAAAACTGAGGTGTTTTCAGCTTATACCGTACCGTCGTCGTGTTGTTTTCACACATGCACCAAATTTGAAACGGATATCTTGACCCTTCGCATTCAACGTTGTTTTTCATTTATATTACCAACAATTCGAAATAATATACATACATATATATACATGTATATACATTTCAATAGGAAAATCATATTCACCTACAAGTGTTTGATATGCGAATCAAAACAAAAGTCACTGTTGTATGTCAACGTTTTTTTAATTGCTCATAGACGCAAATGTGTTATAAGATATTAATATACACTTCTCGGACAAATCTGTTCGTTCACAAACTTATCACAAAAATAATGTTTCCTACGCTTACCCTCAATATCGCGTTCATTTCCCGGTAAGTTTCGGATCGGATTTATAATCATCATTTTAACATACTCTGCCTTGCTCATGAATACAGGCCTTTATGTTTTATTTTTGCTACCTGGTAAATACTAATTCATTGTCACTACGATCCATGTAAATGTAACCTTTTCAGATTTTTGTTTTAATTCCCACATATCGGGGTTATGGAAGAGATATCATTTGTAGTTTGTTAGCAGAATATGAAATTATTACGATTTGTTTTTCCTTTTGAATTTACTGCATAGCGAAGTGCTCGATTTAAGCGAAAATCTTTGGATAATTTCGGTCCGGAGCCATCGGGGGCAAAGGGTTGATTTTCGCGACTAGGGCAATGCTTACCATCGGCATTACACGGAAGAGTAGACGGGCAGACGAACCTACGTGCAAATGCATCCGCAGATCCGTCGATTCACAATTTGATTTACTGATCGACAATACGAAGCATTCGAAACATCCTTCTGAATGCTGCGAGCGTCTTCACAAAATATAACTACATTTCCATACTTCAATGATGGCTATAATAAATAAACATCTTATCTAGAAGCCGAAAGGTTAAAACATAGAAAGCTTTGCGATGCTTGTGATATGATGGGTACTTTAGATTCGCATTATAACGCGAGACTAACTTCTTCTACTAGTTTGAATTTATCGCTGCTCTGCCAGTTAATTGAGTCGTTTTTATGATTAGTCTTTGCACGGTCGATTAACAGCGAAACCATTTAACTGCAAATACATGCATGCAAGTATGTAATGACATTTGCATAAATTTGCCGAGTATGGTAATTGTTGGCAATTGAACTGAATGAAAATGCTGAGCACTTCTAAGATTTCTGCAAAATTTCAAATGGTTAGCGGCGTTACGTTCTATGAGAAATCTATTAGAAGATAGTTCACATAATTGAAAATGAAAAAGGTTTTCGTTTACAAAAAAGATGAGAGAACTTTATTTACTTTAACTCGAATCTTGAATATTCATTCATTCATAGTCATTGCGTAGGCATTGTAGTATGCTTCTCAAGTAGAATTTGAGAAGAAATTCGTATATAGTTCGAAAAGCGAAAAGTTTGTGGTACTTTTTTAAAAATTTTTAAAAGAGTTTATATGGAGGTGTGTTCTTCACCTCAAAATGTTTGCAACAACTAGAAGGAAGATTCCGAGATCGCATCAACTATATATATGGTCTTGATAGGTTTCAAACTCTAAACCGATGTAAGCTTGCTCGTCTGTATGTTTGTCTGTGCATTTTTGCAATGTCTGTGGCAAAGTGCACTCCTCACCGCAAGACTCAAGATATCTCATTCCCGTTAGGAAAAAGTATTAAAAGTCCTTGAATGTAGGTTGGTATAGAAAACGGCCAGAGGACACACGCACAGTGCAACGTAGACTAACAACGCCTCCGCTTTTCAAAGTTGAAAGAATAGAGGACACATGCACGTCCCTCATAAGCTGCAACAGATGCAACGATAAAAATTTCGTGTATTGTATTAGTGATGCTACAGTACGTGTAAAAAGATGAAGAAAAGCCGCCGCACCCAGCCGATATTATATAATGTCAATTATTCACTTTTTCTTTTGTATTTATGGCTTTGTTGCGTGGCGGATATAAAGGAATCGGCCATTGCTGAATGTAATCTTTTTACTTGTTATTCTCCTCTAAAACGAAAACCAACAATGTATTCTTGCAAAGTGCACACAATTTCTTCATTTATGTACGTAGTGTGTGTAAGTATGTTTGGAGCACAAATATTGCTTCGATGTTTCTTAGCTGTGCCAACGTCAAAATTACAGCAGGGCAGGACTAACAATATTAACCTCAAAAATTGATTTTTATAAAGTAAATGAGAGAAATTTTTGCTGTTTATTTTAAGACAACCAAAGTGTTTGTATTGTTATGTTGGAACGCGAAGTATTATAGATTACAGTTAGCGACTAACTAAAGAAACAATCGTTTCCTCTTTTCTTTGCTAATTCGAGCAATTCGAGCCTATGTCTTTTTATTAAGCTCTGCACTTTGAAAGATATATTTCAGTGATATGATGTTATACTTACTGGAGTATCATGGCGCTAAATAGAGTGCGAATGCCTCGATGAGTTCTTAGCTGCTGCCTGTGCGAAACCTTCGCAGACAGTGCATTCAATTGAAGCCTTTAGTGCTAAATAGCGACTTCGTCTAGACGGCTTCGCGTAAGGTTTCTTTCAAAATTACGAAAAATTGTTGAGATACTGAAAAATTAAAAATCAAACAAAACAGAAGAAGACCTTTAGCTAAGACTATGATCGCAAGAAATTCTTGATTACCTAGCAGTTTGCAAAAACTGTATTTACAAAGAAAATAACGCGGGACTTAAATGCAAAAGATTTCAAAATATTTGCCAGATACATTTTCTCATCATGGTGCTTTACCAAGAGTTCCAAGGGTTCTTAGCACACAAAACACAATATCTTCTACCCCGGATATGGCTGCATGGAATTTTATCTTATATCGCAGATAAGATAAAGAATAAAATGTAGTTTCAAGCTCTGTCTTTCAATAACTAAACGATGAATGTAACGAATTCACGTGATCGCTTCTTCAACAAAAGCGATTCTACTTTTACCTTAAAGAGCTATCAGAAACTACAGCTTCGCAAGCTCCTATCGAGTGTCGCCATATAAAGGCCTCAGCTCTTTAATTAAAGACAAGTAAGAACATCATAGTCGAGCAGGGCCGACCATTAGATATTCTACACTTCGCCTGTTTTCCATAATACACCAAAACTTATATATTATTCTTATGTAAATGCATGATCTTCATTAAAGGCCTCATACCCAAAACGTCAACGAAGGTGGCAAAAATTCGCAGACTTACCAGACTTAGTTTACTTTACTTTCAGTTGCTCCATCACAACAACCCATAAGCTCGACTATGTTCGCCAAAAAAATGCTTACTTACATGAGAGCCCTTATATATGACACAATTCAAAATATAGACCTATGTCGTCCAAACTTCCCCAGGGTTAATTTGCTAAGAACTAATTTTCATCACAAACTCTTAAAAATTAGATTGTTTTGACATATAAAGCCTTATTTTTTGTTAGAACCCTTATATGTGTTGGGATCCAAACGATAGACCTTGAATACGAAAGTACATGGGTAGACATTAGACAAACAGACGGACGAATAGATAGACAGAAACACGGGCGGACACTCTGAGATTTGTTTCAGGAAGTGATTCTGTATCGAACGGTGTAATAAAAGGTGAGTCTATTCCAAGCCCTTCTGAGTACTACATATGCCCGCGCAAACTTAATATGCTTTAAACAACAAGTGTATGATGTAGGGTAGAAGAAAAACACAATAGTACGCCATAGTTAACCATTAAATACACCACATTGCAGTTATTGATATCACGACTTTTTAAAATAAGCCGCTACATGCGAAGTGGCCGAAGAAGTAGTCGGATCCGAACCATTCTCAAACGCTTCTGTCCTTGGCCCAAAGCACGTCGGCGTGTCAAATTTCATCAAAATATCTCAGAAATTGCGGCGTGTAAGTTGCACACAAGAAGACAAGACGGACAGACAGGCCTATAAAAGGTGGATCTATCTCAAATCCTTCGGGATATTAACAAATAAATCTTTCCAGCCTACTTTTTTAACCTAATTGAAAATGAGAAAGTTAGTGTTAACCGTTAGAAAATCCACGCCATGGTAAATATGAATTATTCCGTGAATGTGAGATTGATTGCATCACTTTCGTCAGTCTTAAGGTAATTTGTTTCTAATTTGTGTGTTTGTTTTATTTAACTTCTTCTTCTTTGTTGAACTGAAATTCATATTTTATGTAAAATGAAATTTGTACAACAAAGCTCTTTTCTTCGCGAGTCACATCTACAAAAGCAGATTTCTGCTTGATCAAGTGTATAATGAATTCGAAAAGTCTTTCGTTAAATTAAAAAATTGAAAAAGCGCTTAAGCTGTTGCTGCACAATGCCGTTCAAAAGGAAAATCATGAAAAAATGTATTTCGTTCGATTTCTGCTCCATAGAACTGTTTGTCTTTTCCACATTTGAAAAATGCGTATGAGAAGAGTTAGAGAGGCAGATGAAATGACTTCATATTCACTTCCACTCTGGGCTTCGATGGGTTTCAACAAGTTCTCCTAAACATTCATATTTTTTTTATTTCTTTTTTGGTTTTTTTTGGTGCCTTTTTTTCACTTACTAGTGATGATTTTCAGTAGTCATCAGCATTTGCTCAAGTGATTTGTGTCACTAACAATTTTGCATGTTTACAAAGTGAAAGTATGCATGAATGCGAGCGTGCATGCGTGTGCTTGTGTGCGCGCGTTAAGAACATTTTTCAAGTTTCCCTCGTGCACGCAAATCTGTCAGTGTGTCAGTGTATTGTTGGTAAGCTACAGAGCTTCTATAATTTATATTTTCGTAATGGTACAGCAAAAGGAGCATTTGATTCCATTGTGTAACATCAATTTCTGTCATTTCAAGTTTATTGATATGCATGACAAGTGATTTAAATCCCTTGTGCTTTAGCTTCACTTGGATGCTGAAATTGTCACTTGCGAAGGATATGATGGGCGAGCTTTTCTTTCTTTCTTTTTTTATGTGAATTGTACTGCGTGCTTAAAACACATTTTTTTTTTTTGTTTTTTCTCATTTCACTGTTGGTCTCGTTTTTATTATTTTCTTTGCAACTGTTTTACTTAATTTGCGTCAAATATATATATATATATATATATATATATATATATATATATATATATATACTTTCCCACTTATCTTAATCCTTACGTGTTAATTGTTCCATTTTTTTTTGTTTTTGTTTTTGTTTATGTTTTTTTTTCATAATTTTTGTTTTATTATTCTAGTTTATATTAAAATTATGGTGTAACTAATTATGATGATAATAAGAAAGGCTTCAATTATTGTAGCATTGCTTGAAATTTCATTTTCGTCTCTACTAACTAATTTATATTTTAATATATAGGGGAAATAATCATTCGAAATATATCTGCTACGATTAACAAATAACTTTTTAGTATCCACCAGTATCCAGTATCCAGTATCCAGTAGCATTATAGTAAATATTTTTCATAAAATGTTTCAAAATACGCTGCAGTTATCTCATGTGGGGGAGCTATTCAGCTTTAAAACATAAATTCGTTTTCAATTTCAATTTCGATTTATTTCAATATTAATTAAAGAGTTTATTGGTTAAAGAACATTAAAAGTGCACACATTTTTCTTTTTATTATTTTTATTATTAAATGTAATAAAATGCCTGGGAAAAGATTAAATTCCCCTTAGATTGAGTTGTCGATACTCATCATATTATATCAATATATAAAAATTACAAAATCTTAATATTTTTTTAATAGGTCGCGTAGCAACTGGTTAAGGATTATTTTCATAATCAACGTTTCGATGGTTTTGTCATATATTTCTACCAGCTTGTTGTTTCACTCTTTTGTTATGCGTTGTAATATTTATTTGCTTAATGTGGACTTATCTGCAGGGAGATTATGCTTAGTATACTTTATGGCACTTGCTATACAAGGATATATTAAGTTTGTGCGGACCTATACAACACTTTTTTTTTGTGTGACCACTCGCTCAGAGGATGCTTTTTATTCGCGTAACACGATGAAGGACCGAAAGAAGTGAGATAAGGGAAAGAAATAGAGAAGTAGAGGCAGCGACAGCTTAGCGAGTATGGGCCCAATCAGTAAATTTTCTGCCCGCGGCTAAGCACTCACTGTAACTATGACCAAAGTAAACCCTACACGCACTAAAATTTGAACACGAAGACACCGAATTGGTAACCGCGATTCTTACCTATTCGGCTACTCATGCGGACCCAGAAGGACTTGAGACCGACCCGTCGTTTATTATACTAATCGATTCAGAATCACTTTTTATATCGATCTAAGCTTGTCTGTCCGTCCATCCATCTTGTATGCTTGTGATAAACCTACAAGTAGCAATCTTTGGGATATTCTGATGAAATTTACTACACCGGCGTATTTTAGTCCAAAGACTAATGCTATTAAAAACAGTTCAGACGAGACCACTTCCCACATAACGCCTTATTTTGAGCTAAGTTTTAGGTTTAATATGGTAACGAATACCAATCGACGCTTAATTAAATTTATATTAAATACATAATTAAGCACCGTAAGAACAAGAGCTAATGAATGCAAAAAAAGCGGCGTTTGTTTGTTTTTAATGAATGCCATAAATGGAATAAACGACTGAATCTAGTGTATGTGTATATTTTCTTGATTCAGGGGCACACTATTTTATTATTGTTATTTTATTAATTAAAATGTGAACTCATACTACTGTACCCAGAAGGCAAGAACAATTTAAAGTTGTCTTGTCTAAAGTTATACCTACCACTCACTGAAGGTCGGGGGTATACTCATTTTGTTTTTTTTTTTTTTATAATGTGTGTAACACCCAAAAGGAAGCGGCAAACAGGACAGAATGCTTAAAATTATGAAGAAATGAAGATGTATTGTTTGCCTAAAAATGGGTTGATTCTATATTAGTTCCCTTACCAGCGTGTTATAGCAATATACAGACCGGCTTTACATTGGCTTTTATATATGTACTTACACGGAGATACTTAAATCTGTTTTAAAACATGTTACGAAAATTCCAAAATTTTATTAGAAGCGTATGTTTATTCAAGCGTTATTTGATATTCAAAGAGTCCAAAGCGAAAGATATTGTTTATATAGATAGAGAGAGATAGGAAGCGGTCCCATTTACCCTATAATCTGGTGGAGTGGGCATTTATGTTAAGGACGTTGTCATAGCTGTCCATTAAAACTAACAACTCGATAGTGGCGGGTTCAAATTTTAAGTGCGGTAGAGTTTTCAATAAAGGCAAGAGTTTTAGACGCTAGTGCTTTAAGACTTTCGTCTTGCAATTTATTTCTCCGGTTAAAATAATTATAATAATAAAAATTCGTAGTGCTTTACAATCTGCATATTACGGATTCGTGACATAATCAAGAACTTTACTTAATACTTGCTGTTCGCTTACGAAGTAATAAGCTGTAGAGAAATAATTTTGGGATCTCTTTGTTAATCTTATGTAATTAATTACGATATCAATACAATTAAAAGAAAAAAAATGAGTAAATAAAATTTATTGTTTAGCAAAACACTTTAGACTTTTTTTTTACACTATTTTATACACAATAAGACTGACTTGTTGTTGCTTTTGCGCGAATTTCCCGCTTTCGCCTAAAGCAAAAATGTATAATAATATTGTATAAGTTTATCGTTACATAACAACTGGCTGTATGGCCCAAGTTTAAATATTATATACCGATTAATAAAATTCTTTTCCATGCTATAGTTCACCTTGCAGGCCGATAAAAGTGAGCTACGATATTGCATCAAGTATACACTTCATCTGTTGTAAATTCCTACTTTAATTCACACAATTTTGAAAATGCCAACAAGTCGATGGCGATTAGTTTAAAAAGTTTGTATGTTATGGGATAACCGAGGCGTATTTTTTAAATGTTATGAATATGATTGCAGCCTTATTGACACTTGCATTGTTCGTTGGAGAAGAAACTCTACAGAATGTTTTCCCAAATCTTACAATTTATCTAATTTATGACACATATTATGGAAATTACATTTTATACAACTTGATTGATATATTTAATGCATATATTCCAAAATGTAGTAATATTTCTGGTGGGTAATAGAAAGTTAAACTAAAGCTCAACAAAATTTCTCGGGCTCACTATTGTTTATTATGCGGAAGTTTCCCGAAATATAATACAATTTATTTGTTTATATAAAGCACTTTTTTTTTTCTTCATATATTAGATAGTCCGGAAATTTCTTGCGATTGCTCCCGACACGAAACTAAAATAACTACTTGCGCTTAGCTGGACATATAATTAGGGTTAAAGGTATATATATATATATATATATATATATATATATATATATATATATATATATATATAGGTTATGTAGAGTAGGCTTACGTTTATTTTGTGAAAAACTTTCAAAGAGATCGATACAAAACGTAGTTCGTCCAAAACAACTATCGGTGGTCGCATAAAACGATTGGTTGCTGCAAAAAAGGTGGATATTTGGATTCGACATGATTGAAGAGAAAATTGTGATGATGAAAAATAGATTCTATACGAAAATGCGCAATACAATCGATGATGGTCAAAACACGATGAGCCGTCTTAAACAATACCAAAACCGCATAGAAGAGACGAAAAGAAGATATTGCTCTCAGTGTAGGGGGATTATAAAGGAATTGTGCATTATGAGCTTTTGATGCGTAACATAATAATTAATTCTAAACTATGCTGTGAACAACTGACCAAATAAAATGAAGCTTTCCAGCAAAAACATCCAGGATTGGTCATATTTCTTCTCTCACCCGACAAAAATTATCCATATTCACCGTATAGTCCTAACATTGCACCATCAGATTACATCTCTTTCGATCTCTGCAAAATTCTTTATTTGGCAAAACCTTTCAGTATTAATTCAAAAAAATAAAGAAAATTATTTTGCTGCAAAAGATCAGGAATTGATGAGGATGAGGAGGGTACAATGAAATCGTGTCAAAAGTGGCAACTTATTATTGAACAAAATGCCATTTATTCTTCATATATAAAAAGAAATATTTTATTTCATATTGAAAAACCGCACGAAATTTCTGGACCACCTAATATGTATATATATATATTATTTTTTTAAAATTAAATGCAAATTTGTTTTTTTTTTTTCTTTTTTTGTGTGTAAAAAATGTGTAAAATCTTTTTCTTTGTTCCAATTTTTAGAATATGTTTCTTGAGAAATGAAGTAAGTTTCAAAAATAAAAAATTCTTTCATTCATAATTATTAAAAGTAAATATTTTAATTACTTTTCTCTAAGTGAATATTAATTTTCTGTTTCGTTGATCCGAGCTTAAATTAAAGATTACAAAAGAAAATCTTGTGCTTATCATTTATTGAGGATTTGTTGAGATCTCATAAGAGTCAACAGATAATAGGATTTTTGTGTTCTTAGCGAGTTGTTTAGTTTTGATAATTAAAAAAAGTATTTATGCTTAAGTGTTTTTGCTCTCTTAAGATTCTCAGCATGTTCCTAAGTCCTCAATTCCTTCGTTATGTTAGATTATTCTCCTTTAAACTGGAATACCAGTACGATCTTTAATTTTACCTAATACGTTAACATGCACTTTTGCATAACCGCTAGACTTTTTAGGCAAGCTACCCAAGCTTCCACTTCCAGTTCCAACGAGTGCACTGGTAGTGGTTATGGGTGCAGCGGTGCTTGCACCAGGAACATCCATGGAGGGGGAAGATAATGGCGATGAATGTTTAGAATCAGTATGCGAGGTTCTTTGAGTGGTATCACCATGACTAAGCAATAAGTCTTCGCTGCTGGGCCGTATGTTCGTAGAGCAGGGTGTATAAAATGGTTGCAATTTTTCCACTTCATTATCGATGGCCTTGAATTGCCAACTCCAGTTGGCCCGATAAAGAAATGGCCGGTGATCGAAGCGATTGTCATCTGGACTATAGCTTTCCGCATGCACGGCGGGGGTTAAAACAGTCATTTTATGGCGATTAATGGCGTAACATCGAAAGAAATGTTTAACTTTATCAGCTACTTCCGCAGGACTAAGATCCGATTTCCATGTGGCTACAAGTTCACAGAACATACTATAGGGGCCACAACAGGACTGTTTACGCAAACGCCCGTATTTGTTTAGCTCGGCATAAGTCATACCCATATCTTCTTCATCCGTTTGTATTAGTTGACCATCTTGTAGTGGTTCCAATTCGGCAGTGGGAGGAGCATCTATTATTGATTCCAAAATTGGTAAATTAAATCTAAAGTAAATTAAATCTAATTAAATTTAAGTTCATTAGAGCAATACGAAAATGTAATGCAACTCACTGATCTTTAGCGTAATTTAAAAATTTCCATAAATCAGTTTTCGATATACACCCAATGGGATTTATGTCGGCAGATGAGCAGTCATATTTAGTGAAATAACCTCTCAGTGATTCATCCACGTTAGCCGAACCCAATACCAACAAACCACCAGGACGATTTCTAACCCAGAGCATTAATTGAGCAAAAATGTAGGCTAACACCATCCGTATACGGGATTGTATATTTTGTAAAGCCAAATTCTGACGAGCACATCCGCCTTGACTGCGAAAACGTGGCGTAAGACCGGTTAACGATATGAATATACCCAACAAAGCGTTAATAGCAGTATCAATATTGATATCAATGTGATAGCTGCCCAATTGGTTAGCAAGTGAGGAAGCGCGTTGCTTTGTTTCTATGCTAGAGTTTACGCTACCCATGAAACAAGTAACCAACAAGCGATTGCATAAATCAGCCGGCTTCGTAGGCGTATACTCTTGATCGGCTAAAATTTTGCGTACATCGTGTAATACCTGAGCGTCTCCCGCTTGCACTGCCTGAAAAATTAACCTGCACATCGAGTGAACAATTGCAGCCGAACTGCTGGAATCTACACCACCCGATAAAGGTAAAAAGAAACCACCTTGCCCGGAACGGCGCAAATAATCCCACAGCCAACATGCGGGCCCCAAAGCAATTTCTTCTTCTGCGGAATGAAGGGGCCATTGAATAGGTGTGCTAGCTATTTTGAATATATCGTTATGCGTGGACATTTCAAAATCGCATATGATGCGTGGATAAGAAGGGGCTGAAGCGGACATAAGGCAACGTGAACGTTGCGATACCCGATAAGATCTTATTTGTTCTAAATCTATCGTAGCTAAAGTTACTTCTACATCTTGTAATGAAAACTGTTTACCACGCGCCACTATTTCACCGTTGACCGCAATATTGGAGCAACCTTGGAAATACATGCGCTGGCCATCACAACCGCGCAAGTTACTGTATAGGTATGCGCCGCCAGCCTTAAGGCTTGCCGTCCTTACTAAATCACTTAATATATGAGACTTGCGTAATTCCCAATAACTTGCGGAACCGTTAACCATGATTTCCACGCCTGACAATGACATATCGATATGTTTGCTATGTTATCCAGAAGAAAATATTTTAATAAAGAAAATGGAAATTTTCAGTTAAATGTTGAAGCACCTCTTTATTGTCCATAGCTCTTCGCACATTTCATAACCTATGCATGTGTCTTTAGTGGCAATAACGGCATCGCCGAAAGGCACTACATCTTGGCCTGTATGCTGAGAAATCATGCGCGGCAAAAAATGGTCTTCGGTTTGGAAAGCCTTTTCATAAGCAATAATCGAATGATGATGCTGATGATAACAAATTTGAATTCTATCGCATATTCACTCACCTTCGTCCAGGCTGTAAACCAGCGTGATTCTCTATAATCATCAGTATCACACATAGCCATTTTGGGTCGTATTAATAGGATTTTGCGATTCAAAAATATCACACGACAATTATAAGCTACGTTGCGATGCATTACGGGCATACCTACGTCAATTAACATATTCTCACTGCATTGAAACAATGAAAATAAAATTAAATGATTTAATAGATGCAATGATTTGAAGCAGTTTTTTTTTTTCTTTTTACCATAACGGTGACATTATAATTTCTAACAGAACTTCCCAAGAATGCAGATAGGTGTCGGGTTCGCGGAAATGATCTTCACAGCTGTAACCACTGTAATGAGAACAAAACAAAAAATTGGCTTCGATATCTTTCTGCGTTTATCTCTACGGCCATCTACTCTCTTACCTCACTTCCAATTCTGGTCCACTGCGATAGCTAGCACCCATATCTTTGGCCTCTAAAATTGATTGCAATATGCGAGCCAAGTTACCCTCGAAATCGAGGGCCCACTGATTTAAAGTTGAAATGGCCACGGTTACCTTACGACCCATACTCTTTGTAATCGTGCGTAAATTACTATATTGAAATGATTTCTTATTGTCGTAGTTCACGAGCAAATTCTTATTTTTATTCTTAGATGAGATCGCGTTTATATTTATAAAATAAACGAATGCGTGCAGAAATTGTAAACGGTATAATTGATGATGATTGTTATTGGCAGCGTTTAGAAGAAGGAAAAGTTTAAAGTTCTGTAATGAAAAAAATGCATTGCTTGCATAAATTATCAGAATATGAAAATAGTACAGCTTTGCAAATCGTTAGTAGGTAAAAATTATATTCAGTTACCATTCGATTTTTGCGAAAGCGATTTCCTAGTAGCGGATTCATTGTCTTCGAAATAATGATTTTGAGAATCTTTACCTTACAGCACTTGTGGTTAAAGGGTATATTAAATTTGCGCGAATGCAATAAGGACTCGAGATAGCCTATGGCTATTATTGTATATTATCATTTTTTATTTTTATTTTTATGTTTTTTTTTTTTTTTTTTGCAGTAGAAGCCTACTTACACTTATCGTTTTCTGTTTTGTTTTTTTTGTTCTTTGTACAATTAAAAAAAAAAGGGGAATATAGAGAGCGCCCACTAACAAACTTTTTTTGAGTAAATGCCTGCATAACAGTTTAGACAGTCTTGCTAAAATGACATATTGACGATATACCATTTTTTTCATTATCTCCATTGACCCCCTAAAGGGAAGCCTTCATACCCAGGCGTATACATAAAACCAGAAGCAAGAATTTCTAATTATCAACGCAATAAAGCAGTGTCCAGTCAAAAAAATCAATCATCATATCAATAAACTAAATCCCAAAAGGACACGTGTAATGTTATATAGGCTTTTCTAATTTTTTATTGTCATCCCTGTGCATGTAAGTTCACTGATTCCTGGCAAGAGGTGTCGGCGTGAAATCATAACTGAGTTTAGTCAGATATTAATGACCGTTGTTTATTGATGACTTCTTAAGGGGTAACTGCCTAAAAACAAGGGTTTTTTAACAAGCTTTTTATGCCCTACACTATTTGTGGTATGGGGTATATCAAGTTAGTGCGGACGTGTGGAACACACAGAAGCGCTTAAGATAGACCCACCTTTTATTATATCGATCGATTTAGAATCATTTTCTAAATTGATATAAGTTTGTCTGTCCGTCTGATATCGGTCCATGTAAATTTGTGTTCAAACTACAGGTAGTAATTTTTGAAATATTTTGATGAAATTTGGTACACTAGCGTGTTTCGACCCAATGACGAACGCTATTGAAAATGTTTTGAATCGGTCCACTTTTTCGATCACTCCCAATATAACGTCCCATTTTGAAAAGTGGTTACATAGAAAAATTTGAAATTTTAAAACTTCTCGACAAAAGTAATTGCGGAATAGTATTTCGGCATTCTAAATTGATATGAACATTTTTGAACGGCTGTGGCAATTTTGTGAGCCCACTCTCATATAACGAAAACTGAAGTTCATATGACAAAAGGAGTATAAATGGTTTTTAACTGGTTAAAGTTTCGGAACTATTTCTTGTGATGGTTTCCACCTCAAACAAAAAAAAAAAAAAATACAGCCATACTACACACAAGCACACATACACACATACATTTTAAAATTCTTCAAAAATATTATTTTTTTTTTTAAATATTTAGATATATTTATAATAATGACCTTCTCGAATATTATTGTTCCGTTAGCCTTCCTGCCGTCCCAAAAAAATTGTCAAAATTGCGTCTTTTTTTTTTAGTGCTGCTAGAGAGGCGTTTATTACACCCTTTAAGTTATTTTTCCTTTGATAATTTCAAATATTTTGTACAGAGAAAGTGTTTTAAGGAAATATCAAATCAATGAAATGACGGCAAAAAAAATTTTCTTGCACGAATGTATGAAAATGGAAATGTGAAAATGTTTTCAAGAAACTTTTTTATGTAGTTTTCCTTTTTATACCCATCACCGCACGGTAAGGGGTATATTCAGTTTGTCTAAAAGTTTGCAATACCAAGAGCGAAGCTTCAGATACGCCACAGAGGGTCAAATTCTGAATCGATTCAAACTTGTATTGCTGTTCGTCTGTTGTAATGTCTGTTGTAAACGTTCTCCTGGTCCCAAAAAGAAAATATCGGTCTTAAGTTTGCCAGAAACATTGGAAGTTTTTGCACGCAAGTTGGGATTGAAAATGGGCGAAATCGGTCGACGGACACACCTACAATATTACGTAAAGTGAGGATGCCTCCGTTTTTGGAAAGGAATAAAATATTGTTTTGTGGCTGTTTACCCATAAACTACAGCAGATAAATCTACAAAAATGTGAAGGTATATTCTATGGGCACTGATGTAGTATCTCTACAAAAGTGGAAAAAATTAGCCACGCCTACTCAATTTTATAGTGTATCACAATTTCATCTCTTTTAAGAACCTTTATAACGCACAGAAACAAGCTTGCAAAACCCCATAGGGTGTATAAATTCTTGACTATTTTCAAATTTAGAATGCACCTAAGCATGTCCCTCCGTTCAACTTTACGTCTTTTCGTTCGAAAAATTGAGGATATCGCCCACAAATTAGTGAGAGAATCTGAAAATGATCAAAACTTTTCGAGATTACGCCTACAACACGCCCACATGTCCGTATAACGAAAACTGTGAACATCTATGCTTTCGTGCTGCCGTGTGTTTTGTTGTCTGTTACTCATGAAGTACAACACATACACCACATAAATGCCGACTTTATTCTGAAAATAGAAAAAATCAGACTCGCGCACTCAACATTACAGAGTATGAAAATCTAGTTCGTTTTTCTTCCGTCAAATTTTTTTTTTTTATTTTTTTATTTTTTTATTTTTTTTGTTTGAACGGAAATTAATACTAAAGCATAAACACGGACGAATCCTGGTTAAGACGACATGAAATTACCGTGGAATTGCGGAAATCTAAAGAGGAAGATCACTTGTTGAAACGGCGCAGTGTAAAGGAAGATGATTTAATTTCACCGCTTAAGGAGCCTAATAGTCAATCGGCTACATCAATGTCTCTAGGCGAAATTATTTTGACTATGCACAGTGAGGATCCTGAGAAGCAATTTGCTGGTATGCAAGGAGCTCGCAAATTATTGTCACGTGAGCAGAATCCCCCTATTGATTTAATGATTGGGCAGGGGATTGTCCCAATTTGTATTCAGTTTTTGCAAAAAATGGACAACCCTCTTGTACAATTCGAAACTGCTTGGGCATTAAATAATATAGCATCCGGCAACAGCGATCAGACACGTTGTGTTATAGAAAACAATGCTGTTCCCCACTTTGTGACATTGTTGCAATCTGATAATATAAATTTGGTCGAACAATGCGTTGTGGCCTTGGGTAACGTTGCTGGTGATGGCTTCGCTCCCCGCGACATTGTCTTACAAAACAATGTTGTTGATGCCGTTTGGAAATTGATTGACAAGGACACGTCTTTGTTGCTGCTACGTAACATTGTATGGCTGATGTCTAGTTTGTGCCGCCATAAGAATCCGACGCCCCCTTTTGAGGAAATTAAACGATTATTGCCCGTATTGTCACAACTGCTGTGCGGTACTGATGTACAAGTTTTAGTATATGCTTGCTGGGCTCTGTGTTATGTGACCAATGATAATACCAAAATACAAGCAGTAGTAGATGTAGAAGTTCTGCCCCGTTTGGTGAACTTGTTGGGTGCCGAAGATCCTAGTATTATTGTTCGTGCTTAACGCAGTGTTGGTAATATTGTTACGGACACTGATCCAAAAACTGGCGCTGTAATATCAGCTGGAGGCTTAGCAAAATTAATGAATTTGCTTAAGCATCCAAGGCATAGCATCCTTAAAGAAGCTGCATCGACTGTGAGCAACATAACAGCTGGAAATCAAGCACAAATACAAGCTGTTATTGACTCAGGTATATTTGTGGAACTACGCAATGTTCTAGAACATGGCGACTTCAAATCCCAGAAGGAAGCGGGTTACGCTGTAACTAATACGACTGCAGGTGGTACACCTGAAAAATATCAGATATTCAAACCGTTCTCTGATTTACTGGAAGCTGAAGACCCTTGCAATGTTGTTGTTGTTCTGTCAGGCTTAACAAAATTTTTCGCTTTGGCCAGCAAATCAGGTGGAACCGAAAACTTGTGCCTGATGCTTGAAGAAATGGGTGGTTTGGATAAGTTGGAGAATCTTCAACAACATGAGAACGAGGGTATTTACAAAAAATCTTCTGCCATCATTGATACATACTTCAGTGAAGGTGACGAAGCCGAAGCCAAACTGACTCCGCAAGAAGTTAACGGAACTTTTGAGTTTAAAGGCTAAAGACCCCGAGGGTGGTTTCACTTTCTAAGCAAAATAGGTTTTTCTTTTATTTAGCTATTATGAGTCAGAAGTATAAGATAACCGATTCCCTTGCCCAAGGGCAGAGATTCTTCGACCAAGCACTGTTAGGCGAATAATTTTGTCTTGGAATCCTAATTTTGCAAGAAATTTTCATAATTCTCACCGTCGTTTATTTTCTTTACTTTTAGATTCATATTTGGTTTTTAAATACCCATATAATATAATGAAAAATCCACTTGTAATTGCTGTCCATCTAATGCATTTTATATAGAATTTAAAATTAAAACAATGACAATAAAAAGTTTGCTTTTTTTAGGATCACGGTGGTGGGTATAAAAGATTCGGTCGCAACCGAAGATAGTTTTCTTACTTGTCCTTTTTTTGCGATATATACATGTTTTTACATAAATATCGATCTGACTTTCCTGCTAAATATACATGTACATATATATGTATATATATGAATGTTGTGTTAAATCTTACCGAAATAGTAAGCCGATGTTTATAAATAAGTATTTTTTAATACAATAATAACTTAACTGGTTACCCGTTTCACATCCCAGACACAACTAAGCACATGTTAGTTGCATTAAAAATTACGGTTGTTTGCTTTCATTCCTATAGAGAAAAGAAATGAATTAAAAATAACTTTTATTATTATTTATTATTGACGTCTCGTCTACGTAATTGAGCGTTTACCCAATGACGTCTTTTGTGCCTTTTCTTTTTTTTTTTTTTTGCTGTCGGATTGTGAAGTACGACCGACACCGACGACGGGTGCTTCTGTGTATAGAATTTCAATAGGATTTTTACTAACACCGTCTCGCTGTTGCCATTGTAATGGTTAGGATTAAAAATCCTTCGCTTTTTATAAATTTTTAAAGTTTATTAAGTTTGTGATTCCGTTTATAGTACAACGCTTCGGTGGTATTAGGGGATATTTGAGTTGAATAATTCTGCTCGTGAAAGCTAATAGCATACCCTTTAGGTAGTAGACATTGATTAGGATATTTTTATTCATAACTTTCCGAAGTGACCTACTTAAGTACATAGGGAAGGATATGATAGATAGTTACGTAGGTCGTTACAATTACAACGCTACCCAGGTAGGGTAAATTCTGTCATTATTTTTGTTTTTTTTGTTTCTTGTGTAAAAACTTGCCGTGCGAAGATATCTATACTCTCAGATTGTTTGGAGGGTTATTTTTTCTTTTCTTTTTTTAATACCCTTTTGCTTACACATTCTTTTACTAACTGCATTAAATTCGTATATCGATCAAGCAAACTGTGCAAATGCCTCGTCTTTTATTTTATAGGACTACTTGGATTGTAGTGTGGTGGATAGATTGTAAAAACAAAGAATTGTTTTCCTACGATGGCATACATACAAGCACACATTTATGATTTCACACAATTGCGTATGTAAAGGTATAAACGGTTCTTATTTTGCAGTGGGGATTTAAATTAATTTCGATTATTTCGACCAGCTTTCGAATACATTTGCAATAATAGCATTGGGAAGATATGAAATGGAAGGTATAGTGGTTCCAATGAGGCCAGAAATTTAGCTTGCGACTCCCGCAGTTTATACGAAACCCTTTCGTGCTATTTCCTTTAATTACGTTCTTCTCCACTTTGGTGTATGTTACTTAAAGTAGAGTTAAACGATAGCTAGAATTACGGCCATTTTTCTTATTCCATACCCATGCCAATGTGAAAGAAACGTTTGTCGTTTACAGAAATTTCATAATTGAGTTTTTTATTGATGCCTTCGAAAGAACAAAGGTGCTAATCACTTACCTAGTGCTATATTTGCCGAACCGAACAGTATTGGATGTCATTGAGAACACCGCTTACTTAACCCGTTTTTCCCTTTCGCTTTGACTTCCGGCTTGATTACAGCAATTCCTTTTTACATTGGTCTGTGTTGATTGTTTGAGTACATTTTAGAAAATCACGATGTACTGTAGCCAACTGATGGCGCCAAATGCAAAATATTGGTTTCAAGTCAAAAGTAATAATATTGTGAATATCATGGGTAAGGATAAGAATACTAAGGATGACGGTGATTCGATTCGATTTTGTTGGACTGATTAACGTGAATCGTGACAGTCTATGCTCGGCGTTTAGCGTTACGACTTGTGGAAATGTTTCTTCTTCATGTTATCTGTGTCAACAGAATCCTAAACATTTCTTGCTTCATATAGTTTGCACATAATTCTTACAAATCAAGAAGCGTTGTTCCCTTTCTCTCGATTGATGATTCTTCAACTTTTAAAATTTCTACTTTTAGTTTACTACTTCAGGTCAGTGGACGTATTTAACACCCAAAAGCACTTAAGATAGACTCAACTTTTATATTAGCGATTTAAGTTTTTCTGTCCGCCTGTCCATCGCGTGCACTTGTGTTATACTGACAGGTGGTAATTTTTGCGATATTTTGATGAAATTCGGTATACTGATGTGCTTTGGCCATACGGCGAACGCTATTGATAATGGTTCGGATCGGTCTACACTTTCGCCCACTTTCCCCCTATAACGGCTTATTTTAAAAAGTCGTTGTACGGAGAACATTGCAAATGTTCAAAATCTCTCGGCAACACTATCTGAGTAATAGCAGTTCGAAATTCTAAATTGAGGTGTAAATTTTAGTTCGGTTGGGGCAATTTTTTTAACCCCCTCCCATAGAATTGCTCTTATGAAAACTGAATCTTTATATGGTAAAAAGATCAAAGTTCCAATATTTCATTTTGAAAACTGGTTCATCATATCATATTGTCAAAAGGTCAAATTTATCAAATTTGGGCCACGTAAGCCTATTTTTTAGACCCTTTTGGTAAACTCTTTTATGCCGAAAAGGCTTAATTGTTAATGTTTTATGAGGAAAGTTTGTCAAATTTAGCAAAAATATTAATGGTAAGGAATTTGCACTACATAGGTCTGGTTTTTAGACAATATATGTAGGGATTATCATGAAAAGCACGCTCTGATGTGATGTGAAAATGAACTAAGTTAGCGATATTTGGACCACCACGTCATAGGACGGTTTGGGCGTCCTTCAATATGCAGGCTTCCTGGAAAAGATCACCTTTACATGCAAACATGTATAACTGTATTTTGTCATTGTGTTTTGTGTATTGTCATCAAAATGAGTGGATGAATATCTGCATTAGGCGAAGTGGTGTACGGTATCTAATTGTCGGCCTTGCTCGATTGTAATATCGTTACTTGTTTGTATTTGTGTCTGTGTTCATCAATAACTTAAAGTAACGGTTTAAAATTTCGAACAAAAATTGTTCAGAGCTGTTATGCACAAAAGGTGTCTATTGACAGGCTCGGCCCTAATTCAAAAGGAAACGGATTTAATTTGCGAAATCGTACAGTTTATGCAAATCCGCTTATGTAACAATTATTGCACAGACACATCACATTCACTTATATATTCGGTTACCCATTTTTATTTCGACTTTTTTTTTCCGCCAAAACAAAAACTCAACCGAATACTCTACAGTAGGCGTCTGTTTTGTTGTTTGTTTTTCCTTCGCCAATGAATTTTTCATAATAAATAAGAAATTTAACATAAAGTTTGTTTGCTACTTAATACATATATATGTTCGTTAATACTTTCATGATACCTGACAAACTGATAATCAAAAGTCCATGTCCAAGTAGATTCGAAAGGACATATCGGTCGGGAATAAACAAATAAACTTTTCAAAAGTTAATATACTTTTTTTTTTATAAGTCAATCAAGCAGTCGACTGCAGTTCAGCGTAGTTGTTTTTTTCATTTTTTGTTTTCTTCAGAGTTTCGTTAGCCTTTTGAAGCAATCAAGGCACGAAAACTAAAGATATTTATTTGTTTGCATCTATGCACACATGAACGCTGTACATGTGTTCATCTTTTTATACCCTGTAAGCCAATGTATATTTGACTTTATGGGGTCACTTTTTCTATCTCTCTTCTTGTCTTCTGCCTTTTAATATCAAATGCAGTAAAGTGATTTCAAAGCAATTCATTTCAAACTTTCTTTTTTTGTTTTTCAAGAATTTTTAATGAAAAATTGAAAATGGAGTATCCGATGAGAGATTGAGTAAATTATTGAGCGCTTGGGTGATTAAATCGTTATCTGAAAGGTCAAACTTGAATTTCTTCTTATTATTATTTTTTCGTTTATTACAACAAATTATTGTACTCACGACTGTACAACTTTCCTGTGAGATATTTAAGCAAAAAAATAATAATAAGAAGAAAAACCAACCAGCGATTATGTTCGCTTTTGGAAGAACTTTGATTTACTAACACTCTAAAGTTATTTTCTATATTTGAAAATTGCAAAGTATTGTATAGCAAAAAGCAGCAGTAAGTACCGTTGAAAGATCGTAATCATTATATCCTACATCACGTGAGATATAAAGCAGGTTAAGTCTATGGGAATTTATCTAACATCAGAACGGCGTAGGATAGGGTCACGTTTAATTATATCGTTCGGTTTCGAATTGTTTTCTTTATCTTATGCAAGACGGCTGTATGTCTGTACGTATTTTTGCTTTCAGTTTGACGTGTATTGGCATGAGAGACGATATTTTTTGAAAATGGATTGGATCGTGACCTATTTTGAAACAGTCATCATAAAAAAAATTTTTGCAATTTTCAAAATTTCTTGACAAAAATCGCAAGGTAAAAAGAATTTCTTCTATTTTCCATAGCCCGTCACCTATAAGGATTCCGATGAAAACTATGCGCCCTTATAGAACGAAAAGATCTTTTTTTTTTATTGAATATTTCATGATTTCAAAGTGGTCCGTAATAGTAGTTTGACATAGGAAGTAATTGTACCACACGGTGTTACGTTTCGGACCCCACCTCGCATCAGATTGCTCATGAAAATTAAGTTTTTGTTTGGCAACAAAATCTAATTTTTACCGATTTATAAAATAGGATAATAGGTGAATAATAATAAGGTTTCCAAGTGGAATATTCACTTAGCTAAATTTGGATCACGTCAGTGTGCATTCTTCCCTCTTCCATAAAAAAGCTACCACGAAAATTATACTCTCACTTGGAAACTAAGTGTAATTTTTGGTATTTTATTACGCAAGTAAATATAATCGCGATAATACTTTTCCTATGTATGTATTATAGCTTAGCAGACAGCATTTTCGTAACAGAAATTTGAATTCTGAAATCTGAAGTGTAGACGATTTTTTTTTTACATATCATATACATATAATATTATAGATCACGGGGTAGAAGTAAGATTCACTTGTCATCGTTGGCAGAGCAGAATTTTATTCGTTTTCTATTCCCTCGATCATGAAATGACGGAAATAAAAGGTTCTCTCCAAGTGGTGAATTTATTAATTATTTTTTTTAGTACAATTAGTGCAAGTCTCAGATAGCGAAAGTCTCGATTTAATTAAAGTAACAATCTGTCCACTGTTGCAACGTTTGTTTACTGCAATCTACACGTTATACACGTATAACACATGCGTGCATAATATATATACATATCGTTTTTGGATATGGTTTTTGCAGAAAGTATAACATAAGCACTTTAATTTGGTTTTTCCTCCGTCCTTTGAAATACTTTGGCGCTGACTGCAACATATGTGAATATGAAAGGTGGTTAAAAAAGAAAAAAAAAATTACGGTCAAATATGTAGGCTTTGACTCTTCTTTGATTTCATAGTCGGTTTTGTGCAAGAATTTTCATATTTCCAGAGTATGCATGCATTTATATGCGGTTCTTACGTTACTGGCTTCGTTGCGATGGTAAGGAAAAGTAAAAACTCAAGTTGATTATTACCCGCATTTTCTTCTTTTCGGATTTTTTTTTTATTACAGTAAATATGTTTGTTTAGCTGAATGTGTGCCATTTTAATGTGTGCGTGTTGTATTAGTAAATAACACAATGAACTTTATACGAATAGACGCGTAAACAATCTATTTTTGTGTTCATTAACAAAAGCTGTCGACATAGCAATGTACTCGTTCCGTTTGTAACATCTAAGAATACGGATGACTTACTTTATAAAACATAAAAATACTCCGTCATTTCCGCTTAATGTGAAATTAGAAATCTGTTTACTCATGTACGCTATATCTGTCCACCTGTCGATCCGTCCGTCTTTAAGTTTAAAAGCCTAACAATAAAGCAACACCAATAATATTTTGATATCTTAAGAATTTTGAATCAATGCAATGAATTGAGTTCCACAACAAGTGAAACAACAAAAAGATCTACAATGAACAAAGAATTAAAGTCATCTTACAAAAAAAAAAGGCAAAATTTCAACATCTTTTTATTAGCTAACAAAATTTGATTTAAAAGCGATGTCCATCTGAAATTCAGAGCTCTCTAGCAATGGCTGTCTAGAGCCGGTGTAATTGGCATGGCCATTGTGGAAGTCCGTAAAAGGCTGCTTCAATTAGTAGGTATTCGAAGTATGTCTAAAGTGGAGTACTTGCTATTGCTTGAGAAAAAAGAAAAAAACAAACTAAATAAAGTTCTACATACACGCAAGGAAAGTTTTCATGTTTGTATAAAAGTTTATACATGTACCTAGCTATTTAGGAGATATATGAAATACATATATATACAGGATATGTATATATAATTACGCAATGTGCGAATGTTGCGCATGAATCGGAAGCTTGCCCCATTTCTGGTATAAGGGTATATTAAGTTTGTGTGAATGTGGTATACAACATCTAAAAGGATTTCAGACAGACTTACTTTTTATTATAATAATCAATTTAGAATCACTCTGTACATTGATTTAAGCTTGTCTGTCCGTCTATCCGTGTTGTACGTTTGTCTTTAAGGTTGCAAGTCGTAATATTTGCGATATTTTCATGAAATTCGGTGCAGGGACGTGTTTTAATCCTACGCTATTGAAAATAGTTCTAATTGGGCCTCTTTTTCGATCACGTCTCATGTAACGCCTTATTTCGAAACGTCATTATATAAATAACTGTGTTAAGCGAAGTAGTGTAGGACATTTAATAATGAGTCGTCGCCCACAATAATGTGCTTACTTGTTCATTTTGAGAACTTCAGAGAGGTAGACTTTTAGGTGAAAAGTCCGCTCGTAAATAATAAAGATACGAAATTATTTTCAGTTAAGCATGGGCCCTTACGCTTGGCTAGGCTGCCTTAATCCAGATGATTTTTTCCCATTCAAAAAGTTTTTATTTTCTTGTTTTACTTCCAATTTAAAAGAGCCGATTAATTGAAACTTGTCTCCCAACTTTAGAAAATAGACTTTATGAGTTAAAAGCTAAAATTGTCAACAAGTTTCTTAATTCAAACAAATCTGTTCTCGGTGATGACGTGACAAAGATTTTTACTGCGAAGAATATTCCAAAGTCACCATCTGCAACTGACTATTGTTTGTACGTCGCAAAGGAATTGGACATTCCCTTAAAAATTTTCCGCTATTTTGGTGTTGGATGGATTTTGAAAGACTGCTCCTTTGACAACTCGCTGTCTATGCACAAGAAAGAAGATACTCCAAATTACGTCTTCAGAAATCTAATAGCTGAAAAAACCCGAGTACTGGAGAGCACCGGTTGGAATCTTCTATACACAGACGGCTCAAAATTTTCTGGTCTGCCTCCTGCTTGTGCCGTGGTCGATGCTTCAGGACAGGTTCTTCTCAATCACATATTTCACGAAAGTACTTCAACTTTCACAGCCGAAGCCAGAGCTATCCTTCACGCTGCGAACCTTGCCCATAAAAACAAACCGAAAACCGTCATTGTCATCCTTCGACTTCGAGATGGAGCACCATCAACAAATTAAGGAACAACATCTGGCGGAAAAATTAAAATCTTATGGGTTCCTAGTCATATCGGTTTATTGGGAAATGAGCAGGCTGATCGAGCGGCAAAGAATGCTGCTTCTGCACCTCTAATTATGGATGATGTTATGGAAAGGTTGGATCTTCAAAGATACATTGGAGGAAAAGTTAAAGAGAAAATTACAGAAGGAAATCTACAATACCATCATCAACACTACTCTTCTATTAATCCTCAATTAATTCCACCTTTATATCCAACAAATGTCGAGAAAATCAAGATCCAAACATTTTCGAGAATTCGTCTTGGGCATACAACTGGAACTCACCAATGGATCTTGAAGAAGCCTTCCTCCCCAATCTGCAGTTGTGGACAAATTCTTACTATAAAGCACATTCTCTGCCACTGCCTTAACCTTTCCTTGGCTAGAAGTATTGCATTTAAAACGATTAACCCTTTGGACTTTCTAAAATCATCTTCAGAACAGAATATTAATTCAATATATTACTTTATTAAAACTACTAGGCTCAATATCTAATGTAATTTTATAAATTAGAGCCGATAGCCTGTGTTGCAATGTATTTTTGTTTAGTCCAAGAATTTATTTTATGAGTCTAAAATTATAATAATAATAATAGTAATAATAAAAGAGCCGATATACATACTGGAAAATTAATGGACTGTGCTTGCTTTTTCTACGCTGCACGAGGGATATACATTAATTTTATCAAATGCTTGTAACATAGAGGACTCCAGCTGAAAATTCCATAAAGTGTGCGAAGAGTCTTTCGATAAGAGGTGCCAGTTTAAATTGCATGCTGACCTCATGCAAATTTGGTTAGCACCTCGCTATTTTCGCGTCTTTTGATTTCAAAATTACTTTTTCTAAAAGATTATTTTTGCTTTTTAATGCTTTCACTTTTATATAATCATCGATTATAAGCTGAAAGTTTTTTCAATATTTTCTTAGTTGAAGGCTTGTGCCATAATTGCATAAGTGATCAAATCAAGACCGGAGAGTGTAAATAAAGTTGTTGAGAAAAACATATGCAACTTAGATGTGGTGTTCCCACATGTCTATCTTCCACAGTACGAAAATAAGGATTAATACTTATATCCTTACTTTCCCCTGAGAAATGTAGGTTTGTCTTAGGCAATATCTTCTTAGTTAAGTTTCCAGTTTTGCTAAATGAGTTTAACTTCAATATTTTCATATGTCCGTCTAGGAAGTAGTTTCTTACAAAGCTTAGCCAATGCAAATTCAACTACAAACTTTTTAATCCACCAAGAGTCCCGCTAAAGCTATTCCGTTCCGTATGTTCCGTTGAAGCTATTCTTAGTAACATCCGCACATTATCGATGTCGTACTGAAACAATATCGATTAGTTTATCTTGCCGCGCAAAGGATCTCTCCTGCACTTACGTAGAATGTACAGGGACAGAGAGATGTGATTTGTATAACGATATGCATTTTAAGGAATAAGGACCGAGTTGGAGATGGAAGGACGGATATAATCAAATAATAATATTCGAAGAAGTTATTAAGCATTTATTTACTGATACATTAAAAAAAAAAATCATTTTTAAAAAATTGCAACACAAAAGCCATTCTTGCAAAGCAGATTTAATTTAAGGAACTCTGCGGCACATCTCCTCACTGATGCATATTTGAATCCAAAAATGTAAAAAAAGGAAATATCATTTATGCTACATGCCCACAGGAGAGTGCAATACATAAGACATTTTGAAAATATTGATTTTTGTTCGATTGGTGAGCATTTGAGTGGAAAACTTCAATATTTTCGAGCAAAAGAAAGCTTACGATGCTTTCTTAGTAAATAATGTTGAAATTAATTCGAAAACTTTCTGTATGCGGCACTTAAAGAAGTCCATTCAACGGTCGCCTGGAAGAAGCCCACCAGCAATTTAAAAACTGCTGTCACAGACAAGAGAGTATAACTTCCCAGCGGTTAATTATTTGACACAGGCAAACTTTTCGGAGTGCTTGGAAGAAACTCCAATAATTTTAAGGAACAAACCTTCCTTCAGGCCTTAGATTTTTTCACATATTCTGCATAATTTAATTCATCTATTAAGGCGATAAAGAAAACACTTGATTTCCTGAAAGATTTACAATAGCAGTATACATTAACCAATTAGCTGTTAGCCATTGACGAGTATACGCCTCGTATACTTATACATATTTTTCAAAGAGATCGTAATAGCTAACCGTTTAAGCTTTTAGCGAGTTGAACTTACAGATGCTATCTTGTAGATGAAGTAATCTTTCCTTAAAGCCTTATAATTATTGCATTTATTGCTAAACGGTGGAGATGTATAAACTATTTGTTCCATTTTTAAAATCTGGATATTGGACACATTATAGATCCAAGCAAAAGTTAGAGTGCAATAAGTTTGTCATTCAGTTTGTAACATCAAGGAATGAATTAACAGCAAACTTCTAATCATCAATCAGTGTAACATTGTGAGACAAGTCCTTCGCTTTCCCTCAAATTCTTCGTACAGACGTGTTTCTAAGCGTAAGCTTAATAAACCCTTAGAAAGATTGACCCTTATCACCATTGATTAAATTTGAAAATGGGACTAAACTGCTTACAGTACATTAGAAAGTGGAAAATTTTACTTGTGGAATTGAGACTGCGTGAAATATTATTCCGATTTTTATATAAACATAACGGAAGTACAGAAGTATAATGGATTTCCTATTGTACATATATAGAGTGCAGAAAGGAAACTAGGAAGCTTCCTGGATTTTAAAAATGCAGATTTTCTGTAGGCTACATTCTTTTTTTCCGTCCGCCCGTCTATCATTTGTAATGAAATCATTTGCAGGCGCTTAAATTGAAATGGAAAGCTAAGGCTAGCAAATAACAGATACGACTTTAGACTTTAAAAGCGGGGGTATAATACACTTACAAATATTCCTACAAGAGCGAAAACTTAGAAGTGCTGGCAAATAGATATACAATATGTTACAGAGATGTATATTAAAAATGGATATATGAAGATTCCGTGAGGAAATTATACTGAAGAGCCTTAAATAATGAAAAAACTTCACGATTATTAAAAATATGAAGGAACATCGACGATTAAGTTCAATACGTGTGTATGTAACTTTCTTATTGATACGATCAAGAATGTGGTTTAATGATTTTATAGCAGTGAAATTAATTACTTTCTACATAGATTTTGTGATATCCACTTATTTGTACCTAAAAATGAAGCTACACACAACACTCACCTAAGCTTGTCTGTCTACCTGTCCGCCTGTTCTACTGAGGCCTGTCCATGGACTTTTGTGTTTAACGCAATTTCTGAGATATTCTGATGAGATTTGTACATCACACTATTTTAGCCCAAGGACCAACGCTGTTAACAGTGGTTCGAATCGGATCACTTTTTTTCGACCCCTTTTCATATGAAGCCTGATTTTGAATAGTTGTCGTTAGACTAACTACATTAACTGAGGTGGCGTAGGGTATTTAATGAGCCGACCGTGACCGACCGATAGTATTTTTGCTTTCGATTATTGTTGTGATTCGCATTCATGTCCACTTTAAAAGAAACGATAAACCTTTCTGTAAATAAATTACAATCCGTTAAATTTTGAATGCAAAATTGATCCCAAACTAATGCAGCCAAAATCATTCTAATTTTTATAAATTGGTCTTCAGCAGTAGGGTATCTAAGATTCATTGCGAGACAAATTTAACTTTATTCATTACCGTATCTCTTTAGAAGACTATAAGAGAGTAACAGAAATATAACAAATGTTTTCCTTCACTACATTAACATCCATCCAGGCGTACTGAAGACAGACCATGGCAGATACATGGCATATTTATACTTCTCAAGCAGGTTAATTGTGTACTTATGTTTCACTGTTAATGAAAAGAATATGCGAGTAGTTTTACTGTAGGTAGTACATAGTTATACATGGTTCGTTTTATGGGCGCGTAAGAGCTTTTTCTTTCTTTTTGATTTGTCCCAGTTTAAGGCTTAAAGCCATAATTTCTCTGTTAGCCAATTATATGCGATGCAAGAGTTTATTGACTTTGCCTATATAATGCTTCTAAATGCTATTTATAACGTATAACGTATAATGTATAATGCATAGCACAGGACATGCAATCCATATCCTGTGCATTCGCAGCGAAAAGTGAAATTTTTCCCCTTACGGTAAACATTATTTTATATTTAAAGAATTTAATTAGATTTAATTCAATTGGCCACCAGTGAACAAGTGTTCTTTTTTTGAGTATAATGTAATTGAAAAAAATTTCTTTTTTTCTTTTGCAATACAAACTAAACAAATCGAAAGTTTTTCAAAAAAAAAAAAAAAAAAAACAAAATTCAAAATACTAAACCAAGCAATAAATGTCAAAAAAAAAACTAATGTTTTCAACAGAAAATTGTCAATTATTTCAAAATTTTTTTTATTTAGTATTTATTTTATTGTCAAACACTAAAAAGAAAATATTTTGTGAAAAAAAATTGATTTTATTTTTCTACGTTTTTTTTTATATCGCGGATTTTATTTGCTTACCTTTTTTTTTTTGTTATATCATTTGAAATATACCGCGTTTTGGCAAAAATGCACATTTGAATGCAAAAATAAAAAAAAAATTAAATAAAACAAATTTCTGCATTGTGGACATAGATGACAATATTGTTCGAGTGCGTTGAGAGATTTCGACGAATGTTTGAATTGGTAAAAAAGTAAAAGTAAATTGGTGTTCCCTGTTCTGGCTACTCTTTGGACACACGTCTGCTGGTCTTGTGGGTTTTCTTCCTTTTTTTTTGTTTTTTTTTTTTTATTAACAGCAGCTATTTTACATATAAAGAAAAAGCGAAATTTCACTCAAATTATGCGAATAAACTTTCTCGTAAAGTGGAAGGAAAGTAAAGAAGACCATTTGCTCGTCTCTACATATACAGTATTTTGATATATAGGAAAAGCCGCCTACATATGTATATTTTTTAAACTACATTTAGACTTTGTAAACTATTCGAAACGATCCGGAAGAATTGTTAAAAATTAATGCAAATCGCCGTGTGAGTGTACTAAAGTGTCTGCGTGCCTGATAAAAACAACCGTAAACGATATGAATGCTGGTACTGGTGAGTAATTAGTTGCACTCTTCTTTCTTTCCTATTTTTAATATTCAAAGATATTCGAAGTTTGCTGAACATGCATGCATGAATAGACAACTCTTCCCATTAACATTTCTGTAATTAGAGAATTTTCAAAAACAAAAAAAAAAAAACAAAAATATTTTTAAGATATGACAGAAGGTATTAGGTAAATTTTAGATAGATAACAGAAACAGCCCACATATATCCCAAGCATAGTGTTAGGGCGAGCGAGCACAGCCGTTGGTTAAAATTGTTGTGTTTTGTCTCGCATCTTAATTGTCGAACACAAAATCGTTTCTTTTTTCTTCTTCTTTGACAATGAAGACAATGAATACTAATGAGGCATTTGGAAAAGTCTCTGCACACACCTTGCTTAGAGCTCACATTTTTTCGCTTTTCAAATAAAATTTCTATGAAGGGGAAGTTTCGAAAGTTCACAGTAGTATAGTATTTAAGTCTTTTTTTCGAAAAAAAAGAATATGTTTTTAAAATGGCGATCAGTTATGCGTATGGCAAGAAAGGGAGAGGGAGGAAAGAGAGAACAGTGTTTGTGAACGTTCGTCGCCAAAATGGAGACATCAGGTACGGCGGAAAAGGTCACTGTTGGTAGGTTGTTCGAAAGTCGAGCAATATCTTTAAAGAACGATGAATGGCGGTTGTGTGTTATGCTGTATGCAGGCAGTTCCAGGACGAATGGTTCGGAACGCTTGGAAAGCCGTGCAGTGTTTTTAACCGATCTAATTGGTCGACGTATCTCTTTTATCTCCTTAGAACACTTATCCTGACTTGACCTACGCACCTGTACGTAAGTACAACATACATGCTCGAGGACATCGACAGCTTTGAACACATTTTCGTCACTCATGAGTATCTTGAGCCTTTCGCTGTGTGCGATGCAGGCTCTACAAGCAGGGAGAGTGCAAGAGCAATTGTAAAAGATAATGCATAGGGACGACAGTCTTTACATAGTAATCGGGCCGGTCACGATGGTGATACTGTCGTTTAAAATTTGTTGTTTTGTCTTTGATTTACAGACAATTGAAGATGATGTTGTTCGGAGTGCAAAAAGGACAAATATTATTATAAAAATGCCTTTGATTTATACTACAAATGCTTGAGAAATTGAAATGTTGAATGTTTCGGCAACTACTTGGCTTGTTGATGAATGTTACAAAAATTCAAAGTGTTGTCTTTACAACTTTAGCGTTACTCCGTATTCGCAGAGGTAGTGTGCACATATCGTCCGCTCTGTAAAAGAAAATAAAAAGTGATATTGGAGACCAATAACGATGACTGGCCTGTCTGTCGGTAGACCTTTTCAACAAAACTCCAACTCGTAAGATAAGTTCTTATGATTCACTTGCTCCTACAAACTACTAAATGTAGGCTAAATTCGCTGATAAATTGAAACAAAATTCATATAAAATCTACCTATGTCCAATAATAACTTAAGATCTCATCTGTCGAAATATTTCTCTCTTCTCAATTCTCATTTATCGTTGTTTTATTGTTGCGCATCTAATATTTTATTAAATTTGTTTCAAGTGATTTCAGGTTTAAGGATCGTGTTGGATATGCATTTATTTGTTTCACTTGTTTGTCGAAATGTTTTCGCATGACTACGAACAGCACTAGATAGGTATGCCTGGGTCATACCTAAAGATGAGCACAAATTTTATATACACACATTTTTAAAGGGTGACTTAAGTCACATGTATCTTTAACAGCAAATGTGACCTAAACTTTTCGCCTATAATGGATGCTATGCGTTACGTATGTATACGTGCGTGAATTCCTAGAATTACTGGCTTTTATTGTACATGTAGTACGAAATCGCTGCGACTGCATGTACAAGATGCTTAAGTATTTCCACATACGACAAACTGCATTCTCTTGTCCCGCAAACAAAAAAAAATTATCAGAAGCCAAGCTGTTTTTTTCTTGCCAAGCACTCGATTATATTGTATTTTATGGTAAAACCACAGTGTATTCTTGTTCATAAGTAGAGAGTAAAAAACAAATATATATATATTTTATTTACGCACATACATACATGCCTACACACACACGAAAAGCATTAAATTTTTTATCAATTCCTTCTTAAAGATCAAGTTTTTAAATTGAAAATTTGGGCAAAGAAATTCTTTCGTTTTTTTTTTTTTTCTACTCGTTTTAAGTATTTCTCGCAAAATCTAGATATGAATTGAGGCTAATAGGGCGCAGGCATCGAGTAAACTTATTTGCCATCAAAATCACTTAGTTGCCGGTGGTGTTGTCACTGTTGTACGTGCAATCGGAAAGGACGATAACTTTGCATTAATGATAGCGGAATACGCGTTTCATTATATCCATCCATTCATTTGTGAATTTTTTATAATCCATAGCTGGTTATAAGCTTCGAACTTGCTGTCGAAGAGGCACTTAAGACTTGACATTGAGGAAAACATTTTCTTTTAGTTTTATTCAATGATCTATTCAGTCAATTTAAGCTCTCTCTCTCTCTCTCTCTGTCTTTCTCTATTATCTCTCTTATCTCTTATTACACGATAGATTATATTAAGTATGGTTTGTTGCTTGTGTTGGGAAATGACATAAGTACACCATTGAATCAATTCGATCCTATTGTGCACAATGAATTCTTCTTTCATCTTCTTATCAAATAATCATCTATGAGTGTTATAAGTACATATAGGGAAGTGTCATATAGAATATAAATTACGATGTGTTGTCATTATAATAAAAAATCAAAGTCACAAGGGATTAGTGATTAGTGGTCAAAAATTCCATAGCCAGATACAATTTCTCCTTTATTTATTTGCGGTTTTCCAAAGAAACTTGACCTTAAAAATGACTAAAATGTTTTGAGTGAAGCGATCTTTTTCCATTAGGGTGTTCTAACTATTCCATCATCATATCGCTTTGATGTAATCTGTCTCCCCCGAACTACTTAAAAAAAGACTATAATACATATATATGATATAATATATATATTGAGTATATGCATAAAAGATCCATTCCGAATATATCATTAAATGTCAAGCCAAACATGGATTAAAAGCAACCCAACTTCATATTTAATTCTTACGAATATGAGTGTTCCAAGAGCAGAGTTGGTCAAGCGGATGTAGATAAAAGTGTTGCTCCCGCAAGGTCTCTCTAAGGAGACTTTGGTTATTTTGTTATTATCATCATCTTATTATGCAAAACGTGAAACTGGAATTGAACATTGACGAGTTGAAGGCGGCATTATTTTATGAAGTATTTCTGAACTGTAAAAGGAGAATAACAACAAAGCCCTGGACGAGAAAATTCAAACACTCGAAATTGATTTCTTGCCGACCCAATAACAATGATCAATGAACAAATTTTATAGGCCAATAGTATCGCTGAATAGCTTTCGCAAATAAGTGATCGTTAACTACTTTTGGCTGTGGACGATAGAGGAGAAGTAAATGAATTTTTTATCCATTAAGAGATTTTTCTGATAAGAATCAAATCTCAAATCTCTGTGCAGCAGATCGAATTTTGAAAAAAGTCCATATATGATTAGATGATAATTAGAACTTAAACGACACGTTAGCCTGATTGAAAAAAAAAAAAAATTTTAAATCTCTGTGGCAAATAAAATATTATATGTTAAAAATAAAATTTAAGAAAAAAAAGAAAAGGCATTTAATAAAATGCACAAATAATTAGAGAATTACAGCGGTATAATTTTCAATGCGACAGAAGTCAAGTCAGCTGTCGGTGATTTAAATCTGTAGAACAGGTGTTAAAGAAAAGCGTTGTAAACAACGCGTGAGAAGGAATAAATATTTGCTGCATACCATGAATTACACAAGCGTGCCAACATTACGGCCCAGCTTTTGTCATTAATTTAAAAATTATTTTGACTGCCAAGGCAATAAATATTTTGAATCCTACGCGAAATTGAAATAGATTGCGATTAAATGCACATCAATATTGTTGTGTGAAAATGGATACCACTTGTCTAAAAGTCATTTAAAGTGTGTCGCTTTTATATAACTAAACCGGAAATAGCGAGAAAAAGGCGAATTTTGCTGCCGTTTAATAAATAAATTCTTGATTACCTTTTGGTAGAACACTTGCCCTGCGAGCAAATGTAAAAGTCGGTGAACAAGCACGTCTTGAAGTTTTCATAAATTCGCTCTCTTTCTTTTAAGCATGTAGCTCACACACTTCTGTTCACCGCTAATTGCAATCGATTAGACGATTGTAGTGCAAAGAACAATCACATCGACACTGATAGGCGCGGCAAACAATGTGAAGGAAAATGAAGTAGTTTTAATAGTAAAGCTAAAATCTTCTTGACCAGCGAAATAGCCTGCAACGATGGAGTCACGCACAGTATTTGCTTATCGTGTACCACCAATGAAAACATTCCGTTGGAAAGCTAAATCTTGGCGTATGTGTTATCATATGATGCTTGTATCTAAAATTTGGTAACTTGCGCATGTAGTGAAATCCGTGGAGAAAGACGAAAAGCTATAATATCCGCCCACGCACACACGCACACCTCTACTACGGCTATGCAAAAGTTTAGGGCAAAATTGGACGGAATTGATTGGAAACAAGCAGCGATATAAATGTTTAGCAGATATAAAGTGCAAATGTTCCCCATGGGCATCAGTGGGAGGAATTTTTTGTGTGAAGCTAGTACTAAAAGCTAGTTCTCCATGTAGAATTCACACGACCTCAGTTTCAATGCACTGCTAAAGTTGTAATCAAAGGATCCTACCATGAGATATTTAAGAACGCAGTTGTTCGCATTTGATATTACGACAAGGATATTGCATTCTTTCTTGCTCCATTTGATCGTTTCGTTTGTAAAATGCGGACACGTCATCAAATATATGATAAAGTACAATACTTTGTTCCTGTTGAAGTCGACAAAGTCTAAAGAATTTAAACTAACTGAAGTCGACGAATAGGACCACAAAGAAGATAGATAGCTTTAATGAAAGTGATTTTACAAAGAAGAAGAATAAGAAGAAGAAGTCAAATTTTTCATGCATGTAAACGATTATTGACTTTTAGTCATAACTTCAATAGTCAATAGTGAATCGTGCAATCAAATGATTTGTAAATATATCTCAATACATTGGGCGGCTTTCCGCTATCGAAGGCTCATTCACAGAATTCCCTTTTAAGTTTAATGATTTAATGATCAACTTATATAAAAAATTACTATCATCATATAATTTTATTGTACATATTGTGTGTGTGTGATTGGAATTGTGTATTTGTTGTTTGCTAGCGCTAGTAGCTAGCTTCCAGTACAGTAACCTATCAAACAAAATTTGTATAATAATAGGTAAAGGGTAACCAAGGAATTTCCTTGGTTTTCTTTTTTTTTGATATTTTTTTGTTCCTTATATTTACGAATTTCATTTGAGATATGTTTGTATACATCGGTATGCCGTTCATGTTTCGAGTGCATGTTTGATGAATCAGACGGAAATGCTGGTTTAGTATTATTTTTGATGGCATTTGTTGTTATCAATAAGAGCCACTACGCTTTGACAAAGTGAATTGTTGTGAGGTTGCCTTGTTGTATATCGATATATAATAATATTCTGCATAAAATAACGTAAAAGTTATTTTAACAACATAAATAACTTTTCTAAACTGGCCAGCCATCGACAACTGCAGTTGTCGTCGTGGTTGTCATCTATATCATCGTCATAATATCACCATTTTCATTGTCAATTCTCGAGCACAATGATTATAAAATGTGTAATCCGGTTTAAAAGTTGAACCGGATATTAAGAATTTCTTCTATTTTTTTTTTACATTTTTAATCGGTTCCCTTGTTTTACATTTCTTTCGTTGTCTTCAAACGATAGTAGTGTAAAGTTTTTTTCAAAATAGATCTTAGAAGCCAATAGGCAAACATAATTGTAGAATAGAAGAAAGTGAGAAAAAGTCTGAAATAAGAAGCGGCAAACAAAAAAAAACAAAAAAAAAATAGAAATAAAAAAACTAAAAAAAAAAAAAAAAAATATGAAAAAGGAAGAACTAAAAATGATGACTTTTAAGGATTTCCTTGGCGAAAATAATAATTACACAGTGATTTTAAGAAAGAATTTTGATTGAGAAACGGAAAAAATGAAAATTAAAATAAAACTGAAAACTTGTTCTAAAATGTAAGAGAAAATGGACTTAAATGCTGGCGGTGGTCGTGTTCAATTTTTGCAGGCTCAGTTATTTCCGGTATGCTCTCTGACTCCCGCGGCAATCCAAGAACGAGGTAAAGTAATTTCCTCCTTTTTTTCTTTCATCCACTTACCTGTCTGTTTTATTGTTAACTATTTCTTTTTATTAAGTTATCTGTAAAGAGAAAGCGTGAAATTAAGATTACAATGTTGTCGTCATGAACTGAGACCAGCAAGCAAGAGTTATGCGTATAGATATAAATTATATATTATTTGACCGAGGGTATTATTCTTCCATCTTCTTCTTTTCCTTTCGTAAAGAATAGAAAAATCTAAAAAAGCATCGGGGAGGTATACAGAAGTAAGGGAGTTTTCAAAGTAACGACAATCAGTTATTACTCTCGCAAAACTCATTTATTTTATGCTAAACAATCTTCTTCGGTCGTCTCTATAAAAGAAGAAGAATGTCAAACGTGTCTTTGAGAAAGTGTTTTACTTGGGCCTCGAGTCGGCCGAGAATTTTCTTTTTATCCGTAAACGTATTTTTACGAATAGGCAAACATTTCGCTCTAGAGAGTTTAAAAAACAAGCCGCTATACGGCGTCAGTCGATTCTGTTTACTTCGGGACATTGAGCGAACAATCAAAATTTCCGCAGATCTTCGATGAATTTACACAACATTTTTTTACGGCATCGCTTATCAAAAATTTCAGTCGCGTAACATCATTTACATGTTTGCGATGGTCGCCCTCAAAAAGCGTACACCTTTCGGTGCACCCCCCTACGGCATAAGCAAGTTTGAAACATCCGCTCTTTGCACGGCGTTCTTTCGTCGATACAACGAACACAGTGCCATTTGCAAGACAATAACTCCGCTTTTGCACGTTTGACGTTCACATTTGACAGAATGTCGGCGGAGAGCGTGTAACTTTCCATCGCACGCAGACAATCATCGATATCATTCGCTGCTAAAATGTAGTGTTGGGAAAAAGTCCCGTTTACTCTCTAACATCTACAAAAAGATTTTTGAAAAAAAAATTTCTCAACATCCGCAATGCATAAAACGATTGAGAGAGCTCCGATCATTTGGAGACGAAGGTTTATTTTCCATATCGAACATGTGTACTTCGTGTTCGCTCTATGTTACTATGTTGCTATGTTTGTGTTGGTTACTAATAAAATTATTCATCAATTTTTGTGTCAGAAGATATTGCGCGGAAGTCGCGCGGTTTTGTAGTCAGTACCGAAGGAACCCGGCATACCAGGGAACACAGTGCCAGTTGACCTCATAGAGTACATGTGTTTTGTGTGAGTGCAATATATGTGTAGTCACGTTTGTCCGATCGTCTTTTGTTCGTCTGTTCTTTTTTTTCCTTTTTATTTTCTTTTTATTTTCATTTTTAACGTTCGTGATCACAGCAATCGGAAATTATAATCTTATCGTAAACGGGCATCCAAATTCGTACAAGCCACCCGTTTCTATGCCAAATATTTAAAGACTGTCTTTCAAAGGTACAGACAGTGTTCCAATGTTCAATATTGAACATGATTGTAAGCAGCAGACTTCCCATATTTTTATTACGAACTCAACCGCTGTATGAAGACATGACGGCATCAGTCCACAATTAAATTTAAGCTTAAAAAAAAAAACTTTAAATTGCTTTTTTCTTTTGACGTCTCGTTATTAAATATGTGCCTTGTAGGTGTGGTTTAGCGTTTTCGGGAGGGATGATGACGGTGCCTTTCCCTATTGCGTGCTGTAACCACTTTAGCTGGCATTGGAAAACTTAAATAAATCGTTTGGTTAGCAACGAGAAAACTACTTGGAAGCTGCTTGTTTCGATAACGGTAGATACCATGAATTGCCTAATGGAAATCTACATAATTTATAGAAAATTTTCGCTCACTTCGTCAAATTCAATTAGTATCAACAGATGTGACAACATTTTTGTTTTTGCTTTGCTATCGTCCATTAAGCGCGATTCGAAAGCTATCTGATGGGAAAAACGTCGACCTTTTGTTTCACCGGACAGATCTTAATGTTTTGAGCAAAATTTGACGAAAAATATATTGCGTGTGAATTAAATTTCCCTAAACATAGTTTCTCGTCTATGCTTACGTCAGTGTGGGTAGGCGGGTAAATACGAATCGCGCGATCAATAAATCAGTGTTCGCGAATTCAAACCACAACTGCGGTAGAGTGCTTAGTCGATAAAGCCATAAAACTTACTTGATTAAGCGTACACCCGGCGGGCTATACCGGGTCTTTCCTTATCTCGTCCTTCCTCCTCACTTCTTTCGGACTGTCACCGTATTACCCGAACAGGAAATTATCTTTAAATTTTTCCAATTTAATTCTTGCTTTTTGAAAATATGTACCTCTATGAAATACAAAAAAAGGCCGATAAACGAGTCCCTCGAGTTATTATTTGTGTGGATTTTCTTGAAAAATGTTGTTAAACGAAAGACACCTCAAGCATATTTTTAATTACATTTACAGCGTTTTTGAACTCATAGCAATTCGACGATAAAACATTTGTCCTGAAATTTGTTGTTGTTGCTGTTTGTGCAAGGTTTTTATATAACGCAATCACATGAAATTATTATAACTCTAAGCTATTAGATAATGAATTTGCAAAGAATTAATCGGAGAGAAACGTTCGACTTTTTCTTCTCGACTTCTTATAGAAAATTATTCACAATTCCACAGCCTTTAGTGACAAAAAAAAGGCCAAAAAATGTTGTGTAAAAAAATTGGTTTTTTAAATAATTTGCGAGAAAAATCTTTCTTCCTTTATTTAAAATTTCTTAAAACACATTTCGAAGAAGACTGCAAGATAACATTTTCGTCGGCTAAAACAATCAGGGCTAAGAGATTTGAAATGTTTTTCAAATTTCGTAAATTACTTTAGAAATTTCTTCAGCAGGGCGTAATCGATAGCAATTCTCTCTCTTCAGCTGTTAATTTTAGAATTCCGGGTATAATAATAAAATACTTTATTATTATTAAGTTGCTATAGTAATAACACTATAGTATGATGATGGTATGCAACAACTTTTTATTTGGCTTTTTAATAATAATAACAACGTTAGTTTCAAACAAATGTGTTTAGCACATGACAATTTACCGTCGACTAAGGACGAAAACGCTTTGAAAACTAATTCCGATAGAAAATAAAGAGCGGTATCGCTATTATGAATTTCCTTTCGCTCTAATATAAACTAATGCTTTAATCGTAACTTATAAATTGCATTAGAACACGTTATAAAGAATGAATGAACATTTTTCTCCCCATATAAAAAGATTGCAGGAATATGATAAGTTTATTACTCCGTATGTGATAAACAAACAGATATCTACATATATACTTATTATTGTAAGGACAAAGCGTATCGCGACTTAGAAGATCTATTGTATTCACCCAAGCCCCCAGCCGTCCAGTTTAAAAGATTTTTACAAGTGTCACTACCTTTCTGCAGATCACCTCGCATTCACATAAGTTATAAGGGGACGTTTCACCGTTTCGTCGCTTGACAGAATCTCCATGAATCAATGTCGGAGATACCCTATGTTTAGGAGATATGGGGAGGGATATGAGGAGTGACGCGCCCGCGATACTGAATCTACTTTCTATATATGTAATCATTACCAAGATAAGGATTTGGATAAAGAAGTTAAAGCTTTCCCAGCCACCGACATCGTAAAATGGATGTTCACTGCATTTTCTTGTAAAACGCGGGTAATACATCTGAGCCTTCATTATAAGAATGTTCATCTGCTCGCATGCATATGATACTACAATTGCCCCGGTCGCAGAGATATTGGATAGAAAGGTGAAACTTGGCTTGTCTGGTGCGCAATACGAATGGCTTTCCTCGGCTTATGTACAATAGTTTACGTGAAACGATTCACCAGAATTATCGTCAAAGAACGTTTGATTGTCGCAGCCTTAGTTCTTTGAGACGTTCTCATCACAAATTCAATTCGCATCGTTTCCCAATCACTCTTTTCGCCTAATTTAGTTATACGTGTATTCGCGAAATTAAATCTGCTCCGAACACGTCGTTCTGATTGGATCAAAGGTCGCCTTCTTCAGCTAAAAACAAACTTGCTCTTTAATTGAAAATAGTGGCATGCAAAGGTGACAGATAGGATGCAGTTGAACGAAGAAACAAAAACTATGAAATTGAACTTGAAATGGAAAAGTCTTGTTGTCTTTCGATCACATATTGCTAATGGGCGAGAGAGAGGAAATAGGTTTGAGAACGAAATGTAATACCAGCGCAATATGGTAAAGATCGCAACTTACAAAATGCATAGCAATAAGCAAAAAATATTGAACTAAAGTTTGGCAAACGTATGCCTTACTGGATGAATCTTCAAAAGTCCCTATAGCCGTGCCCATAAACATGGGGAGGTACTTTGAAAAAGTTGAAAACTCTGCGACTAAGCCAAAGAATTGAAAAGATTTAAAGGAACAAAATATATTTCTTAACTTGCAACACGAAAGAGATAAGTGCTTATTAAGGTCAGAACACAAATACGAATTGAAATTTACTCTGTTCAACCCCCTAATGATATTAATGCTACAGTATTTATCTAGCTTCCCAACAAAAAACAAAAAAAAAACAAAGAAGCAAAACAGAAATTGCATCTTATATGTTTTTGTATTCCACGTGCTTTCACTTAGAGACATAAAAAGCTTCACCGGGAAAACTTGATTTATGACTTAGCGTTTAAATTAACAAACTTGATAAGGAAGACATACGTACGTATGCCATTAATATCGTATAGAATTATGAGAATTAGTTTCTTCTTCATATTTAAGAAAACTGACTCTTTCAGCAATCCCCACCACTATCATCATATGGTTGTTGTCATGTGCTTCTCTTGTTCTTTATTACCTGGAACATTTTTTTACAAGTCATTGCTTCTCTCATTGAATTGCATTTTAATCTGCAGAAGAAAAGCTAAGGTGGTAGGAAAAACCCCTTTTATTTTATCTTAAAATCAAATTAATTCCTTTTCAACGACGTAAATTACATTTTCCCATAAATGAAATGAAATTTCGCAAACAAAATATGCAGCAAATACAATTTCATTTTGATCAACTGCGGCGATTATTGCGGGATAAGTGCGCCGAGTGCAAGCCGATTGTTTTTACTAATAAAGACATGACAGAAGATGACATGAGCCAGCCCTCGTATGTAGCATAAATAATTTATGACATATATTACTGGTTAAAAAAAAAAAGCAACAAAAACGAAAGAAGAAAAAAGAAAACAAAATAATAAATAAATGTATAAATAAATAACAGATGGTGGTCCACCCATGTACGAAGAGGTGGACATGCTTTACTTTTCTTTCGAAAAATTTTATTCGAAATTAAATACATTTACGGGGGAATATATTTTCTCGATTTGCTTTAGTGAGAGAACCTTTTAGTGTTTCGTCGTTTAAATTTATTTATTTTTTTCTATTAGGCACTGGTGTCACCTACGTGTTACCTACGATGTCTGATGCAAAAACGTCTATAACATTTCAAAGTTAAAGCTGTGATGGTTTTCGGCGCCATTAATTAAAATTTTTTTCTATACTGCTGTAGTAAGAAACTGTTTCTTTTCTTTTTGGCACTTAAACTTAATGTATAATATGTTCGCCTTAACCGTGCAGTTCAGTTGACTACGAATAACTGCGCTCCTGTTTTGCTTATAAAGAAACATTTTTCAACAATTTTAAGGTCATTGACTTTGATTGCACCAATTAATTCGGACATTAATTGCATCAAATATAACAATTTTTTTATATTTATACATATATATATATATATATATGTATATGTATATATGTTTCACTTGATACAAAAAAAAAAAACAAAAACCTGGTGTTGTACTTTGCTTTTATATATTAAGGGAGGTAAGCGATTTATTCTTCGCATTATTACCATTACAACAAGTAAAGCAAGCAAAAACAAGTAAGAAAATTTACCCGGTCGCGGCCGATTTTTTTATACCCTTCACCGCTAATCCTAAAGAAGACAAAGAAATTAAAACAACTGAATTTTCAATATGGAGTGGGTGCGGCTGACTTTTCAAATTTTACATAGTTGCGCAGACGGACAGATGAACATGCTTGCCCGCATTCCGAATTTGAAACTGGTCGAGAATTTGTATACCTTATGGGGTTTTGTGAAGCTTGTTTCTGCGCCTTGTAAAGGTATTGAACAAAAATTTCATTTTGTTATGCTGGGTGGAAGTGGTCATTTTTTTCCACTTTTGAACAGGTGCTACAACATCGCGCATAGAAAATTAAAATTCAAGCTTTTGTATATTTGTCTGTTGTCGCATATGAGTTGATGAGAAAACAACCAAATTTTTTATTCCTTTTGAAAAACAGAGGTGTTCTCAGTTTATGCGATGCTGTGGGCGGTCCTTCGACCGATTTGACCTATTTTCATTACCGCCCTGTGTGCAAGAACTTGCAACGTTTTTGTTAAATTTGAAGCCGATAGTTTCATTTGTCAGTAGAATGTTTGCAACAAACATTATATGGACAGACAGACGGACTTGCTTGAATCAATTTAGAATTTGATGCTGATCGGAAATATATTTGCTTTGTGCGATCTCTGATGGTCCCTTCTGGGCATTGCAAACGTGATGGGTGCAAAAATAATGTTCGTCTTAAGATGATTCTTGGATGCCCACCACCATGATACTATACGTTAAGTAACAATTTTGTCACGCTCATAATTGATTAAACAATTGTTAGGAAATTGTAGGAAAAAAAAACACTACAATACTCGGTTTCGTTAAAATATAACTTCCTTTCGGAAGTCAAACAAAAGTTTTTGCAATACCTAATAGGATTATTAGGAATGCCAGACATGATGAAGGGACGACTTGGTCTGAGTATAAATTGCTTAAGAATATGAACAAATAAAACTTGAGAACGTAGTAAAATCATCAACAAACCGTGTACGCCACCATGGCTAAAAAATAATCAAAGACGAAGGCCAACAGCATATACAACGAAAAGTTTCAAATTTTATTTGTTTTTGTTTAATTTGTTTTCATATCATGTGTGGTTTCAGGTACTACCTCATAACCGATCATCTTGAAATTTTACATATTTCAACGGCAATTGTATCTTTACAAATAGCGGCCGCCGTGAAATTCCGGATTACCTTTCTCTTAACAATCCTCCTGGGCTGATGCGAGAGTAGATTTTGTTTTTGTTAACCTGATTAGGAAGGAGGAGTCGAGCCAGCCGCCTTGTTAAAAAAAAAGAAGAAGTTTAGAGAATGACACTTCTCGCATCATTTCGTCTGTCCCTAACGGTGTCCAAAGTTTCCATTTTGTATCTTCGAGCGGTACCACACCAAAAAGAAAAATAAGTTGCTTATTATATTCAACCAGTTATGGAAATGTAATAAATTGTCGGAAAAACATGCTTATACTCACCTTGAGCCCGAACCACTTATTTCAAAATAATAATCTCAACTTCTTGTTGTGTTTGTATTAATATAATTTTTTGTTTGGATTTTTCTTGGAAAGTGGGGATCAAAATAGTATTTTTTTATTCTATCTGACATCTTTGTACTAAGAAATCGCTTGGACTTTTGCTTATAGTAAGTACTTCGTCAGGGAGTTAAGAACAAACAAAGGGGTAGAATGTTTACAATTTTTTTGGTGAAAAAAGTTGTCATTTTTCAGATTTTGTTGTTATATTAGCAGATAGACGTTACAGCACTTTCCACAAGGCGCAATGGTTCTTATGAAATTGTCCATGAAACGAGCCTTTCGTAGAGAGATTTGTGTTTTGGGCTTATTTTGCATCGCAACCACAGAGATAGAGAAGACGTAGAGATATCTAACTTTACTCCCAATTTGCCAATAGGCTCGTCATTCCGGAAGCCTTATCTGTTAGTATAAACTGGTGCAAGTGCTTTGCGACCTGCTTTATCTTTACCAAAATCCCAACTTCGTTGATCAAAGCACGAGTGTCATTAGAATTGACGGAACCTGAGTCTCGATAAGAGTTACACAGAGGTGAAAACTTTTCGGTTGTATATGAAACTTGTCGGAAATTGCCTTTCGTTGACAAAAAAAGTTGAATTGAGATTTTTATTCAGCACGTGATTATCCAACAAATCCCTTGACCCCTCAACAACCTCATAGTGATCAAGAACACGTCCGCACGTGCAGCGGTATCCTGCTCATCTTTAACGTTTCTATGCCATGTTTCTCGATACGTTTTAGTGCCATTAAGATTGCAGTTGCGGCATATTATTTGAAACACCATTGAGGTACTTGGTGATCGCATAGTTTCCAGTGTTTCTTGAACGGACACAAGTTTCAGATTTTGAACAAAATACGCCACAAATCAAGGGCATTTGATCGATTGTCTCTTCCTGAGGAAATTTGTCGCTACTGTTTCTCTTCGCTCCTTCCGTTTTTTCTATTGTCAGACTGGTACCGAAAAGTTGTTTTCCAATGACTTGATTGTTTAAATCGAGTCCAAAAAAACTATAAAAATCTTTTATGAAATGAACAAAAAAAACTCAGCGTCTTTTCATCGACTATACATTTATGGCAGCGCGGCAAGTAAAGCAAGCGAATTTTCATGTTTGTGCGTTTTTGTCTCTCTTTAAGAAAATGCACAAAGTTTGTGTTAATGGGTGTATTCAGCGAAGATAATTTGAAATTTATTGTTCCCATTATTTACAAATAAACAAATTTGCTTGTTATTGTAATAAGGAAAATTTAAATTTATTCATAAAAACGAAAACATTCAAGCGAGATTCCATCATCCTCATAATATTCCATCGTACAATTGCGCGCACACACACAGGTACACCGACAAGCAATTATTTTCATTTAGTGAAAAGAAAAAAAGAAAAATTTCTTTTCTTTGTTTCGTTTCCCTCCAAAGTAATATAAAGAAAAATAAGAAAACATCACATTAATCTCTTTAGAGAAAGAAGTAAGGAAGAAAAAATAAAAAAAAAGCAACAAAAAAAATAAATAAATAAAGGCAGAAAAAATACGAAGCAACGAAAACCGAAAGCTTTTATTAGACGCATAAAAAAATTCTCGCGAGAGTGGAAAAAAGGCATAACAGAAAAATCTCTCTATTATTGTTTTCCTTTTGAATCCGTAAAATAAAAACAATGCTTTGCATATATGAGAACAAGAAGAAGAAGGAAAAAAAAAACAAAAAGAAAACAATAACAATAACAAGCTGGCAGCGCAAATTGTGCGAACATACAAGGTCAATGTTTTTGTCTGCAACAAACAAACACACGCACAAAAGTGGTATTACACTTTATAACGTACACTGTGTATACAGGTGTAATTAAAAAATATTTAAGTTCACACATACACAAGAAAGGAAAATTCTGATACTCACATACACGTATGTATATATGGATATGAATAAAAACACTCGTGTCATTACTAATGCCACTACCACTGCTCATGATGTTCATAACCATTGCAAGGGTAATCCAACCTCAACGTATGTAACGTGCATGTGTATGTGAACGGAAAACGTTAAAGCAAGTTAATCCAGCAGAAAACCTTTTCGTAGCATATTTTTCGATAGATGATATTCAAGAAGTTTCAAGCTCGAATGGATATCTGCTGCATTGGCCTACAGTTTTCTTGACGAAACCGTATTAAATATCTTTCCTCGACTCGCATATTATCTCGCGCGTATGGAATAAAAGTTGAAAGTTTTTTTTTTTTATACAAACTTCATCCATGATGCCAGGGACGAATGGTTCGAATGCTTCAGTCGTGCTTCGTGACGTACATGATGAATTTCGATTCAATTCTGAACATGAATGCGGTTTGCGCGAAAGGAAAAGCATATCTCGGAAGCATAATCTAACGTTTAGACAATCGATAACCTCGATTAAATCGATGCTTTATTTAATTCATTGTGAGTTATATTCAGTTCACTAAAGGATATAAGGAGGCTTACAATGACGAAGAAGCTTCCGTTACGCTACTAATTTATTCAACGTCATCGGAATTAAGAGGTGAGCTTCGCTTCGATATATTTGCTTTAAAGCTATATTTTAAATATTTTTTATCCATTGCTGACTGGACAAAAATCGTTGTTCGCTTCGTTCTTTTCCCCCAATACTACCGATTGGTAAAAAGCAGTGTAACTAATGGCACAAACTAAGAATAGCATTACGATTCTGCAATACATTTCTTTCTACGGCTACAACGCCACTTTAACAATAAGAACTGTTTTAAGCATTGATATGTAATGACTAGCAAAAACAATGCTTGGCAGACTGCCTTGTCTCGCCACTTATCAAAATAAAATATATTTTTGAAAAATACAAATGAAAAGAAGGTTGACTACTAACGTGCCAATGAACAATAACCTATTGCCTGCCTGCCTGCCTTGTTTATTTTAAATCAATTCATTTCCAACTCATTTCCAAGAAAATTGCAGATAATTTATATTACATATGTATGTATGTTGGATATAAAGCATTTACAACAGATGACACATTACTAAAATGAAAGCGAATCCGACTATGGTTTTAAAGACCATCGTTCAAGTTAAAACATCATCGTCGGCTTTTTTTTCGATTTTTAATTTTATTAAACAAACATGTCAGACTTTATTGTCAAAGCAACATACATACATATATACATACATACAAACATACATACAAACATACGTACAAACATACATACAAACATAAAACTGGTAGTTGCTCATACTCCACCAATGCAACGTTTAAGTACTGAATTAAATGATTCAAAAGCGGCCGACTCGAGATAGATAAGAAACGCACTGGAAACGTTAGATGCCGAGTTGGATGCATCATACAAAAATTCGAATCAAAGGAAGCAAGAATAACCAACGTTTCCTTGACCGCGTCACAGCAACTTAAAACAGGTCTAAACAGTAAGAAATTTGGATGCGATACGAATTGAGGGCAAGACACGCGGAAAACAGATTTTTCACTTGAGAACAACTTCTTCAAATCGTAAGCCAAGTTAGGCAATGCATTAATATCGCCGGAAAAGTCTTATGATGAATAGCGTGAATAACCAGTAGATAAGAATCGCGACTATCAACGCATTATGTGTAGGCTCAAATTTCAAAGCGGTAGAGCATTTTGATCGTAGCCATAATGAGTAGGCAAACGCCAGCTAGTCTGCTATCTATCTCCAATCATTTCCCTATGTCTTTCTCTTTCCTCACTTGTTTTTGACCATCACCATAAATGGAACATTCGTCAGTACTTGGCGAGATCATGTGTCACTCTCTTGATCCCACCGTGCGGTATATTGTAGAAGACCCTATCGACTACAATTGTTGCTTTCGGTCTGATTATTGCTAAAGAATGGGCCGAAATACGAACAAACAAAGTCAACTAGTTTTCCAGTGCAATTGTCCCACTCGGCGTACATTCCAAACATTATACCATTTGTACTACCCATGGCCTGACTGAGAAACATTTTCTTGTTTATCAGGAATGCGACAAATGGAACAATTTTTGGATTTCCTTTCAAGACTGCTCATTGTTTCAACACCATGTCGTGACTAGGAATGGACAATATCGTGGATAATGAATTTATTACACTTTCTCCACAGTACCGATTCAACATCCTTTCAAAAATCAATTTATATATAAAATACAAGAGTGTGAAACTTATTTATATCCTTAAGATATGCCCCCGCTATTGAAAGTTTAATATGCTATGTAAGTATAAGTATTACATTGCATGATTATAGCATAAGGTATATGCAAAATCTGAGAACACTGATCGACCTTATATATATATATATATATATATATATGTATATCTATGTCGTATAGCATAAGCCATGGCAGATGCGTAGTATTCAATATATTTAATTTTTATTGAAATAAACTTATCAATAAATTACAATACACCTAATTCTCTTTTTACACGATAAACACGTTCCCAAAAAATTCGTGTCAAATAAAGGTATTAGGCAGACGGAGTGTTTCCAGATTTAAAAGAGCAACTGAAACGAAGTATAGTAAACAATATTAAAAAATTCTTCTTAGAATTCACTTAAAAATTCAATTCGTGGTTACACATTTTAATTCATTAAATATATTATAAAAAATAAATTATACTTTGAAAAAAAAAAAAAAACAAAATTATGACTATAATAAGTATATAAAATAAAATAAAATAATAATAATAATAATAATAAATATAAATAAATTTATTAAGACAAATCAATTCGTGTAAAAAGAGAATTTTTTTTTTTTACAATCCGGGTGAAACCAAATTTTGCTGTAAATAAAATTCGTGTAAAAAGAGAATTAGGTGTAATTCTTTCATACTATATGTTACATCACATTATATTATATATGAAATGATATGAGTATTGTAGATTATGCCACAAGCATACATACGAACACATGTCCGATATTTGATTGCAAGCGCGTTTGATGGTCACATAGTTTATGATGCGGGGTACACGAATACTTTATTACATATACATTTGGCAGGATCTTATCGGCTTTTGTTCAAATTATTATGAATGACATGACGCGCGCGCGCGCGCGCGTGTGTGTGTGTGTGTGTGTGTGTGTGTGTGTGTGTGTGTGTGTATGTGTGTTCGTGCAGGGACTAAACGGGACTATTTTATACAAATTTTTTTATACAAAAACTGATGATAGCTTCTCTTGTTTAAGATTGCATTTTTAAACTGTATCCTCAAGAGGTCAAGGTCTCCAAGCAGCCAAAACGAATTTGATAAAACCAAGTATTAACCTGATTAAGTTGCAGGTAATAGTCGCGTCAAAGAATGCCAAATGCCAAACTGCGCCGAATAAAGATTTCTTTTTTGCAAGGCAAGCAACACATGCTTCATGAGCTGAACAATGGTTTTAAAGAAATTTGATTTTATAGAATTTCGAAATCGTGATATACGCAATACCAATGATGTTGAGATAATCGTTCGCGTAATCGTTCAAAATCTCCTCCTTCGTTTGTTTATGGGTTCTCTCTTCTCTCCCGATTAGCCTAAGTTCATGCTGCTTATCTACCTCTACAAGATTATTTTCATACCCGATCCTCAAGGCTTTCAAGTGAACGACTGCAATTCTCTAGATCGAATAGAAACCCTTTCATATTAATACCACGTTTTCCAACTCATCACTTGAACGATCCTTTCCCGTTTGTTTTGCTAGATATTCGAATCCCTCACTACCACTGAGTCTGCTAAACTCGTAATGTACATTTTGTTGCTATGAGCAATTGGTAATTACTGCGTTTATAGAGTAAGATGATGATTACATTAGCAATCATCTGGCTGACTTGTTTTCTTTTTGCCTGAAATGTATCTACGTAACTAGGTGATAGGCCTACTACGACTTTGTAGTAATCGTAATAAATGAATCAATAAATCATTTCGAGCATCATATCATTGTCGATCGTTTTTCGACGTCAACAATAGCGATTTTAAAAGAAAGACAAAGAGACGGATATGCCTAAATTTTTTTTTAATTCTTCCTGTAAGGTCTGTGATTATGGGTAGAACTTAATTAAAGGAGAATACCTTACGGGATTGTATGAATAATGCCTTTTAAATAATATGTTGTTGTTGTTACGGTCGTAATATTCCAGGAGGCCGCGCCGCGTTTTTCGAACAATGAATGACTGATATACATAACGTATATGCTTGCTTAGCAAGCATATTATGATTGTTCTCACGAAAAAACTAAAAGAAAAATAAATAAAAATAAATAAATAAATAAAAAAAAAAGTTGCAATAATTTTGGTATTAAAATTTTATTGTTAACTGCGAAAAGCGAAAACTATGAGAAATGAAAGAAAAAGTAAAGAAAAAAAGAGAGGAAATGAAGCATTTATTAACGGCCCACCACACGCAATAATCAACTGACGCAGACGAATGACCATAAACGACGAACCAGCTGTTTGTGTTGAATACACAGAAATATGGGAAAATAAATCAGGAAAGGACTAAGTGCGCATACGCCGAACTGTCGAAGAGAAAGGCGCATTGTAAAGCTGAGAGATAGGAGCCGTGTATATGCATTTACTAAAATATTCTCAAACGAAAAGCTACTAAAAAACACCTGCTGAAAGCTTTCACATTTTTTTTGTTGTTTTTTTTCGTGGCCTACGTATGGCTTCGCACAAGTTGATGATGGCGGATAAAAGAACGTAAGGAATAAATTTGCAATAAAAAAAAAAAAGAAAAATATTTCAGACAAGCGAGAGAAGAAAAGCTTTCATATGTAATATATTATTGCATTTAATAAACGGACAATTGTGGCCACACGGCATACAGTTTACACATACCACTACCATTAACCCAACTATACTACCACAATAACCGTAACAATAATAACAATAACATGAAAAACGAACAAAAAGCAAAATAAATTTGAAAGCGTAGATAGAAAGACCAAAATCAAATTAGTTATAGAAGAAAAATATAGGAATATTTTCGCGCTGATTTCTTCAGTTATCAACAAAACGAGCAACAGTCAAGTCGTCGCATAAAGCAAAAAAAAAAAAGATCGGATATCAGATTGCCTGAGCAATTTACAAGTTTATGCAACGGAATGTTTTTAACGTAAAAATATATATATACATAATAATAATAATAATAATAATAATAATAATAATAATAATAATAATAAAATAATAATAATAATAGTAATAATTGCGTGTTTTTTCTTTTTTTTTTTCAATAAGAAAAATAATTTTAATAAAATTCCTAAACAAATACTCGGGGAAAAATACACACAGGAAAAGTGAATTTGTTTATATAAAAAACTAAATATTTTTTACTTGAAAGAAAATAAAAAATATTGCAAAATAAAATAGTGAAGATTTTTTTAAGTACGGTGAGAATTAATTAAAAAGAGAAATTACATGAAAAAAAAAATCGAAATTAATTAGAAATTAGTTTTTTTTTTTTTTTTTTTTTGGTTTTTTTTCATTGCCATTATCAATGAAAGACAAACAAAAAGGTAAACAAAGAAGAAAATTTCGAAAATAAGTTTAAATAAAGTTGACAAGTTTATTATTAAAAATTAATTTTTATATATAATAATATACTAATAACAAATACTAATCAATAAATAAAATTGATGTTACATTACACGAACTTTATACGCGCCTTAAGGCGAATCTCTTCTTTTTTTTGTACGCATCCATCCATCTATCATCTACGCCCGAACTCTTACACATGTGTTATTTTAAATCAGTTTAATGCATCTGTCGATAAATATGACGGTAAAGCTTAAGCACCAGTAGTAGATGCTTAGAGCATCCACCAATTTTGCGAAACATTTTTGTAGATTTATTACTAAACGAAAGTACATTAGTTTTGTTATTTTCTTTGTAACAAGGAGAGGTTGTTACGCGCAATAGTAACCCCTTCTTAAAAAGCATGTGTTGTTCTGGATTAGGATGATAGTGTAGTTCGGCATGAAAATGTCTATAAGTCCATTTAATATTGACGACATATAGCAAGAGATTTGAGATAATTACAGGTTTTCCTTAGAATGGATTTGATTTGACCACAAACAGGTGAACAATATGTAAAAAAAAATCTCCGGCGAATTTTCAAAAGTGCATAACTAACTGATCAAGTCCGTCCGAGAAATGAATATTTGAATTTATTTTTATCAATAAATTTCTAGCTTTAACTTGATTAATCGTCTGTAAAACGAACCTTCGAAGCGTAAGCAATATTTTAGATTATTCTACGCCACATCCACATCCACCCTAAGTAAGCTTATGATCAGATCTTTGGTCGCGAAGAATATAGGATGTAGAATGATACAATTTGGTTCATGCGGCTTATTCTTAGCATGCGGCCAATAATGCAAGTTTGACATTTTGCTGTAATCCACTTATAAATCCTATCACAGAAGTGTAAAAACTTCAATCTCCTGTGCACACAATTGACACATTTTGATACAAAGATTTATCGTATTGTCATCAAAATGCTTCTAATTGATTAAATGGTATATCTGTTTGGTCTGTCCATACTATTAAGTGATTGGAATCTCAATGTCTACAGACATTTTTCAATTTACATGCAGTATCGATTGTGCGCCAAACTCGCTGCTCTTAGCCTATTCGATGAGTTCGCAATTCTGTTCAATTAAAATATTGCCTTCAAAACCTGTTGTTTCCTCCGCATTGTTAAAGTTTACAGTAACTTCAATCAACCAAGTAAAACCGGCATCTCCGCCCGCATTGCAGGCTTTTGATCAATGTGAACAGTGATCGTTTTCGCCCAGATCGCACGTCTCACGAGCGATATCAACCTTTTGAAATAGCAATTGTGCCTCCATTTTTTCGTTTTTTTTTTTTTTTGATCACTTTCATCAAGTTTACTTTGAAATGGAATAGGGGTTCGGCAGACACCTTGTTGTTTACAAGAAGCTAATTACATAAATAGAAAGACAAAGCATTTTTGTGTGGCCAACGATATATTTAAAGGATTGTCTATTAAGAACAAGTGGTATTAATCTAACGAGATACGACTATCGCGCTGCGCTCCCTTGAGGAGAAACTCATATACGTTCGCGTATGGACATTTTATCATTTTTTAATTTTTTTTGTATTTTTTTTTTTTTTTGTACCCATCAAAAATGTAGTAGAATGCGTATTCGCGTGGCAAAACTTCAACGCATTGCGAGTATTGTACTCAAATTTGTTAAAAAAAAAAAAAAAAAACAAGAAATCAAAAAAACATTTCCAACGATCCTTTAAAGCGTAATTTACCTACGAACTCGCCCGCAATAAATCAAAGAATATACCTTGTAGCCTATATGGGATTTAAAACCGAATACAAAATCCTTGCTAGAAGCAGAAAACGATTATGTAAAAACTACATTGGTCGCCTAATTATGTCACATTTGTTCTCTTGTCTTTGGTGTGAATGTGTGAGTATCAAATTTTCGCCCTCAAGCAAGTGTAACTTAATATGCCTTAACTTCAATTATAGTAAGGCAGGGAGGAAATGCTTGCGACACTGGGATTAACTTGTGAGATGACCCCACCCTTTGATTCCATCAACCAAGTCTCTTCGTTTGTTCATCAATTTTTCTGATATCTGCCCATGGATTTTTGTATTTAGTTTATAAATATATTAATAAAATTTAGTTTTAGCGTACTTTACGTCTTCCTGGCAAAGAAAGCGATTCGATAAATGATGCTCTACTGATAATCTTTTGCGATTGGGATTTCGAAAATAAATCCATTTTTGTTATTTCCAGTTGCGCTGCATTGTAAAAATAGTTCTGCTTTTTTGCATCATTCGAGCAAAAGAAAGGAAAGCTATTTGCGAATGCGGTTTATTTAACAAAACAATACTAAAGGAAGAAAATCCCTTTCAATTCATCACTTATATGCGCGTTTGACACTTGTTGATGCCGCAGCAAAATACCGTATATGTCACATTGCATTGATGCGGCATTTGTTTCTCAAATCCGCAATTCAAATTAGTACACGCAACAAGTTGGAATTTTTAATACTTCATGACTGCAAAAATTCGTTGATTTGTTTTCCAGTGAAAAGCTTTGAATGAAAATATTAAAAATTTTTGGACCAAAATTGTTAAACAGCAATAATAATAAGATTTTGTACCGTTTTAAACGAACGTGAAAAACTCTATCTAAAAATTCTATTTCCAGAATTTTATGATAGAATAACAATTTGAAATACAAATTTACTCTACGATAGCTTTCGACGCAATTATTCTGTTGCTCTGACTCTTCTCACGTGATTCCGCAGGATTCTCACAAAAAATGAATCTATATAGTGGAACAAGATATAGATAAGCATATTATGGCAAACGCAAGTGAAGAACAAGCAAATTCTTTGAATACTAAATTAAGACTACATCGGTTCACATTTAAGCTACCAGCCACATAGCAGGTTATTTTGAAAAGCCATCTTTATACCCATCGCCAAAGGATGAGTGGTATATACATAAACGTTTGCAATGGCCAGAACAAACTTCCAAGATCCCACAAGGTACATATATTGCATGAAATTCTGAATCGGTTTAAGCATGTCCGTCTGTGTTTTGGCTGCTGCATAAAAGAAGCTATCGACTTCAAATTTCGCAGCAACATTGCAAGTTCTTCCACGTAGGTTCATAGGTCGAAGAACATGCCTAGATTATTACATAAACTGAGAACACCTCTGTTTTTCATTACTCATAAGCTGCAACAGTTAAATCTACAAAACTTGAAGCGTAGATTCCACGAGAAATGCTCTAGTACCTGTACCCTGTATTATAGTGTATCAAAATTCGATCTTAAATTTATGATGCGCGAAAGTAAGTTTGAATAAAATATATAAATACTTGATCAGTTCTAAATTCGGAATGCACGTAAGTATATCCGTCTGCCTCTATCACTTTCTCACACATTCTCCCGTTCGCCTACAAATTCGCAAAAGTATTTGAAAATGTCCCAACCAAAAGTCAGGCAACACGCCTACAACGGCCAGAGGCCGGCCTATACCACCACGACTGAGAGCACCTTTGCTTTCCACATCTTTTGTTCGTTGCTCATAAACTACAACAGATGCACGATATATATTTCCACAAAATTTCCACAACCACGCCCACACAATATTACAGAACCTGTAAACTAATAGTTTTACTTTGGGCTGCAACGTATAAGCTATTTAATCGCCCATCTTCCTCGACTTTTGACTCGCTTACTTGTTTGTTTGTTGTCTACTTGGATCGGTAATCATATTTTCTAATTATAATTTGAAGGAACGCTTAGTATCTTAAGAACATCTAAAGTTTGTTTCGTTTTTTGCTTCTTTAAGTCGTTTCAAGTAAGAGAGACAAGGATGGCAGGGGCGCATGATGGGCGAGCTTCGTTTCATAATACTATTACCCTTACTCTTGTTCTATCTGCATTTCTTTAAATATAAATTTATTTAAAATGAAATTTAATTTCGCAAAGGCCCTGATGCATCGCAATCAGATTTACTTTCGGAAAACAATATTTTAAAAGAATAATAAAAAAAAAAACACTTTGTAAAAAATAATATTTTCACAACAGTGTTTTTGATGAGGTTTTAGCGTGTAAGAGACAATTCAATGACTCTTCCCAAAAATAGTTAGTATGCATGCTTAGTTAGAGAGCACCATCTTTAATTTAATCTAATTCGAAATCCACTTTACTAGTTGAGGAGCACTCACGAATGTCGATAGGAAAAAGAAGTGTTAAAAATGGCCCCGATTAGATGTCTTCTAGAAATAAAAGCGCCAAGACTGACGCGAACCAAGACTGTTGAATATGCCCAAGCCGATGTAATCCAAAAGAATTCGCTTCAATTTGCCTTTGCATTGCGTTCGAAACAATTTCATATCTTTGCTAAGAAGCAGAGCTTTCTTTCCGGATTCTTGGATCCAATTAATCGAACAAACACGTCTAAGTCGCCTGAGTCATTTAAAGTAACAGATTGAAGGTAAGGAAATAAAAAACAAATTTTTGTTTTGGGCTTCAACTGTTGATATGGGTGGCTCTTATATTTTTGTATTATTTCAAGTTAAAGGGCGGACAGAGCGAAAGGTCGAGTCTTAGGAAAATGAAATCAAAATGTATCTGCGACCACAAAACGAGCCAAGCGAGCCAGAATGTTCTGCTGATCTTAATATTTACTATACTTGATAAAAAAAAGGGACAGAAGGAGGACACACACACGTATGATCACTTCTCAGAGAGACGTTAAAAAATGAAAAATGTCCTGAACCGATGCATTAGAGAATTGAGAACTGTCGGCCCAATAAATTTGCGTTCTGAATTGGATTAAGCTTAACCTCAAGCTTAAGTTTCGTCTGGTCACTTGCAAACAAACCAGCGGAATGTCGTGAAACTTTCATACTTTTCTAACAATCATATGACGGACACACATCTGTATATCATCCATATCATTGTATCGCATTCATAGTTCAAGTTCACCGATTTGAAAATAATTTTGAAAAGAAAATCTTTCCACACCTTTGTCAATGACTTGTCCTCGATTCTAAATACACGAAATTTATCGTATATACATATATACTCATATCATGGCTATGGAGAAACTTATTATGAAAAATAGTAAAGATCGGTCCATTACTGTCTATTATTATTAATATTTATTATGTTGTTTCTTTAACTAAGCTGCAAAGGTCAAGAATATTGATTTGATTGATTTATTTAGGATTAGGAGGATTACGTTGTATATCAATCAATTATCTCTCAAAGACAATTAATGAATTTTATGAAATATATATAGCAAAGTCAGACTAATAACAATAATAATAAATGTAATGAGCCCAGAGAGTCCAAAATGTTGTGTGAGGAAGAAATCCAACACTTGTTGTTTTGGTTGTTGTCTCGTAAGTGTTTAAAGAGGAAGAATAGTAAACAGTAAAATGAAAACAGTTTATAACTGCTTCGTCTCCTCCTCTTCTTCTTAGCGCTTCCCTTCTCATTTCCTTTGTTCTCCCATAAATAATATATAATCCTGGCGTGTTAAAATTTTTAATAAAACAAAGTCACTTCGAATTAACGCAGAGAGAAAGAAAACAAACAAACATCACAAACAAATAAGGAGACGACGAACAAACATAAAGTGTGACAATCTTGAAATCTTTATGACTTTATGAACTTGACGGTGTTGAAAAAAATTTAGCAGTCGATCTAATATATTTATGTGTACGTACATACGTACGTACCTCTTCTCCTTGCCTTATGCATGCATTTACATTTTACTGACTTGTTCTGTTCACAAGGTTATGCCGACAGAATACATTAATAGTTGTTTTTGGAATGAATAACAAACAGCATTATATTTTAGTGCACAAATTCTTCTTGGATAATAATATTCAAGTTTTTACCCTTTAGCCGCTTGCTTTCCTTGTTGGTATTTGCTCAATGTCTCGCAAAAATATAGCTAAGCCAGTAGAAACGAATAGGACGAAAAACAAAAAAAAAAAAAGAAGAAAGAAAAAGAAACAAAAGCGAAAAGCAATAGTATCTGTGTTTGTTCACACATACATTTAGAAATTTCTTCTAAAATTTATGCGAAAAAACGAAAAGAAGCGAGTGAAAGGGGAGTTGTGCGCGTGTTGAGAATAGACTAGAATTTGTAAAATATTTTGATATTTAAAATATTTTGTGCATACCTTTTGAACAAAAACATACAAATCTGTTACAAAACTGCTGCAGCATCTGTTGACATCATTAATATCACTATTGTGTATGTGAGTGTTGAGATTTGTACAAATTTCAACTCTTGTTTACTTGATTTTTACATACATCATTCGAATATATATATATATATATATATATATAACTGTATATACATACTTGCAGGTTATCTTGGTAATTTCCTTACAAAAGGCCTAAGAACCAATCAATTAGAAGTGAATACCGATGAAAGGACATTGCGACCAATAGCTCGTCTTAAAGAACCGCGTGAGCTTTTTGCACTGCCAAAAGATAAGGAACATGGCTGCTCACAACAGGCCCCCCGATGGCCAATCGAATGCCAGGTATGTGTTGAATATTTTTATTTATTTTATTTATTAATTTTTTTTTTTCGTTTTTTCTTTCGTTTCATTAAACTAAAATTTTGAATAATCATTACATTTATTTACATTCACATTATAAATCTGGAATGCAAAAATTTTGTAATTTCTTAGGTACTTGAATTAATTTCCATCGTGTCATTTTTGATTTCGTTGAACTTTTAGTTGGGCTTGTTCCATCGCACCACGCCTTCTAAATGAAACTTTTGAAATCAGAAAGCTTGCTGCAACTTCATCTTATGCTTGTTTAATGGACACACATTCTCCCACGCGATATTTGTATGGTGGAGTATTTCGTTTAATTTCTAATTTAACGTTCATCGGCGAATGCCCTCTTATCATGCGTAGGACTACATTGTTGTGTTATTTTATCGAAAACTGCTGCAGAATAATAAGGAAAGAGCTTGCGGGAGAAATGGTTTATCGAAACTTACATATATGAAAATATTTACTTGGTTGTTTATAGTGTTTAAGGCTGGGAAGAACGGGTGTTGAAAACATTTTACGCTAAGCTTAAATTCGCACGAAGCGTAAACATTTTGCCCGAAACAAATTCAAACAATATCGCTTAAAAGCCGACATAAATCATCTAACAGACTGACAAAGACTTAAAGGTTTGACGAAGCTATTGCGCCGAACGCGTAGAGATTATAAAAATCAATTAACATTTTCCCAGCTTTTAAGGAGAAAATCTCCCGCATAGTATTATGGATAGTAAAGAAAAGTGAATGAAAGAAAAGTGGAGAGAGGAGAGCAGTCAACAAAATCAAATAATCATACCTTTGACTATACCGCATCTCTGTATGTAGTAGCGTCAACAGGACTGCTTTTGGAGGTAAATAAACCAACTGATGGTCAATGGTGAATGTGCAGTTATAGCGATTGAACTTATTGCTGAAGTCGAAAAGCTCCAAACGTTATGACGTAAGACGTGATAAATTAATTTTACGGAAATATTTTTGACCATAAAACAATTTTTCGATCTCTTGATTTGGTACACTTTGCAGATATAGCAACTGTTAGTGATTGCTTACTTCAATTAATTTTCAGAGACATCTAGATTGACTCAATTTTATAGACCAAATAATCTTAAGAAAGGATGAGAATTAATTCAAATTTTTTGGGGTGGAGGGTATATTACGTGCAGAAGGACTTAGGGAAGACTCACCGATTACACCGAGCGATTTAGACCTTTTTCTGAATCGATTTAAGCTTGTCTGTCTGTCGGTCTATCGACCATTATTGTCACAGCCAGCGAATGTTTCATGCCTTCATTATTTTTGAAGTGTTGTTCTGTATTAAAAACGCGTTACTCTCTCGTCTAATACTCCATTTTTTGTAATCATAAAGTCTCAGCTGGCAAACTCATAATGGCGTCAAATTCAAATTTTGCGTAAATTTTGGTACGTCCTGTACAAGCGCGATACTAAGTCTCGAGACAGTTTATTTTTATAAATAACGAAAGTCTTTAAACTAAGAAACCTGTTCGCTGAGCAACATCCCACAAACATCACAAGCCACAATGCACTTTTTTCTACTTTTGATATTCGAGCATTTCTTTATGGCTATTCCTTTCTACCAAAATTGACAGAAAATGGAAACAACTACAATACATTAAGAAGACACAACATTGTTTTCTTTTATGACTAGTAATCGATCGCAATGTCGCAGAATATACCTCGAAGAATGTGTACAAGATTTCATTCCGTCTTATAAACGAATCTATAGAATTTTCAACTGCACTTTGACAACCACAGTAACTCGATAACTATTCGAACCTTCGCATGCTTTGCGTGCTTCGCAAGATTTGGTTCAAATAAATTTTGATTATTTTCTTTGTATTAGTAAAAACTTTCGACTTTTCTTTCGAAAATTATTGCATGATATGATTTCGCCGATTAACTTCATGAAATCATCATGAAAGGATGCCGTAGCGCAAACCAAAAGAACCATTTTGTGGTTTAAGTAAATGCTTTTAAGTTATTTCACATTTTCAGCTTTAAATTTTTCAATGATTCTCCGAACAGAAGCAAGAATTTTACTTAAATATTGCGCAACAAATTGCAATTTTCCTTTTTAAAGTAGCAAGTAGCAAGTAGCAAGCAGCCACAAGCAATAAACTTCTAAATATGCGGTATTAACTTTATTTACACTCTCGACAGCATTTCTTCCTCACGCACTAGAGTGTTTTTGCTGTTGTTATTTCGAGAGGATGCTCTTGTTTGTGCAGTTGGAGCAGTTGGATCTGCTGTAGAAAAGTAGTTGCTATAGCTTTTTTTTTTGTTTTTTTTGTGATTGTAAGTGGACATCACGCTTTCCTTTTTTCTTTTTTTTTTTTTGAACTCAAGAGGATATTTAACATAAGTGGGTTCAGCTTTTACCTTTTTTTTCATGGTTGGTTTTTTTTCTCTTTTTTTTCGCTTGTTTGTTGCAATGTATGTGCAGTTAGTAAGCGTCTATTGTTCTGTGGTCTTTTAAATTTCACACATTTGGTATAATTATAATTGTTGGCTGGTTATTAAGAGATTATTCCACTGTAATAATGTGATACGAGTTTTGCGGGCAAAACGACGTTACATTACGTTTTATTTGGTGTTAATGGTCTTTTTGTTGATTAAATGTAATATAAGCAAATTGTAATGACATTACGTTGACGTGGGCCCAATGTTATATAAATAATTGAGATAATTATATGCTAATCTAATAATAACAATAATAATAATAATAATAGTAATAATAGCGATAATTGCTTTATCCAGGCTTTGGGTTTTAACTGAATTTAGACCGACAAAATTTAAAAAGTAAAGCCGACCGATAACTAACTACCACCTCATCTCCTACATCACTTCGCCAAATATAATTCTTTATTTACTTTCATGCTACAACAAATTCGAAGTTATACCATTTTTGTATGTAAAAGCTTGGGGTTTCATATCAGTCCTTATATGCGTGGAGACCCGATCTCCGAACTAAATGAATTTTCTCCTCAACCGTCGACTATTTTGTCCCCATATAAGGCCTTACTTTTCATGTGAGCTCCTATATGGAGGAAGGGATCCATAAAAAATGGACTTATTACGAGGTCCAATTACGAATCAGTTTTCATTATAAAATATTAGGTGTTGGCAAAAATGGTCCGCACTTTTTCACTTGGAGAAGGCATTTATCGTGGAAAATTGGTAAAATATATGTGAATCGAATTAGTTTCCATTATTTTCTACATTTAACAATATTTTTTGCCAACATGACGATATCATTTCGAAAGAACTTATATTCGTTTGGCAGCGATCCACGCCCCGGCCCATTCTTTTGCACTTCTTCAACTTTGCGGACCTCCGTGGCAGCCAAGCCATGTTACACCGATCTGAACACGTGGTAGTCAGGAGGCACCATGTCGGGTGAGTATGCTGGATGTGGCAAAACTTTTCAATCGAGCTGCAACAGTGTATCTCGCACAACTCTTGCAACAAGTGTCCAAAAAATGACATTTTCAGTCGATTCGTGTCGCCACTTTTAAATCGTTGAACTTCGTTGGAAGTTCATTATTTATGTGGGTCAAAGTAAGGCTTTAACACATTACGTCAATCAAGGGTTCGCATTATAGCTACAACGATCATAATTCAATTTAATCTCGATTAAAAGAATGCAGACGATTTTCTTTGAAAAATAACGTTTATTTATAATGACAATAATATGGTATATATCACGTCACTCTGATGTATAAATGGCAACCGTGTTGACAGACCCCTATAGTTGCTGTATAGCATAAGCCGTTAAACAAAATGTGTCAAAATTTTGCAACATTCTGTGAGAGGCGACAGCTTTGGCCACTTTGTACGGCTTTCGTCGGCTTTCGTCGACTGCTGTCCATTCGACTGACCGCCGATTTGATTTTGGGATATATTTGGGATCGCACAAAAAAATCCTTTTTATTATGCCTTAAGACCGTTCGGAGTTATCATTGCAGTTGTTATCTAAAGTGAGCAAATGCGACAACCTCTTCGAACAGAGCTTCCTCACGGAAAAATGTTCATGCAGAAGAGCAAACATACTTCCTTCTGACATTTTTAAGATGGCACCTACCTCACGCAACTTCCCTTCTTCGTTCGCCGATTTTGGGTGATCAGAGGGGTTAAACATCATCGATGTGTTCCATACGGCTTCCTTTAAAATCAGCAAATCACACAAAAATTTATATTCTCGCCAACCCTGATCGCGAAGAGTACTTCTTCAAGAAATGAAATTCAGATTTTCTGCTTGTGTTGAGCATTACGAAAATAGTGTCACTAATACAACGGTAACTTGTAATCATCAAATTTTCGAAACATACCGTTTGAAGACTGGTACCATTCAAAAAATCATATGGGTCTGTGTCAACAGTGTTGTTATTTGATTATTGTATACCCATCTGGAGGCAGGTAATGCAATAAAATAGTTGTTTCAAGCCATTAGTACAAATACTTTTACGATACGCGTACATTATAGCAAATAAATGCAATTATATGCGCAAAAGATTTAAATCAAACTATGTGGATATATGGATTATTATTGTTATTATTCTTGTTATTATTCTTTTAAAAAAAAAAAAAAAAACGTTCTCTCAAGGAAAGTAATTTAATTGGTGATTAATGAACAACGAACGGTTCCATCAGCGTTTATGGTTAAATGATCTTTGAACAAATTTAATTTCAGTTTTAAATATTCTATCGGCATTTTTGTTTCTTTTTCCTTTTCCTCTTTTCTTTCTTATATTGCAATTAATTTATACACGCAAGCACACAAACGCATACATGTAACAACTGCTATCAGCAATATAATTATCATCAGCGTCTGTCTATTCGATGCTTTCATATTTGCTTTGAGTCCTAAAGCGTTTTTAATAACGAATAAAAACATTACGTTTTTTTTCTTTTGTTATGTATTTATCATACATATATATATATGCATAAGTATATGTATATGTACATGTTCCTTAAGTTGGTAAAGTCAAATTCACATTTTATGATAAAGAAGAAGAGAAAAAAAGCAAAATTGCACTATTACAATAAACACAGTTTAAATATGTGGGTGAACTCGGAGGTATATCGGAAAAAAAAGGAAGGCTTTAGTACGCAGAGTTTCAATCTGTCCATTTTTGTATTCAGATATCACCAACACAGTAGAATTTGTAAAGCCTTTTTTCATGTCATAAATCATGATAATTAAGAAAAGGGTGCAAGCATAGGTTTGAAGAAGTTAAAAAATGCCCATAATATCGAAAATAAGAGAAAGAAATGTGGCTCCCTTCTCATTCGCAGATCCAACTGAGAAGGGCTCGAAGGGCTTTATTCAACGATCTCACTTGGAACTTTTCTTCCAAAATCATACGCGAAATGGAAATGAAAAAAAAAAAAAAATCTGAAAGGCTGTCCGCTGTCCGTTTCTTTATGCTACACATTGAATGATGAAACAAATATGCCGCCCTCTATTTACGACGGATATGGAAGGACGAGAATTCAATTTAATTTAATTTTTATGCAAAAAGCATTACACAATTTTTTTTTTTTTTTTTTCTTAAAAATGAAATTATGTGAACCCATGTTTTTCACTACCATTTTCCATTTTCTTGCCTACGATGATGATATAATGAAGACCATGTTGATATGTTGATGATAGTAGGGAGCGGAAAGGAGTAAAAAAAAAAAATTTTTTATGACAGTTTAAAGGAAGTCCTTCTTACTATGCTAGTACAGCGTACAGGGACATCCTATCTGCTGCTAAAGAAATAATTTTGCTAAGAGATGAAACTAAAATTAAATTAAGCATCATAATGGTGTGAAATTTGAGTAAAAGAAGATGCAAAATTTCACAGCTGTATGATGACGAGAGCTACGCAAAAGCGGAAGTTAGGCGAATATTTTATGGCAAGTAATTTTGCAATTATCAAGTTTGTCTTTTGAAAAACTGCACTTAAGATTATGGCTAACATTATGTAATACTGGGTTTAGATCAATTTTAAATCTTTTGTTTTGGTTATGAAATTTCTAATGAAAAGATTTGTAGCGTGAAAAAGTGCGGCAGAAAGGTGGCATACACGTGACTGTGACTCTAAAATTCACTCAATTCAAACTTTATGTGAACATGTCAGCGCGCACGTCTCTAGTTTTGTTTTTTGGAGCCTATTGTTCAAGTCATTTCCTCTATCAAGTGTTATAAAAAATAGGCGTCGAGCATGACTCAATCGATTTGATTATGTGAAAGCGAAGAATATCATTTTACACGAGCATCTCTGCTTATTACAAACGGTGGGACAAAGTTACCATGCCCTCGTATTTTGATGGACTTTGATAAAAATATATTTAATACCTTAAACAATTCCATTGGAATTCTATCCCCGCCTTCTTTTGCAGTCCTCTTGGTGTTCAGTTTCTGAACGCAAAAACATCGGCATACTGGCTTCGTTACTCGGCTTGTGTAGCAACATTCAGCATCGGATTTATCCTATTTTCAAATGAACGACAAAACGATGAGTTCATTCATTTTGTATTGGAAATATTCAATAAAAAAATTTATACCCAAAGTGGGAGTACGAGAAATTTATAAGCAATTTTTTTTTTAAGAATAAAATCAAAATTCTTGCTTTCTTCTTTGCTCTTTCAGGAATTTATTATAATTAATTTTAATGGTTTTTTCTGGCTGCCTCCACTTCAAGAGTTTCTTACCCAACACATTAAGGAGGAATGAAAGAAAAAAAAACAAAAATTGTTGCCTATTTTTAAGTGCTGATGAGCAAAACGATCCCGCCCTTGTATTCATTTTTTCTCCCACAATTTCATTTTAATTAAGAAGATTAGAAAAGTGAGTAATCATTTTCGATGGCGTTGATGATCGTAGTTTATACTACTTGCCTGTAAGCAAGTGTAAAATACGCTTTAGCACGTATAGAAGAAACATTTTCGAAGACACAATAGCATAACAAAGTCACAACTGGCCAGTTTCCAGTTTTTGTTTTTCAGACCTTCACATGTTTCCGCTCACTTTTGAGGAAAAATTTCATAAAAGCATTGCATTTTTTGGAAGAGGATCGACCGTAGACAATAGACAGCATAGACAGCAACCGCAATAGAATTAAGTTTATTAAAATTATAAAATGATTTAATGGTTTACATACAATACAATCTTCCCTTTAAATGGATAAAAATGTAAGAGCAACCTTTTCATACAAAAATTGTTTACAATTGCGAGCTGCTCGCGCTCATCTTTTGTTCAAATTTAGTTATTTATACAGTAATAGAATTTTTATATTCAAAACATGAATAATATCTCGCAGGTTTTTGTGTTCGCCTATGAGAACATGAGTTACAAACTTATACGTACGTATACACGTATATTAAAGCGTAATAGGTTTAACAGAAGTAGAGTCAGTGGTTAACCAGCAGTTGCATAAAAAGCAACTTCCATGGATGAACTCAAGCGCATACAGCAACTACGAAACCATATTACAGGAAATTGTATATTATTGACAAACAAAGGCGACCAACCCATACAAACATGTTTTGATATATATATACACATACACAACATTTTACACATAAATGACCAAAAGTAATTCACATGCAAATACCTTTGCATGCGCTCCTATACACGTACGCTTGCATACCTTTCTGCATGCATGCAATATGTTTTATATGGATAGCGTTTATTATATACATACATATATATATACATGTATATATATATATATATTAATATATATAGTGAGATCTTAATGACAATAACACTCATCGCAATTTGTCAAATGTGTGATGAAATTTACTTATGAACATGTGCCATCAATCTATAGCTGGCAAGTTTCAATTTTTGCACTCATGAACCAAAGAATTTCGGGCACGTATGTATACTAACTTTGTTATTGACATACGGGTGCCTCTCAGAAACACCAATCCCCCATCCCCACACCCACAGAGCTTGCAAATGTACGTATCTGCGAGCAATTTAAATTTCGTAGCTAGAGCGTGGACGGTTATTATAAGCAACACGAATTAAGATAAAAAATGGCAGTTTTTTCAAGTCACGCGGTTAGGATAATGTGACAAACCGTCATGTTCTGTTTACGATTACATCCGCCAAAAAGGATAAAACACATTTTTATTCTACTTACTATTCACTCGTCGTACCTCGTTTATAATGGCATCGGGCTTTTCATTCAAAACACCCGTAAAAGTGAGTTTACTCAACGAAATTTCTTTCTACTCAGGTAGTTGTAAGGGAACAGAGAGGGGGCACGAGGGATACATTGGGAATTCACTACAAGACTCATGTACTTTTTTCTTTCCTTTTTTTTTTTGTGCGAATATTACACACAGGCAAACTGTAAATAAAATTTCAGCAATTTTTGCCGCTTTATTAAAATCGTAAGGTTACATCCTTTTTCATTGCAGTACATTGCTTTCCCTGCAAGATATTTACACTTGCTCTACCTGTCACATACATGTAAAAATTATCAAGACAGCGGTATGCCATTCTACTGTCGTTCACGTTCATTGTCAGCTTACGGTAAATAGAAGCCTGACGACAGCCACATTGAGGATTTTTTCGTTGTATTTCGGCAAGGCAGAAACGAACAGCTCAATTGTTAAGAGTTCTTCAGATTCGTTTCTAAATCACAAAAACTGCGAATGTAGGAAGTTTTTTGTAAAATAATAGATTCCGGTGTGTCCTATTGGGTCGGCTGTGCGAGTGCAAATAGAATGATGTTACTTCGCGTGATAGTTGGTAGCGTGTCTACAGGCTACTGGACAAGAATCCTAAAACCTAGGTATCGCGGTGTCTTCATTTAAAGAGCAATCACCATTTACTTAACATTCATACCAATGACATCCTGATAGGGATATAAAATCGCCTGGTTAGCTGTCAACACTTGTACTACGCCCTTATACCAGAAAAGATATAAAAACTTTCCACATAACCTAACAACGTTGGCAACAATAAATCGCTACATATTAAGACAACGTAACGGATGAATGGTCAGAAGGATCGCTGGGTGGAACGCAAACGGTGGGCGCGTTTTGTATGTTTGCACAAAATCGAAGGTTATTGTTTTGAAAAACCTAAATATGGTTACGTTTTGGTTTAATTCTTCTTGCATGTTTTTCTCCCTACACTCCAAATTTCCCCTGCCTCCTAATCTTCAAATCTACCACCCTATCCTTGTTACCAATTTTCAAGATATTATTCTCCTTTCATCTCATTACCATTATCCTATACTCTTTACTTCAATTATTCCCTTGGTTCGAATATTTTCCTTATCCTTTATACTTCGCATTTCGTCTACTCAAACATTTCTCTTATCTTCGCTTCTGCTCATAGCATTCATTCTTATTATATATTCGTATCCATCTTAGTCTCATTTTCACTACGCTTTCCCCAATCAATTAAATTAAGCCATTATTCTTGTTAGACCTGTCAACGAAATAGCTTTTATCGTATCTCTCTTCGTATCTATATTCTGTTATCTTTCTTCAGCTTGCTGCTATGCTTTCCATGTTTACTTCTCCTATTATGATGTTCTTATTGTCGCGTTTTAATTACATCATCATTTAATCGAATCTTTCAATAATTCCTTCTTGTATACATATATATATGTGTGTATGCATTTTTAATTAAAGAAGTAATGAGGAATCGAAAATGCTAATCCAATAGATCTCTTTAGATAGATTTAGCGTAAAGTTATATAAATTGACAGATTAAGAATAAACGGCATAATTATATATTGCATTTATTCTCATAAGAATTTGAGGTGAAATGTAAAAATAATTATTATATATGTATACGCAGTAATCATATATTTACTCGAGGGCCCAAAAATTGCAGATATGCTTTTTACATTTTATTTTCACAGAATCCCCGCTATATATGTGCATATTAATATGTATGAAAAGGTTACGTTCGTATGTAAGTTTTCAGTCGAATTACAACGAGCCCCCATATTGACATGTTCAATGAATTTTCCTGCTGAAAAACGAAAAAAAGATTCGCACTACTTCCACATAAAAATATATAAAATTTACGTTTACACATAAATATAACCGCATCGTGCAAGTAAACAGTGCTATCGCCTATCTTCATATACCCAGACAAGTTGTTTTATAGTTAATCACGTTGTGTCGCGTTATCGTTGTTGTTGTTCTCTTTATGCTACTGAAAAATGAAAGGAAAACCTGTATGACACGTTGCACATATACTTTTATTCAAACATTTACAATCGCCACACACATATATATGTACAGACATAGGTTCATATATGCATGCGTACATACATACATACACATATGTGTATGCAAATGTATAACATTTACTGCCATATAATAGAGAGTACAAGAAAACACCTCAAGGCACTGAATAACGTCGTACACACATATCTGAAAATTATACATAGTGGATTTAATAATATACACGATGCTGCTGCTGCCGTATGTCTAGTAGTAGTTATAATATGCACTGTATATGCAAAGTTTACGACAAGTTAATCATAATGTGCGGTAGTGCAGATTAATTGTAATATGAAAAGAGAGGAAACAGCAACAACAACCGAGGGAAAATAAATTTGTATATTTTAATTATCTAAGCATTCATTAATCATTTATGTTGTCGTCGACCTTAACAGTTTCTCATAACAACTACGGGAGGGAATGACACATGGATTGTTGTACTAACTACACAGTATTAAAAGATTTATTAACTTCAACGTCTCGTAAGTAATCTTACGACGAGATCGTCTTGCAGGACCGACTCTACTATCAAGCGTAGGTCGATCTCTTCTCCATTCTCTTTTAACTGCACTGATATTAGTAGTATATGTGAGAAAGAAAGAAAGAGCGAGAGCGAGAGAGAGAGAGAAAGAGAGAGGCAGAGAGAGAAAGAGAACAAGTTCAGAAATGGACGTACCTCGCACGCAAAATAGCGAGGTTTAATGGCTTGTGGTTTTATAGCATTAGTAAAACGCTGTTACTTGACAAGTAACATATAACGATCTATAACTGGATAAAGGCATTGATCAAGACGATCGTCGAAAAGTGGAGTGAGCTGAATTCAATCAAAATAAAAAAGGGGTTTAAGAGCGCATTACTTGTCGAACTTGCTCTTTACGATAGATAGCTCACCTCCCCCTTCCAAGGGAAATGCCAAAGTATTCTTATACCTCGATTGATACTAAGAAACTTCTTATGGGTTAATAGCATGTCGTCGCCTATTTTGTTAGATGTGCAAATTAAAAAGTACTTGTTACAAGACTTGATGATCGAAATATGCACAAACACTATCTATGCGCCTTTCCCTCTGTTCGGGTAGTTTGTGGATGCCCTCGCGAAAGAAACTACGCGATTTTGAGGCTAAATATTTATGAAACCATTTGGGCACATTTTCAACTTTTGTAATCTACCTAATATAACTGCATCGATCTGAACCAGTGCTGGAGACAGACGTGAAAAATTCTGCCGCAATAAAAAGAAATTATCCAAAACAAATTCCCACCAATCCATTTCCTGGTTCGCTTTTGGTCAAGACGGAGGGACGTATGCGCTTTTGTTTGCACAAACCACACTTCAACTGTTCCATAGCGTATTGCATTTCCTCTCCAACAAGCCAACTTAGTCAATCCCGCAGCTCCAACTGCATTTTTTTCCACTTAACAAGAGAAAAATATGCAGTGCCATGAATAGCATCCATCTCTTGACAGATTAATAAACACTGAAAACATTTTAAACTAATGTTTAAGTTACGTACTCGCTAAGTTCCGGAAGAAATTAACGCACCTGGTAGATTTTATTTTAGCAATCAACCACATTCAACACGGAGATCTGATTTGTACGTCTATTAAATTATTTTCAAAGAATACATAAAAACAGTTTCTATTCGGCTTGAAATGAGCCCACGTTGACCGTAATTTCGATAAATAATGGTAGGTAGGTAGGTAGGGACATTGATCAGGAGTAATATTTTTCACATCGTTTTTTACTTCACTACGCGTTACAAAAGTTTAATCAGCTTGATGTCTACCACGTTATGTGTATAGTTGTGAAGAAAGTTCAATACCTTTTATTTAACTTTAATGATAACGGTAATTTTCAGTTTATGCTTTTGTTGTTTTTGTTTTTCATTCGAAGTTTCTCCTTGTTATTAAAATAGATTTATAGTTTTCTTTTATAGCATTTATATGTACAAACGATAATTGCATTATGTCAGAACTATATATTTGACCTAAACGAATAAAACCATGCATATGTTCATTTTTATTATATAATCATAAAAGGGGACCGGAACATACATACATACATAGCAGGTAGGATTGTATTAAAATACACTAAAAATATATGCTGTATATAAAAATATTTCTACACAGGCATCCAACCGAAAGAGAGAGAGAGAGAAAAAACAAAAAAAAAAAGAGCACTACAATCCATTTGGAACGAATATTGCGCACCCATCAAGTGACTCTATTCCAAATGACTATTGATTTATGTTTTCATATCCGCTGCCGAAACATATCTATAATACCGACTTTTTTTTATCGTTCGCCAATTAATAGCCGGATTCTGAGTAATATCACAAAACCATTACAAAAGACAAACGATTGTTTCCGCGTGGCTTTGCAGGATTTAATAAAATTATTCTAAAATAAAGCTGATATCGAAACGTGTTCGTATCCAAAATCTTTCTGAATAACAAACTTGATACAAGAGGAAAGTCAATATAACAAGAATACACATCGTTCTCGTTTAAGATCAGAATATGGCCCTAAGTGCCTCGGCCTTTCTTGTGGGAAAACCAATAAAATAGGATCGGTCATGATCCATATGCTATCTCCCGATTGCTCGGGTCAGCGGGATAGGGAGGTCGGTGGCGCGTCGAGACATTCAGCTGCTCAGCCGTGTGCCCGAACTTGCGCAAAATGTATGCTTCGTTTACGCGCAACGGAAGAAATTGTGATATAATAAGCAACGCTTGCACGCAACTAATAATTTTAAGATGTCTGGCAACCACTCATGATCGGACTTTTCAGTGATTTATTCCTAGTTGAACGTAGATTATCTTTCAGAAGCAATTTGCAAATTATTACTTAGTTTGCATTAACTATGATTTCTGAAAACGCAATCTTCTTCGTCTTGTTTACGTTTAGTCGGAACAAACTACCATGAGTACTATTAGGACGCAAATTCCTTACGAAAAAAAGTCTTACTTGTGGTTGTAGGCTATTACTTACGAAATGGACGAGGGGAGTGCAAATCATGGCATGAATATTTATTTCAGGTACACAAAAATCCAAAAATATTGACCCCAAGCAAACTAGAAACGCATCAAAATGAAATTCACGTCAGAATTTTAAGATATCATCAAGGTCATCAAAAGATTAACCGATAGTTCAATAATAATTTCCTTTGTAAAATCATGTCTAAAAACCACGAAAAAAAAATCCCTTCAATCTCTGCGCTAAGCGTTATCTATGGCTGGCGCGTCAAAGTAAGAAGGGTGTACAATAACTTCGAAAGGTCAGATCAGAAATTGATTAGTCGTTTGCATCCCCCTCCCAGTTCGTTGTGTGCTGTATGGAATTTCTCCTCGACACAAAGATTCAAATGGAAAGTTGAAAATCTTCCATATCTATCCTCTTCGGTTAGATGAATGAGCGTAAAGTGCACGCACTTATCATGCTTGCAGAATTGCAGAAGAATTTACTGGAATTCTGAAAAAGGCATGCGTTTGTCCTCCTTTTTTTTCCATGCACATTTTAGTATTGTTTATGAGAAAGAAAATGATCCGCTTTCTCCAGAGTTTCGCAGGTAGATAGCGAATCATATATATGAACAGCTCATACGCTTTTCGGGAGAGAATCTTATATACTCAACCACGTGCATGAAGATTTTAAAGTGTTTTTTTTTTTTTCATTCATGCTTGAGATCACCACCAGTTAGGATCATTTGTTGTCTGCGTATATATAACAACGAATCATGATTCTTTGTTTGCAAACTCAGCATATGCGGACTACATTTCAATTTCCTAAAGCATTTATTGTGCTCTGTGGTAAACATTTCACAAAATGACTAACCGTGACTGTGAATCTGCTTTCAAATTTCTATCGTGTACGCTTTGCCAGGTACAGGTGTAACAAACGGAATGATAAATCTAGTAAATCCGCATTGGTTATAATAATAAAAAAATAAAAAAAAATACTGCATAGGTGCAGTTTTCTGCTTGACATCGCGTGCACACGTCTCACTCAAATATTCTATATTTCTTTTTATTCAGTTCACAACATTTTCATATATATATATATATATATATATATATATACATATATATATATATATATATATATATATATGATGGGTACCTACGCGAGTTGTGTGTGTATACAAGCAAGAGTTTAAATATGTTTTTCGGCACCGCACTTCAAACAAAATATTGCGAAAAAAAAATACTTTCTTTTCAGTTTTTTTTTTTTTTTTTTTTTTTTTTTTTTGTATTTTAAACAATAAAAAGGATTTAAAAATAAAATAAAAAAACGGTCGCGCGGTAAAACGCCATGGTGTGCCACAATATGTCGGCTTGTAATAGGAGACGAAAAGCACGGAATAATAGAAATGATTGTAAGTAATTAGTAGCCTTAAAAATAACTTTACATTAAAATTTCTGGATGTCAGGTAAAAGTTTTTAGAGGAGGATTAAAAGCAACTCGCAATTAAAATCCGTTATATTATAATAAAGTTCTAAATGCAAATGCAAAAAAAAAAAACATGCCTATAATTAAAGAAATAAATAAAGATTTACTGTTGCTACTACCACTGCTCGCTTTATTGGATACAAATTTCCATTTGTTTTTTCTTTTTTTTCTTTGGGTAAACATCCGCTATATATATATGTATATATATATTTATTATTTATTTATATTTAATTAGAAATGAATTTTCATTTTCAATTTATTTAAAAATTTAACAAAAAAATAATTTATGTTGCAGCTTAAGTCAATTTTATAATTTTAATAAATTTTAAAATTTAATCCGTACGTACGGGAAATATTATATAATAGTTCTCGGTAATTGATATTGAATCGATAAAGACTACATAACACTATACAATAATTCTGGTTGCTAAAAATATGCGGATGTGTGTATATATTGTCCGGAAAACCTGTGGAAGATTTCACGGATTAAGTTTGAGACAACGCTAACTGAAAGATGATATAGAGATAAATAAAGCAAGAAAAGAGGAAAGAGTAAGAGAGCTCATGCACTAAAGAGTAGCGAAAGCTTCGAGTAAAGACTTGTGTATGAGGTGAGGAGAGTCTCGATTAACTTTAGCTTACACAAGCGGATAGAAAAATAGGTGTATGTTGTTTTATATTGATGGGGGCTGCTATTCTTTCCCCATTTCCTCCTCTTACACATTATATTTATCATTGATTTGCAAAGTAGGAACATTGCGGTATTTAAAAATGAAGCTTGAAATTTGTTCAGTTCAAAAATATCAGGTACTTCCAGGAGGATAACAAAACAGGTATATACAAAAAAACTTGAAAATACCACAACACTTTGCATTTCTATGCAAATCAATTCAGGCAGTCAATGACCGGTATCATCTCTACTGGGGTATTATACCGTACTCTTTGAATATTTTTCCACAATTCTTTTTCCATTGCTACAGAAAACTCGACCAGAAATCTCGTCAAAGTGCCTGAATTAAATTGAAATCGGGAGATTGGCTTGGCTATTCAGCGATAACCAAGATATGCCCGCGAAACCATGCTTTCATCAAGTTAAACGATCATGGTCCGGATCATGCTTATTACACTTTTCCAATTACCATCGCCATGTCATTGTGGTATGAGGGTGTATTAAGTTTGTGGACAACTTTTGTTATACTATTCCAATCAGAATTGGTTTAAAGCTTGTCTGTCTGTCTTTCCGTTTTCTTTTTTTTTTGTTTAGCCTCCAGGTCCCATTTTTTGAAACGAAAGCTATTGAAAATAGTTCAGATCGGACTACTTTTTCGACCACTCCCTTCTCATATCAGACCAGACCACATTTTGTAAAGACGTTATAAGAATTAACTGTAGGTTGGTGTGTGGAAACCCAAGTAGATCACACTTGTGACTGAGATTTGGATCACATTTTATTTTCAGTATAACGACAACTTTCAAACATCCGCCATGGAACCTACTAACTATCCATAATAAGTGAAGTAAATTAACTGTAGTCGCTTTACCGACCTAAATATATATGGATGTACTCTTTGTTTAGTTTTTTGTTTTTTTTTTTCATTTATATTTTGTTTTAATATTCGTATGTGTGCGGATGTTATAAACAGAGCAACGGAAAATTGTATAAAAATATCTTATACATCTTTCATGTAGAGAAAGAATCAGCGAATTGATTAGTTTCAGACAACTGTTGTTGTTGTTGTCGTTGTGTGTGTTAAAAAACACGTGTTTCAGTGGGATCGTTTTGCAAAACCATTTAATTCTTTGTTTTCGATATTTTAAATGCTTTTTGTACTTGAACTGAACTATAAGCCCTAAGTATATTTGCCCAAGTTGAAGCGATCCTTAGAATAAAAAGAGATATGCGACGTAAAGAGAATAATCAATCATGTTAATCAAAGTATGTATAACTTTTTTAAGTCATTTATTTCAAACGATTTAACAAATACGGCATACCTGTCTGCGCCTATAGGACGAGAATTTCATTTACAATTTTTTTCTTTTTCAAATTCGACATTTAAATGAAAAATAATTATAAACCAACTTACTCTCGGTTGTTGCTTTTCTTTTTTTTTTTTCGACTTATTTAAATTTTTTGTGGCAACAATAAAAAATGTAACGCATAATATTCAATAAATATAAAATGAAAGCAAAGGTAATAAAAAAAACATTGATAGCACATTTAATATGATATAGCGCAACACATTTTTCTTGATATTTTGCATTTCCCGTTTTTAAGAACATTTATTTTCCTTCTGTATTGGCGTGTTGTTGAAACAAACAAACATGACGGTCGGTCCTCCTCATGTATTCTTAATTATAAATACCATAATATTTCCAATTTGTAAAAGGAGTGTAATTAACATGACTTACACATGGCGATTCGAAACAAATTAGGAAAGAAGAAGAGGCAGGGAGAGCCCCTTAGCCCTGGGCACGTTACACGTTGCCGTCGTATATTTACCTACATCACGTGAATCTGTATGGAAATATTTTTCGAATAAACTAAAGAAATTTTAAGTTTTCTTCTGAAATTCGAAATTTTCTCCGCCTAAGTATGACATAGCACCGCCTAATACACGCCACCGGGCTTTGCATCGCATATGGCCTACGTATGCATGGGCTATGCATCAGCCCTACGCCGCCGATGCACCGGCTTAACGAGCTCTGGTAGGGGAAATGTTAGGTGGTGTCCTTGCTAGTTAAATTCGATTTTATCTTCACAGCCTCTTTCATATTCCCATTGGTTGCAATTCATAAAAAGGGAGCCTTTTTCTCATAGTTTGTGGTATCCCCTACGTTTCTAGGAATTTTTAGTGTGTTCTGGATCGTTTTGCCGGACGGCAGCAGCCATAGATGCACAGATTACTTTTATTAGAAACTTTTCCATTAAATTCGTTTCAATTAGTTGACAAAATATTTAAAAATATTTTTCAATTGATCTCGATGCAAAATATTGAGCAAATTAAAATTAAAATATTTACAAATATTAATTTATTGAAAATTTTTGCAAAAAAAAAAAGTCAAAAACATTTTTATAATATAAACAAAGGCAAAGACATGACAAAATGTATAAATTTATGGTAAACGAATAAATAAATAAATAATAAAGCAGCTGAAATGTGGGCGTTTGCCAGCGATTCCCACTGATCATGATATTTTTTCTATTTTTTAAATGATATTTTAGTTTATTTATCTATCACAGGCAGAAAATTGTGCCAAAAAAATGTAAAAACAAACTCTATAATATGTAGTGTAGTGTCTGTATGTATGTACCTGAACACATTATGTCTAAGGAATTCTACAAACGCTAGCGTAGAAATTTTTATTAAAATTTACGCAAGTTTTTCATTGGCACACTTACTACTTCATCACTTAATACAACATAGAATGCGCTAAAGAAACGAGCACTGAACACGAGTGCGTGGGTGTAGAGTGGAACGAGAATATCATAAACTAAAATAAATGAATAAAACCATTAATGTGTATATTCGTCTTAACGCGTATTCTGGATATATTCATAAGTAAAAATTTGCCTTTCTCTTCTCTTTCTTCTTCTTCATAGTTTCGGACGAGTAAAAGTATATTTATACGAACTCGGAAAAATATTTTGCCATATATTTTATGGCTATCCCCTCCACGCTGTACATTATTACTAATTACATAAGTTTATTGAAATTTTTTGCACTCTAAAGTACGAAAATTATAAACGGCTGAAGCCAAACTTTGCCTGCAATTATCCCCCTGACCGCTTATTCATATCTTAGTATTACCAGCCTTACCCAGTGCGGAAAAGTCCACGAGTTTTTCCTTGGAGAAGCAGAAAGGTTACGATTTAGCTTACGCTTTGAGCTACGACCTTCGATTGTCTTGATCCATTTTCAATATAAACGTGCGCGGAAGAGATATCAATGTTTTACCAAAATTTAAAGTCAATATCTTCTACACGAATTTAGGTACATACATGCATACAGACAACTCGCTGTGGCTGAATCCATTAAGAATTTGACACTGATTAAGAACATATTTGTATTTTATAGGGGTTCTGAAGTTTTCTTTTGGGTATTGTGCACACGTTACGACAAAATGAAGGTAGCGATGTCCTTTCCTGAGATTTATAAAAAGTACAAATGAAATTCGAAAGCCTCTTGCCTTGTCTTGGAATAAATTTTGCTCATTCGTCAATCCCTCTATTCTTTAGTCATGCTTGCGGATTTGATAAGAAATTATGCGACGGGGCCGAACTAACTCGATTTATAATCCTAGAATGATCAGCAAACTAGTGTCATGTGACCTCTGGAAACTTCTAGCGAACAATGAGTTTTTAAAGTGCATTCTTAAATTTTGCATATGAAACGCTAACGTTGACAAACACTTGGCAGTGTTTGAGGTATAGTTAAGGGAAGCTGAAAGCCTAATCCTTGTTTATGAAGAGAAAAGCTCAAAAAAGGCCTATAAATAGGCCTATAAGATAAGTATTTAGTTGATGAACAGGACCAATAATCTCCACTCCCTATGCAAAGAGTTTATTTTAGTTACATTAGATATGGTTTGTCTCAAATGCGACCAACGTGCCAATGGTCAGCCGATCTATAATTATGTAGTATATTTTCCATGTACACATAATTGAAGGCACGCCTGGATGTTAGTTCACAACTGCCTAAGTAAGCATATTAATACGCCCGACCAATCACTCGGGGAGTGTCCCTGTATTCGTGGAATATAGAAAGGCAGAGAGAAGATGCCTGCCACGCAGTGGGCGTACGCTTAATCGATAAGTGTGTTATGCCTTCACCGGATGAGCACTCGCTATATCTACGAACAAAGGAAAATCTACCGCACGCTGACTTGATAGTCACGATCGGATCTTATACTGTCGTTAATATAAAAGTGATTGCATGCTTGGATTGCAAATATTAAAAAAAAAATTTTTTTCTTTTCAACTTTCCTGTATGATGCTCTCTCTCTCTTCCTTGCTAGCTAGCAAAAAAAAAAAAAAAAAAGAAACCGGAAAAACGTTATTTTACATTTTTTTCAAATGCAAACAACAATAAAATATTTTATGCGTTCATTGAATTGAAATAATAAAAAGATGGTATACAAAAAAGGATGGTCGGGGCGACGACATGTCTTGGTAGAAGGCAAATTGCTGGTGAGAAAGGTGTCGATATAATCAACATTGGGATATGTCCGAGACTTCTCACAGATAGGTGTGTCGTCCTTCGACCTAAACGTTATATATATATTTATTTAATCATAAAAGTGCATCCATCATTCATTATTTATTTAAATTAACGAAAGGCAAGGGAATCGTTTATATCAATTTCGTTTTCTTTCCGCAAATCGCAAAAATTTTAAACGACAAATGCATGTTTAAATCCCGTGTAAACATGAAAACATTTATTTTAATTATATTGCGGTACCTGCAAGATGTGCTTGGAAAATATATAGTTCAAACGATGAACTCTCTCTTCTACAAAGAAAAATATTTAATTTGTTCCTTACGCCATATTTTCAAACAACGCAGTTTATTTCTGCTCCATTTATGGAAATTGTGCTTGTTTCGAGCTGACTGTGCTGCTTGTTTATGTGTATAGATGTGTGTATATATGCTTCGCTATATAAAGAATGCTTACTACTATCCGTGATGCAACACAATGCGTTATGAAAATGAACGACCATCATGTTCAATGTTGCATACACGTTTTGTTTTATTATTAGAAAGAAGAAAAAAAAAAAAAAGACAAAAAACAAGAACAACAAAAATGAACTGAAACCTAAACAGATATATCGAGTACACAAACACGCACACAATTCAAAGGATATCATCACAAGGACTGAACTTGGTCGTGTTTTTATGAAGCAGAAGAAGGAAAATGTGAAAGGCAAAGAGATTTAAGGCACAATACAATTCAAATGAGATCTATTGAGACGGAGAGGGGAAAAGAAGAGATAAGGACGGAAATATTTAAAAATGCAAGCACAAGTTAAACAATAACACTTGAAATATATCTAATTGTTAGAAATTAAATTCTATTATAAACAATTGTTCCTTGAGACAGATATACAGATATACACGAATATAGGAATAATTAAAACAACTTGGAACTGGAAAGCTGCGTTTCTGCGAATTATGGAATTAGCATATGCACAGCCCTTTATGCTATGTATATCCGTTAATTTAAGTATAAAATATTGCGCATCAGCCTTAAGGGTTTTCTGCATATAGATTGTATTTAGTTTAAGGAAAAGTATATACCCACCCATCGCGAGATGTGAACATCTTGTCCAAATGTTTGCGACACACTCAAGGAGCGTCATAAGGTTTATATTGAATCGAATTTAAGCACGTCTCTCTGTCTGTCTGCCTATCTATTAATGTAATGACGGTGGTAAACTTTGCCCTGCCCGCCAAAAAGGGACATATCAGTTTCAAGTTGGGCATGCAAGGGCATTCCCACAGTAGGACGCAAAGCGACAAGTCCTCGGTTTTTAAAATCATCGGTCACAAACTGCAACAATAAATATTTGCATATTCTATTCTTTAATGTAAAGAAGAGTAGGGGCATATAAAGAGCACGGTCGCATATAATTTTCGAACGTGATTTTTGTAAATGTCGACACACGTTAGCAATGTGCTTACCATAACGCTCGCAGGACGTATATCACGGTCTATACAAAGTTCAAAATAGAAAAAAAATTGTAATTTTTATTAATTCAATTGAAAACCCGGCAAAAGTCTGAAACAAAAAAAGCCCCTCGAACAAGGAGACTACGTGTTGCATGCATGCAGTCTTTCTCAAAATTTATGGCATTTAAGATATAAATTTATCGCCAATGGGAGAACGCCTGCAACAGTGGTTCACTCGATGAAATCGTTAAAAAAAATTAAAGGGGATTGACACGTTTTTCATGTTATGATCTAACTACAGAACCTTAAGAATTGACCAAAAAATAAAGTATTTAAACAATTTGGCTAAGGCTGAGCGTCATACGCAAAGCAGCTCGAATCTTCTTCATCTTTTCGAATAGATTTGAATATTCTTATGTTCCATTTATGTAATTGAAAATTGCTTGTATCAAATTCTCTTGAATATAAATATAAACATTTTGATGTTCATATGAATAAATCATAACTATTTTATCAATAAAATATTAACATTCACTTTCTTTCATTGACTTGAGAGGAAAATTTTCTCACGGTTTTCACTTTCCTTCCTCTATAGATAATGAAGTTTCTATCGAAACAAGTGCAGATGTTCTTTGGACTGATTAGTATGGTAGTAGTGTTAAGCAAAAGCTGAGTTCAAGTTTAATAAAGTATTTATTTAGTTATTTATTAGTTTTTATTTACATTCATCTCTGGCGACCAGCTCTAAGCGTATATATGAAAATATAAGACAATCTCACAAAATCTTAAGCTTGACAAATGTCTTGTTCGCCTAAATAGATGTAAACGGTTAAAATTTGGCACAAATATTACGTAGGATCAAGCAAAACCCTATACGCTTTATTACAAAAATTGTGATCACTATTAACACTAGAACTACCAACGTTTTACATATAACTTATTCTACCGAAAGGGATCATTTTGGTCCCCTGCATTTGTTGGTTTGCCACTGTCGTAAAAATAAGGGCAGGAAGCTGAAATTTGCCACAACCATTTCTTGATCGATTAAAAATACAACATTGAAAAATTTGATCTGATCTGCCTACATACATGCCCACAATAAATGAGAAGCTAAAAAAGACTTGAAGAAAAAATTACTTTTTTCATATTTTCTTCTATATCTTTCGATCCCGTTAAGTTATTTTGAAAAACCTTCAAATCTATATACATATTTGGATCAAAAATGGTACCTGTCGGTTTACTAACACGCCTGCAATTTGGTTTTGGCTAGAATAATGCTAATGTGTGTCAGAATAAATAAGAAATAAGTAGCCGATCGGGGCTATTCACGGACTGAACCTGAAGGTAATCCCGACGAACGATTGAATGACAGCTTTATGGAAATATTTTCAGGGGAGCGAAAGTTATAGACAAAAATATGAAAAAAAAGTCGACTTTTTTTCATGGTTGTCTCAGTTACTTTCATATTGCGGACGTGCACATAAACAAATCACGCCCAATTCCACACCTCACACTCTTAATCGACCGAGAAGCATCTATGCTAAATTTCACGTTCATATTTTCTTTTTGACGGGTATGGCATCGTGTGTGATCAAGTGTGGACAAGTTTAGGAAATCAAAAATGATGACCCCTTCTGTTAAATTTAGGTATATATCGTCGGCATCTCAAAAACTGAACGATGTAGGGGAAAAGTGATTAGGTATTTAGCGTCATTCTCAAGTAAATCAAGGTCTGTAACCAACTTCTGAATATTACATTCTTTTTACAATCGTTTTTTTGAATATCACTCGGAGGTTCTACTGTTAAGGTTCTAACTGACGGCACGTTTTTCTTCTTCTCTTTTTTACATGGAAGCTGTTAACTATTATGCACATATACGATTTAAAATTTAAAATTTAAACGAACGTTGGCTTTTTTATAATCGAATAATGTTAATAATAATAAAATAGCTTATAATTAATTTTAAGTGAAATTTATGCGTAATTATGTTTGACACTTAATAGCACAAAAATAGGAAAAAAAGAAAAACTCTCGCAGCCCCCATGCCAGTGAAAAAATACTTAGCCGTTTGTTTCAATAAAGAAACTTAATTAACAATAACAATAGCATTTAATGAACCTGTAAACGTAATTCATATGCATGCCATCGATGCCATAATACGTGTAACATTTATTTATAAATTCAATGTTTCCATTAATTAATTGCTAATCATGTACAGAAAACTATATTCGCGTTTTAATCTCCTACGATTCAATATATGACACACAGCCCGTGGGATGGGGCTATTGTCCGATGATCATTATAAATTTATTTTCTTGAATTAATTTCCATCATTTTTTCCCAAAACTTTATTCATCTGAATGCGAAGTGTATGCAATTTTTATACCCTACGATCCTATTTTTTGACACAGGGGTATATTAAATTGTGGGGAGGAGTTAATGTGGAACTACTTTTTATATTACATCGGAGAATCATTTCTAAATCAATCTAAGCTTGTTTGTCCCTCCGTCCGTCTGCCTTGTTTCATTGTGTTCAGCATTCAAACTGCAATTTTTTAAAATTTTTGATGAAATTTAACGTATTTTGACATGTTTTTTGGTCCAAGAATGAACGGTATTGGAAATGGTCCGTCCGGATCGAGCTACTTTTTCGAACATCTCCTATATAAGGTCTTATGTTGAAAAGTCGATATATGAATAACAGGTAGGGTGGTGTGCCGCGCTCCAATATAATATTTTTACATATTTTTCCTGTAACATAGAACCGTAGTAGACATAGTTGTGTACGTAAAACAAAACCTTCTGTAGCGAGCAACTAAAAATAATGTCTAATTCGCGTAGTACGAAACATCGCGTATACTGATAAAGCACGGAAACGATTGGTACGGAGCATTTGACATCAAGACTGGTTTGCAAAATTCCGTTCTGGAGGACTTTAATGTCGAAAATACATGGTCTGGGAAGCCGCTGGAAGCTGATGAAAACAAAACGAAAGCATCAAGTGATACAAAACGCCGTACGACAACTCTTTAGACCACTGAGAAATTAAGTTTATCGAATCCTATCTTTTATTATCACGTGCAAGTCAGTCAATCGTCAAGAGCCTACTACTGCAATCCTAAGAATGTAAATTCTGCAGCAACTACTTTGATAAAAAGGATTAACTTTCAACTTTTAAATGAATAAAACGCATTTTTTCCTTAGGAGAGAAGATTAGTTTTGAAGGCAGTCTACTCATCTGCTCACAGAAATATCTTTCCAATGACCAAATTAAGTACGAACTGTTGTGGTATACAGCGGTCTTAGTATTCATTTGTTTCCGAACTCTTTGAAAAAGTGTAGCAAAATGGCATTAAATGATGAGCAAAAAAACTAATCTATGTAAAGCTTAAGGGAACCTAAAGAAAAAATTATTTTTTTTTTCGGTTTTTATTATTTTCGTTCCATGAACTTTTCAATTATTCGTATAATAGAAAAAATTATGATTAAGGCGGCATGCAGATGAAAGCATAGATCTTTTTTAGACTCTTATCACTAAAGTATTTTCAACTCTCTAGTCATTAATTATCTAAAGTGTTGCGTATATTAACAAATTTTATCCATTTGTTGATAAAGTTCAACTTTATTTAAAATACACTTTTCACAAAGCTTAATAATCGAAATATTCACTATCATTATGTATGCTCTCGTTCACTATCATTCGGATCCATTTCGAACATCTTCAATCTAGCAGAGCTTACTGATCTGCTACATATGTCTGAGACAGATAGGGCGAATGAACTGCATTAAGCAGATGTTCCCAGGCCAAATTCACTTTCTGCAGTGCTTTTGCTAGACACGGACGGACGTACACGAATTCTCATTGCTTTTAGGAAATCTCGGGAGCTGTGTACTAACAGTTCTAAAGCTTACTGCATTTTCATTTTAAGGCATCTCGAGTAGCTTCAGGTGCCTCCAATCTAAAGCAGAAGCACATCGCAGCGCCGTAAATGACATTCATCTCTTTACAGTTCAATACCGAATGATAACTTTTAGTAGACAACTGAAACTTATACCAGTGTCCAAGCTATCAATATTCAGTTCATTTCGAAAAAATAAAACGTACATGACAGCAAATTTTAAGGGACAGAATTTATTAACACACCTAATATTATTATTAGTTCACTCTGTTTGGGATATCTCTGTAAAGAGTCTAAAAAGCCTAAATAAAATTCTCATTCTCCTTTAACTAAACGCAAGCAAACACTAGCGACAATCCTGCAAGCGTATGATCAGCCATGAAAACAACTAACGAAGCAACAAATAAAAATAAAAAAAAATAAATAAAAAATTTGTCGAGGGAAATATGGCCATGCAAAGAAAAGAAAATAAATAAAAAACCAAAATTAAAAAATACAAAAAAAAAAAAAAAAAGAGTAAATGAATGAAAAGAAAAAGGAAAATAAAATCTACATGCAACCCAAACCACGAACATATGCATGCACAAATGCTCTCTTATTTATATGGAAGGATTTATGCCGGCGAAAAGGCTTCGTCGTCAATCAACTATTCTGCTGGTATTTGTTCTGTAGTTTGTGTTTTCCTTCTCTTTTTAGCAGATTTTTCGTCGCTATTTACTCTATCTCGCACTTTAAATGTACATTTACAACCAGATTACAATGGAACTGCTAAACAAGCTATTACGTTAAAATTACAGTTAGTGAGGGGGGTTGCACTCTTACAAATGTTTGAACAAAAGAATTAAAAAGTATAAAAAAAAAATATAAATAAAAACGAGAAAAGAGAAACTGAAAACGAAAACGAAAAAACTAATAATAATTAGAAAAAAATTGCATTTAAGAGCATTTTCATGCATAAAAATGTAAACAGTTTTAGAGAAGGAGTGCATACCACTCATTCAATCCCTTATCATCCGTATAAAAAATTCGTAGCTAAGCAGTGTAAACTGAGTTCAAAATGATTTTCATGAAATGGCGCGTAACTACTATTTAATATCGTACTGCGTAATAGTAATAATGATATGACTGCGACCCCGCGACTATGTTTACGACGTAACGTAATAGGTACTTGCATGTATTTTGATATACGAAGTGTCAATCCACGCAACGGTTAAATCCGATGATTTTGACCATTCTCTACATAAACGGATAGTTTTTCATTCGGTACTATCGGGTTATTCAGTGTATGCAGATGCTAATCATAGAACGTTCAAAATTGCGTTCATTGCTTTTGCTGTTTGACTTGAAGAGCTCCATTGAACACTTTTAGAAGCCTATGGTGACGCTGTTCCCGCATACTCTACTTATCAGTTTGTGTACGAACAGCTTAGCATGGCCATAAAGTTTTGCTGTGCACATGGCAAGATCAGCATGGTGGTGTAGTATATTACGAGCTGCTACAACCGAACGAAACTGTTGAGCGATACATTGTTGCAGAAAATACCAGCAATAGCGGTTAATAGACGCATAATCATCCCCTCGCATGACAACGCTCGACCCCACGACACAAGGATACACTGTTGTAGCTGGAATGTGTACTGACCGGAGATAACACCTTGTGATTACCACTTGTTCAGATCGATACAGCACGCCCTGGCAGCACGTGATTTCGAAATGCTGAAGAAGTGCGAAAATAGGCCGATGATTAAATGGCTTCCAGAAAGTTGGGAAAAAGTTGTAGAAAAAGATAGAAAATATTTTCTAATTTCTTAATATTGTACCAATTGTACCGTTTGTCAATAAAAATAGTTGGGCTTGAAATAAAACATATTATGTATCAGAAAAAGGCCGTTTATTGCGAGCAGGGTTAAATAAACGCGATGGAGAAGTCTTTGACTGCTGATGAAACGCAAGTATATCTCAATTTTAATTGCGCGGTTAAGTGTGCGACGAAAAAGACGCTTCCTAGTGACTTACGAACTTCTCGAATGCAAAGAAACGACCATTATGGCAGGCTCCAGGTAAAAACTAAGCCGATAGTTAAAGAAAGCACCAACCGCAGCTTGCCGACAAAATGATTTCTCAGCGTTGCAGCCCACGAACCACGTATTACCCGACTTGCAAACCCAAACACAAGCAACAACATAAAAGCAGCGGAGCAGAATTGCGCTTTTACATCCGGCCTATATGTGAGACACTGGTCCCCCTCCTTCTGATTCTTATTATTTTGAATTGTAATTCATGGCGTATTTGGCGGCGTTTTTCACTCTTCTGAAAATGTATGCTTAGATTTCCTGTGTTTCTTCTTAGAATAATAGAGCTATGTTTGTATCAAGTTAAAATGACCGCATCATTACTTTATTTATATTTAGAGTGAAAAAATGATTAAACATAACCTCTGTGTTTTTGCCATTCTAGGTCCTTGAGGAACGTATTATACACATTCCGAATGTGCCTGATATACCGGAATTTTACTATCGACCTTCAGGTAATGAACTGAAACCAAGGCCAGTTGGTGAGGAAAACGGTATTGTCGTGTTCAACTATAATCCTATAAGTGCCGTAAATTATGTAAGAATACACGTATGATATATAATATATATGTAGATATGTAGATAAGTAAATGTATGCTTGCCTACAGGTATGTCCTGGCTTTTTTGCTTTGAATCGAAAATTAACTATTAGAATACCGGTTTTAGTTAATTAATAAAACTTTTCTTAACTTGGCTGGAATAATATGAATATTTTATCGCACCTGGGAAATGTGCAGTTATTAAAAAAAGTTAACACAAAGTTTTTTAAACTATAACAGGCGGTTATTCTCTACCAGTAGACAATTTTTAGCATCATTTCACATTCCAACAAACAAGCATATAAATGAACGAATAGAGAGAGAAGTGATTGTTATATTCACTCATAATCTTATAGGTGTTGTACAGGATGATAGGCGAAGCTAGCATATCTGCGGCTTATGGTACACATATAACAAGCAAATAAGCTGGACTGTCTTCGGGGCGAATCGGTCATACGCCGTCATAAATAGTCACAACTTCAGCCCGTACCTCAGGGATATCTATCCGCAATCCGATTAGGATTGTTTTCATTCGCCTATAATATTGCAGCTGGAACGCTTTATGGATATTAGATTTCTAGCTTCTCAAATTTCTTGCAATTACACAAACGACGTATGTTTAATGGGCACGTTTTAGTGCAATATAGTGTACACAGCGGTATCTAGAAATGTATAACAGCCAACTAATATCGATTTCGTTTTCCTCCGTCTTCGTAATATTATTACTTGGGTGTCAAACACTGTCAGATCGCGCACGCTCAACTAATTGAAACTCGTATTTTCCTTATCATTCCAATTTTCGGCCCAATTAACCATTGACCATCGGGATGTATACGTTTGATAATATCGCAAATCTTTATGGTTATAAACTGGACGCGCATTAACTTGTCAGAGAATTTTAATGTAGATCAGCTAAAGTTCTTTCACGCGATTTTCTATCACATATGTGAACTTATTTACTTAGTTATAAAGAGATGATGATGAGGACTTTAACTGGTGTAGAATGGATATGGATTATCGGCACCTAGGCTTTCGAATGATATTTTTTTATTCACCCAATACATATAACGATCTGCGTTTACTGTCCGTCCGTCTGGCCAGCGGGTCAGCAAAGAAGCTTACAGGTAAAGTGAAGTGTAGTGCACGGATATGAAGTGTAGTGTACGGAGATGCATTTTAGATATAATGCCAGAACGTACCTGTTATTTTCGTATTATATCTTATTATTATTATTTTTATTTTTTTTATAAACATATGTCATAAGTTATTCAGTTGGATTTTTGTTGAAATGCTTGTGCTTGTAAAATGTAAACACTCTTTACAGCACATATTATATATGTGCATGCCCCTTCACATTAATGCTGCCCACATATATGACAAATTCCTTAATACATCTCTACAAAACGAAACAATATACGGGGTACACATTCATATACATAAATTTGTACATAGATGCATGCTTAAGATTGCTTAAGTAATAGTGTACATGTGAGCAATACAAAGTTTTTCATACAGACTTTGCCTTTATTTAATTTGTATAATTAAGAATGTGCAGAATGTTTTTTTTTTACTTATGTACCTGCTTGTATATATATATATATAATAATACAAACGGAAAACACAACAAATTACTCGAGCTTAGCACAGCACACATATATATATTACACATTTATTTTTCTAGAAATACGCACAAAGTTTTCTAAACCTAAATATATTGAGCAAATTTTTAGCAAGTGTTTTAGCAAACTATGAACCGCAACAACAAACAGCACAGACAGAAGAGCCATCAAGTAAAAGTTTTAGTATAACGAGAATAATAAATGATAAGAGATAAGATGCTGCTTCTTAAGAAGTGAAGTTTAAAATCAAGGTTGCTCAGAGTCTTTTTTTCTCCCTCTCTCTCTCTCTCTTCAAAGTTTTGTTAAGCACTCGCTACTTTTTCCTTGTTTACTAACATATAAATTTCTCGTAGGAGTTTCTTGAAGACATCTTACTTGTAGAAGCTGATAGAGTCAGTCATTAAAGTACCCAAACTGAATTCGTGGGTGACCATGCCTTGTTTTCTTCTTCTTCGAATATATTTAACGTCACCATTAGGCGAAAAAAAAACTATGAAAACAGCAATAAATTACCATAGCGGCGTTATCGATGCATGTATGAAAATACCATTCACATTTGTATTTTGAATACACGGTTTGGCATACGAAACGAAGGGCACTTATCGCTGGATTTGGACTTTAAACAGCGCGACTGTTCACCAGCTACGCGAGTTGCTTGGTGCTACTAAAATTGCACGCAGGGAACATTCAGTTCCCTCAATTCGCGCACATTCGATCAATATGATCCGAAGGCGAACGACCTCTTTCTTTCAAAGAGTAGACGGGCTACCTAGCGACGTCACCGTCATGACCTACATTTCTTTTTTCCGCCTGTAAAGGTTTTATGCAAAAATAATGCAGACGATTCCATATTTCCTTGAATAATCCGTCTATTGAAAGCAATTGAAGAAAACTATTGCTCATCACTAAGAATAGTTTCGCGATGAATATTTCCTCCTTTTTCCGGAATATAATTTCCCCAGAAATTACAGGATTGACGTACGTATGTAGGATGCTCCGAACACTGTCTCTCCGCCATCGCTTCGTGAAACGTAGCGTTTCAAATTGTACACTGACACGACACAATTGCGAAGAATGTCAGATAAATGATCGATCAATACATCTTTCGTTTCACTCGTTTGCTTTTCGGCGAGCGTTCAAAAGCCTTTGCAAGGCGTGCATTATATTGCTCTCTTAGAGAAGCGATTATCGTAAACGCAAAGAGATCTGTGAGAAAAATTCCTAATTTGCTCACAATGTTAAGGCGACTTGTATACTTATATACTTCAGTAGGCGCCCGCTAAGCCTGTGATAGAATCCATAGAGACGGTCACGTTCTTTTTTTAACTGGGATAACCTAAAGTTAATTTTTTATTTTTGTCATTTTAATAAAATATTTTTTCCCATCTTGAGCTCTGTGACTGCGTAAGGTGTTTTAAGTGATGGGCTTAATGTACAAATCGCCGGCACTGTATCCTAACATAGTTCCGTGCTGTAATGACATCATACGCTTAGGAATTTGAAAGAAACTTCGCCACATTACGATAACTTTCTATCGTTTTTTAATTCTTTTCCAATTTTTTAAATTTAAACCGAAATGCTTTACCCAATGGTAAGCTAAAAAGTTCAACATCAACAATTAAATAATATTGGAAAGTTGGAAGCTTTTTTCGGTTTATTTGCAACCGACACACACAAATGTATTTTTTACTTTATTAGGAATTTTAATTTTGATAAACGTTGCCGCCTATCTACTATAATATAATCTCTATGTGTATAGAGAAGAGAAAGTAAGAAACAATGAAAGTTAAAGTCTTCAGCATAAGTAAAGTAATTAATCCTTTAGTTAAATAACGGTATTTAGTTTTCTTTGCTTTCGCTAAAGTTTTCTCGAATGCTTTTCTTCTTAGTTTATTTACTATTTTTACCACTTTGGTGTTTTAGTTCAAATTGTTAAAATCATTAAAAACTTTTAAACGAAAGCAATTGAAAAAGTCTAAGGTGAAGTTTTCTTCTTAGTTTGAGTTTTGTTAAACAAGCAAAAATAGATTATTTTTAAGAAGAAGACGAATAAGAAGACAAAAAAAGAAGAAAAGTTCATTCATTTAGTAATATTTTGGCGCTTAGTTATGACAATCCCTGTACGATATTAATTGTAATTGCGACGATAGACTAATGACGACAGATAGCATTCGATTCTTTCTTTAGTTAAAAGTACAGTACAGTAAGGATATGTACGTCACTATGTCGTCCTCTAAATGATTATTGGAAAAAAGTCCTTGATTGGTTTTTGGCCTTTTTTTTTCGTCTTCGCGGAATGTATAAAGTTATTAAGAAACACTGATAGATTGATTGGGTGTCCAAAAATTAAAGGTTACGTACATTAGAGTACATTAAGTAGGTTCTTCCCTTTGTAAACCTCAAGCATTGGCATCACAAAGAGATTCTACAGGGCGCGGCGTAAGATTCCGAATTGACTTCACGGCGCCTGGTTATTATTGAAACTCTTATGGCCGCTAAGATGAAATGGCAGATGCGTATATTGTCAGTAAATATTTAAAAGTCAAGTTTGTGCGTAGATATTATGCAGAGAGCTCTAGAATTTGCTACAGAAATGTACAAAATCTCTCTCTGGGAGGTAGGTGTACAAATTTCATTCAATATTCCTACGCCATGCATAGGTAACATTTTTTACTGAGTGAGTGAGTAGTGGTTGAAGCGCTTAAAATAACTCATAAAATTCGACAACGTAAAATATATATATACTCTTGGGTAGTGCATGGTTCAAAGTCTATTTCGACATGCCAGTCGGTTCATCCGCTTTTTGTCCCCATACAATCCCATACAAAATCCCCACAAAACTGTTTTACTGATTTCAACCAGCGCCAGCAAATACGCCAGTATTCGTCTTGCACTCCTTATTGAAGGAGTGGAGAAACGGTACTTAGGCGTGATCTTGTAAAAGTCTTGGTTAGTACGTTCGCCTGTGTACTATTATAATTATCACAGACAGTTAACACTCTATAGCTATGTTGTTAGTTCAGAGCTACAGGTCGCATTAATAGGTCGATGCGTGCCCCCATCCACAAAGCCAAAACGCTGAAACAAATTACAAAACCCAAAATTCCAACTATAAATGTTCGCAACTTTAACATAATATATGTATAAAATTTACAATTGATCTAAGGGTCATCTATGAAGTCAATCCAGCCGAATCCAGTTTGGAGATGTTTACAATTAACAAGGCAAGGGCTTTAAGGCGAATATGGTTTTTCTCACACAGCAACGTTAAGATTATAAAAATTTTAATAGAAGATATCCTCGTCACTAATTAATGTATCCACACTTAGTTCTTTTAGTCGTACGGTTAGCCCCGATTTTAATTTTTCTCTTTTATAAAAGAAAGTTTCTTCAATTTTAACAAGCAAACAACGCATATACACCAATTATATAACAGGCACAAAGCTGAACATGTGAAAATCTCATAAATCTGTATATACTCTCTCGTTCTCTCTGGCGTGCATCCATACATAACATATACAGTTATATTCTTCTTATTGAAAAACAGCTTCAAGTTTATTATAAAATGTTTCCGTTTTTTTTTTTTCTATTTTGTCGAAAATCCTTAACTAACTGAATTTTATTCTATTTGATGCTTGAAAGTTGTTGAATTGTGACTTGTTAAAAATTGTTAATATTCGCTTTTACATATATGAAAAGAAGAGTACGTGATGTGAGGAAAAAAAAGAATAATTTCATTACTTTAGGGTAAAAAATCAAAGAAAAAATGTTCAAATGATGATGATTCAAGCGATTCGGATAATTCATCATGCGAATCGAGATGCTCGTCACCAGATCTGAGAGAAAAGGAAATCATTAAAACGCAATCGCTATCGAAATTAATAACCACACTGGAGCAAAGATCGTCGAGCAATTCGAACGATGACGACGATGACGACGACGATGACAGCGAGGATAATGACGACATAGAGCTTAATGGCCAGAAATTGAAGTGCGGCAAAAAGTATCGAGAGTCGAAAACAGAGTCTACTGATATTGATAAAGAAATTGAGGATATATGGGCAAATAAATCGCCAGGGTATAATACCCCTCCTACCCCCAGCTTTTTTAAAAGACAATTTGACAAAAACCTTCAGGATCATTTAAAAGCTAATGGTTTGCAAGAAAGCAAAATTCCAACTACAATTTCACCCGTAAGGCTAAATAATGAACTTTCTTCCAAATTTGAAATAGATATGAGTAAGTCAAGCAGTAGTAGTATTAGTTCGAATTCAGACAATCCCACAGAAGACGGTGAAGTAGATGGGGACGAAGATTATGTTTATCAGCAAGAATCACAAACGCCCGCACCCTCCCGACCATTAATTGAACCTGCAAGACAAAGTACAGTGAACAGTGCTATTGAAGTACTGTCGGCTAGAGCTCAATCTCCTCCCTGCCCTAATAATTTGGAGCTTAAAAATTCAGCACCAGTACCAACTTTGTTAATGCAACAACCCGATCTTAATAATGCAGATAGCAATTGGCCCAATAAAAGTTCGAATAATGCACCCAATAATATCAATAACACAAATCAATTTCAAGATAATCAAAATATTGCACGACAAAATACTAAACCTAAAAAACCACCACAGTTTAGCCGCTCGGCTGTAAACGGTGCGAAAATCGTTACCAATTGTCATCCCTACAATCCAGAGGAATATGATGGCCTGGAATTCGAATCACGTTTCGAATCGGGCAATTTAGCCAGAGCTGTTCGGATAACACCCACCTATTATGAATTATATCTGCGACCAGATTTATATACCAGCCGTTCTAAGCAATGGTTCTACTTTCGGGTGCGTAGAACCAGAAAAAATGTAATTTATAGGTAAGTACCGTTTTTTTTATATAAATTATAAACACACGATTGATTGATTGATCACTTATTCTGTTTACACCATTTCCTTAGAATTTAGTCATCACTTGATTTATTTTTACTCATTTTTCACAAAAATTCGACAGCGATCCATATTTTCTATAAAATTCCTTTGCTACTTTGGAACGAGAAAATTTAATATTAGTTTCAATTACGCAAAGAACTTTGGTTATTATTATATTACAACGGATCACTTTGAATCCAGATAACGGATAATCCAATACATATTCTCTTGGCTTAAGAGAACAATGAGTAGATGCCCATTAACTTGCAACATAACATTATTCTTTATTCTCGTAACGATATAAAAGGACGTTATCACGTTTTCGTTACGTTACTTTCATTACTTGTCACATGATATGAATGTGTATGTCTTGACTTTACCAGTCAAACATTGTCATAATACTCTGCGCATAATACTCTGATTTAAGTAAGCGCAACATATTATGCTGGAGACATATACATATTAGGGTTTCCTTAAGACACTTCCGGATCCGAATATAGCCAAGCACTTAAACAACTATCTCTACCTCGCTATCATTCATATCAACGGTAAAGGTATATGTGAGAGAAGAATTGACGAGTCAAAATATATTTCAAGGCCCTTTCCCTTTAATATCTTGTCATAGGGAGAGGCATAGATCATAGACACAACTATAAATACTCCTTACAATTCTTTGTATTCAAAGTACTATGGCAGTCCCTCTGAGCGCACTTTTACACAACTATAAATACTCCTTACAATTCTTTGTATTCAAAGTACTATGGCAGTCCCTCTGGGCGCACTTTTGCTCACATTTTAAGATGCTTCTAAATCATTCCCGACATAAGTTAATGGAAACCTTAGCTGGGTTCACTTTTGCAACCGAGCTAAACTTAATAGAGCTATGGTATATGAAACAAACACCACCGTCGCCATAACTACCACGTGAATTTTTGAACTTAGTCGCAATACATATATGTTAAGTAATAGGTTGGATGATTAGCCTATAAATGAACGCATCTGCAGTGAGTGGTTTTTATATAAAATAAATGCTTATGCAAACGAAATTGCTCTGAAGCAAGTTTACCCGCAACAGCATATCTTCATATTGTTTCAATGATTGATTAAATCTTGTATACCCAAAGCAATTTATTCAAGCATGCCCCCTCAATACCGTTAGAAAAGAGCTCAGGGCGAATTAAATACTTGTGCCGTGCCGTCCTTTGCTCATATTATTATTCATATTTTTTTTATTATTTTCCGGTTTTACTTAATTAGGTTTTCCATAGTCAATTTGGTCAAATCGAACAGTCTATATAATGATGGTATGCGACCACTGCTTTATTCAACTATTAATGCTAAAACCAGAAACGAAGGCTGGAGACGTTGCGGCGACAACATCTGCTATTATTGTAATGAAGATGAGTAAGTTTGATATACAAATTTCTTTGTCCAGCTATTACGTTCAAAATTCTTTGAAGATTTTTATTCTAAATATTTTGATCTTTTTTTTGTCGTTTCTTGTCTTTTTTGATTACTTTTCACAGAAATCAACCTTGCAGTGATGATGAGGTGGAATGTTCGTACACATTAACGTTTAACATTGAATTTTCGCACGATAACGATACCGTATATTTTGCGCACAGTTACCCGTACACCTACAGTGATTTACAGGTAATTACGAGAAGCAAAGAAAAAAAGACTTGTTATAGACTTTTATTAGGCGGTTCGGAAAGTCATTTCGGTTGTTCGCATCAGTGGATTTCATTTTTTACAGCCAAGTTCACATTTAAGGCGCACCGTGCTGTCTTCATATATTTGGTAGCTGATGTTGTCGTAATGCTTATGTGGGAAAAGTTTTGTTTGATTCTGCGCAAAAGTTTTCGTTCAGTGCCTTAAGTATTTAAAGTTGAAAGCAGCATTTCCGGCGTATTCTACTTCCATTACTAACGAAAGGATAAAAATGATGGTTAAGCAAGAAAAAAGTTACTGAAGAGGCGTAAGGAGACGATGAACAGACCGAACGCCAATGCTAAACTGGCTTGCAAGATTTCGTCATGGAAGGCCAGTAGGTAGGAGCTGATAAAGACAAAATAAAGGCCGAAAGACAAATCGTGAAATAACCGAGAATTTAAATCTATTGCTCTTGATAAAGTCTTTACTTACTCTAAAAATATCAACTTTTGGTTTGGCCAAAAAAAAGAAATTTCTTTACGTATCACCCAATACATGCCCTACACAACTTGGGCGAATAAAATTCATCATTTATCTCTGCCCTACAATGCAAAAATATCAGAGTTTATTTTTAATGCTAACGCATGCAGAAGAAGGGGCAAACACGCGAACCAATCTGGTCCGAATTATTTTTCAACCATATTTTCGCCATAAAATACCAAAATATATACCTTGTTGTCACATTCACATACCTATGAAGTCCAATTTCTAGGCTGCTTATTTTAAGAATAGGACTTTAAAAAATGATCCCATCTCGTTCAAATTTTCCTCATCAATTCCGTCGTCAATGTATCGAAATATTATACTTCGCCGGATTTTTTCCCAAAAATAAGAAAACTTCTTTCATATAATTGTGTCTGCAAAATAGAGTTACTGGAGTACTAGATTACTGGACTTAGAGAGATATGTACAAATTGACCGTCGGCACATCTCTTCTTACACGGTTTGCATGGTTCACTTTTAAAAAGACAGCGCAGGAATTAAGTGCGCTTAAAAGGAACGTCTCACAGTGTGAACAAAACAATAAATGAGTTCCGCGAGTAACTACCGGGTAAAGCCACTAATGGCATCAATTTTTCTTGATGTTTGTTATTTATGCGCTTGCATGAGCTTGCAAAAGCAATGCGATATCTAATTATTGCAATTTTACGTACTCTCGTACTGAGTTTGTTACTTCATCACTTCCTAGCACTCAGTTGCAATCAAAGTAAAAACGTTATGATTCGCAAGTTATCTCCCAATTTACCTAAGAAATGAAAACTTCTTCATTTATTTTATATATAATTAATATTTTTTATTGTCGAATCTCTTTCAGGATTATCTGATGGATATTCAAAACGATCCCGTTAAATCCAAATTTTGTAAATTAAGATTATTATGTCGTACCCTTGGCGGCAACAATGTCTACTACTTAACTGTAACAGCTCCTACAACCTCAGATGAGATTATGAAGGTAATTGAAAATAAAAAATAAAAATAAAAACAAAACAAAAAAGAAAACTATATTTAGCGGATATCAAACGCACTGCTAGTTTGCACCATCATCATAGCCAAAACATTTAATTCAGTTTGTCAACAAAATATGTGTCACACAAGTATAACTTAAGAAGTAGGTATAAATACTTTGAACGGAAACGTTCACAAGGAGTATTTGCGTTAAAATTAATAATAAAAAAAAAAAAAAAAAAAAAAAAAAAAAATATGGATATTCGTTTTAAAATTAGTCTCAAATCGTGTACTAATCGAGTCGGAACAAAATATGTTAAAAGTAATGAAACATATTCTCGTCAACCTAGCCCTAAACCTTCGTTAGATGGAGTTAGAAAATATTTTGACCACCATTGAGGCACCTTACCTTGTCTAGGCTTATACGGGACACATTTGAATTAATTCGAGTTGTTCACGAGAGTGAGAGAGAGAGGGACAGACAGACAGACAGACAGAGAGAGAGAGACGGAGAGAGACATAGAGAGTGAGAGAGAGAGAAATGTAATGTCAATAGACATTTTCTGTGTCATTCTATTACCGTACTATAGGTACCTCTTTTCGCGTGTTATACAAGCGCGGTAATAATTTTTCCAACATGTTATACGAATCCATCTGATAGGATTGCGCTTAAAGTTCTGAGACTTAACTGGAAAAATCAATGCTGGATTGTATATGCAGAAGTGCATTGTGCTCAGAACTTCAAGATAATTAAGAAACACAAAATATCAATAGAGACTGCGATTAAGTGATTTTTTCATCTTTACGGTGCTAGATCACAAGTTGCATACACGCTTAACTGGAAGGCTTTATCTCTTCGACCTTTTTCAACATTCACTTTGTACAATGAATGCGTTCTTAGCGATTCCAAGCTGAATAATTGAAAAAACTATCATCTCTTCCTAAAATGAATAGGAAAAAATTGCATGTCTGGGCCTGGTATTGAAAATAATAAATTTGAATACAATTTCATGTTATGAAAATAGGTACGTACGTACGTACTGCTGAATACTTAAACAAAAATTATTTCAAGTACACACAATAGTTTTTGTCGTTACTTTTTCAACTAAGTAAATGGGGCTGAAATAAGCATTCGATATATAAGAATTATTTACAAGCATATTTGAGTAGCAAGCAGATGCGCGGGTGACTTTATTTTGTTTTCCTTAAAGAAATTATATATTTTCTCCACACTTCCAAAGTAGCGCACCATTTCCTAATTTTAATAACCTATTTGCAATTACGACCGACCGTCCAACCATATATACATAAAACACCTATTACGCTCTCGGCAAATATTTACGAAACGAAATTTCATGTTGGATAGCGTTGTACCACATACATAGTCTTTACAACATGTGCAACACGTTAGCACGACACTCAATACATTCACGAGCCCATTGCGGTTTGTTAAGAACGATACACTACTTTAGTCATGTGAAAGTGGGAGGTGGGTGATGGGGTGGAGTGGGGAGGGGAGGGGAGGGGATGGTAGGGGATAGATGATGTGTCTATTTCTAATTTTTAAAATAGAGTATGGCAGTAATTAAATTTTATTTCTGTAAATGTGTTTGCTTGGCATTATCATATTTTCGCTTTAACGAAAACGTATTTTCTGAAAGAGCGAATAAAGTTACTTTAGTATCTACAATGTTATGTACGCACGTACGCATTTAAAGCGAGTAGTAAAGTAAGACATCAAAACCGCATGACTCTTGCTAATAACACAGCAGCCTATACGCCACCATTGTAATAAGCATAAATTTTAATTCTTCATTTTCATTACCCACGAAGTTTAGACATGACAGATGTACAGATGTACAAAATGTTTAAAAGTTTGAAAACTTTTTATCAAAATCCTATTATTATCAAGCACGGAAGCGTGATGTTAATAAAACTTACTCTCGTGCATTGTTCGAAGACGAAGACTTTGCAGGAGAAAGCCCGAAATCTAGACTTAAAGGTGCGCTAGAAGAGCTACTTGGGAAGATTTCCCGAATCTCTAGACCTAGAAGAACTTGAGAACGGCGACTATAAATCTCCACGTGTTATCGTGTTTAAGAATTTTAACATTTAACACGATTTTATATTTAGACTTGACGACTGCACGCTTCAAAAATTCCAAGTTTTGAAAAAACAGCCCCGTGAACACACCTGTTATTAATTAGGGACTGTGAAACGTACCGAGCAGTTGAATGGAGAGAATTATATCGACTCGCACGAATCTACTCTAGTCAGGGATATACATATGTACCCTGTTTTCTTCTCCCTTTTATACCCCGACCACTAAAGACCTAAAAGGGGAAGCTTCAGAGAGAGCTCGATCAGCGTGAAATTCTGTTCTGACCATATTTGTCCGTCTGTGTGGTGTCGTAAAAATGACGACTTTGACGTCAATTTTGGTAGAAATTCTTCCACGCAGAGCCAAATTGATCAGAGGACACGCAGCGTGGTAAGTGATGGATGATGGGTACAGAAAATTCGGCCTTAGCCATACATAATTTTCTTACTTTTGTTTGTTTTTTCGTTTGAGACTTTCGCATACCCGGATATCGATTTTTGTTAAAGTTATTTGTAATTTGGTTTTCTTTTCTTTCATCATTGCGCACATACGGACATATGTGTACATTTATTGGGGTTTTCTTAATTTCCCAGTTTTTCATTAATCCAATGCTAAAAACTTACACTTGTATTGTAGAGCAAAACATAATTAATTATAATAATTCATAATTCTTGTTTGAAAGCGAGACTTTTCTTTTTTTTCTTTTCTTAATCTTAAACAGAAATTCATTACTTCTCTGCTTTTGTTATAGAATATTTTTGTAATTAGAACAAACGAGGGTGGGGGGTGTTATGTAATGTTCAAGATGCATTTGCAGTAACACTACTTATGCATATGTGTGCAGACATGCATCCATTACGAAAATGTACACTTTGTGTACACTTGGTCTGCGTACGCATGCACAAGATTTAATTCTTTCAAATCCACCTAATAATGATCGATTGAAGCCAGAGATTCATCAAGTGATAGTTCGTTGAAATTCCTTCGCAATATGAACACGAGAGCAAGAAAACTCACATATTCGCCGAATTATGTATAAAAGATATATTACAAAGCCGTCGGAGATTTGGATGGAAACTACCGGGTAAACCGAACATGTAACTTAAATCTGCGTCACCATACCAAGTGATTTCACCTACTTTCTGTTCCCTCATATGACTCGATACGAATTAATCTGATTCGTACTAATTCTGAGTTTCTTAAAGCGCGATTCCCATATAACGCGGTACGAATTAATCATACGATAGGAGGTTTCAACTGTGCATAACTTTTTTCAAACAAGTCTCCAGCACCTAATTGCACTGTGAGCGACATTCTTCTGTGAATCCCTTTTTCAGTGAAATGTTCTACAAATTGTTGTTAATTTTTTTCGGCAATCGCCAGTTACTTGAAGAGCAGGTAATGGCTAAGGGATGATGTGTACTCGTTGTTATCAGCAGACCTTGCTCCTTTCGATTAACACGAGTCTCAATAAATGATTCACTTTTTATGCGAGCAGTGCTGCCCTTTTTATAACGACGCCGAAATGTGGTTCGCCTCCAAACGATCAGTCACACTTTTCGCATGGAAATAGTGTCGCCTAACCTTGGACAATATCTTCAATAGTATATACCTTTATATGTACAATAATATACGTAGGATATTTAATTCGTTTTACGTATATGAACAAAAAATTTAAATTAAGGAAAATAAGGAAAAATTAATTTAATTATCACTAATTTCTAATGGTGTTACTCATTTGAACGATCGTATGTACTTTTTACAATCTTGATTCGATGAGTGATGGGATTAAGGACCATCTCAGGTGTTCCCCTTTCTTTTTTTTTTTTCGTGTTCTTTGTAAAACGGGAATGTTCATTACCTTTCACCGTTCGAGACATTTCACAAAAGAATTTGTACCACATTTTCTCTTCAATCCGTCACGAATTATTGCAGTTTGCCTGGGTCAGACAGAGTCCTTTTCATCAGTATCATTGTTATAACTAATCGTTTAGTAAATCATTGTCAGCTAGTTCTTCGGAAGTTTTTCAAAATATGCCTTGGGGTAAATCTTCGAAATTTTGGAAGAAAACTAAAGAAGGCAGTCGGTATGTATACGTGGGAAGACATAGAATCCTCTCATTTTAGAGGTATTTACGCAAAATGTTTGCAAGTAAAGCATAAGATGAAAGTAAAACGACATAAAAACTATAAATAAATAAAATTGTAAAAGGGATGAGAAAGTGAATACAATCAGTTTTAAAATCAAAATCATCCCGTCCCGCCTTTGCTTGGCAAGCTTTCGCCATTCTGTACTTCTTTCTTTAGAGAAATATAAACAAGATTTATAGTTTTTACTTGTGACGCAAAAATATTCGAATTCTCTTTCTCGATATTTTTATTTACATATCTCACGTCTAAAGGATTTTTAATGATTTTATCTTGTCTTGCTTACTTACTTGGAAGTATCACTCAATATATATATATATATATATATATATATATATATATATATATATATGTAGGATGACTATTGACGAATCCACAGTACGCACATTGATAGAATGTGTCAAAATTTCATAACATTCCGATCACATTAATTTACACATGATATGAATTCTTCAATAGCGGCGGCATTCATATGTCATCCTACGAACTTTACGAATGATGTATTATTGCTTTATCAGGCACAAGAAAATGATTGTGAATCCAAGTTTGTCTGTCAGTCCGTCTGACATCTATGCATATGTATTACTGTGTTCAAACTGAGACATTGTGATGAAATTTGGTACACCGACATGTTTTGGTCCAAGCGCTGTTTGTGGAACGCCATTGAAAATGATTCGGATCGGAACACTTTTCCGCTCACTTCCCACACACAAAATCTTATTTGAAAAAGTCGTTATATATGACCAAGTAGTAGGTTAAGCGAAGTGATGTTAGCGCATTTCATAATGGACTGCGTTCTGCCAACGTAATGGTTTTACTTGTTTTGTGAAAGTGAAGTAAGTAAATTCTTCCAAGTATAATAAAACTCCTCTTTTTTTTCAGCCAGCACTAAAAACGCTACTGTATAATAAACTTATAGCGCATTATACAAAGACTACGTCTATTAATGTTTTCCAATATTTGTTTTAAATTTTATTTATTAGAAATGTAAACCTTTAAATATCTGGCAATGACCAAAGATTCACTTTGCCCCCCACTCATATCACGATGAATAGCTTATTATGGTTATATTCGGTTAAACCTTAAAACCTTTTTTTTTATTAATCCAAGAAAGAAATCAAGAAAAGAATCTGAAAATATTTTCATCACTTGGAATATATATATATATATTTTCTAGTTGCATGTCGCTAATATGTACGTTATATTTAAATCAGTGTTTCTTCTCTGTGTTGTTTTAAGGACTTCTTCAAGCATGATATTCATGCTTTATTTCTTTTATACTTGTTCCTCGGTACACTGAACTTTTATCTTTATTGTTGCTGCAAAGATATTTTTAACATTTTCATACTGAAAGTCTAAAGTGATAAACATTCTGCTCTCTCTGCACAATATTAAGCATTTTTGAATAAATTTATGAATTTTAGCGTAAGAAATCGATTGTGGTTTCGGCCCGTGTACACCCCAGTGAAACACCGTCGTCGTGGATGATGAAGGGGCTAATGGACTTCATAACCGCCGATACGGCGGTAGCGAAACGTTTACGGCACAAATTCATCTTTAAACTTATACCTATGCTAAATCCGGATGGGGTTATTGTGGGCAATACACGTAACTCGTTAACGGGCAAAGATTTAAATCGACAATACCGCACCGTTATTAGAGAAACCTATCCATCTATTTGGTATACAAAAGCTTTGATTAAAAGGTACAAACATTTTTAATTAAACAAAAAATAAACATAAAAAAGAAGAAAAATATTCAGTTCCACTTCTCTATTAGCTTTTACTGCCGTTTTTTTTTTATTAATTTTTTTTTTTTCAATTTTCTCTTCAAACAAAAAATAAATATTAATAAAAAAAAAAAAATAAAAAAAACTAGACTGATTGATGAATGTGGCGTTTCGATGTACTGTGATATGCACGCACACTCTCGCACGCACAACATTTTCGTTTACGGCTGTGAGAATAAACGTAATGCGGAAAAGAAGCTCAGTGAACAAGTTTTTCCTTTAATGATGCACAAAAATGTTGCAGATAAGGTAAAAAACTAAAGAATAAATATTTTTTTAATTTTTTTTTTATGACTTTTTCCCCAAAGTTTATCTACTTTTTTTTATTTTTTTTTTTTATTTATATACATTATGTAGTTTATTTTGCTTTGCAATAAGTAAAAAAAAAAAAAAATGAGAAAAAAAAATAATTTTCTTTCACAAATTACATGCTTTGCTTTCTTAACTTCTCAACCAGCAAGCAAGCAAGCAAGCTCTTGGCTTATTACTGGTTTACAATTCGTTATATTTCTCTTAAACTCGTATTTCTGTGTTGCAGTTTTCCTTTGAAAATTGTAAATTTAAAGTACAACGCAGTAAAGAAGGAACCGGTCGCATTGTCGTTTGGATGTTGGGTATTACGAACAGTTATACCCTTGAGGCGTCGTTTGGTGGCTCCACATTAGGATCACGCAAAGGAACGCACTTTAGTACAATGGTAAGTTGCGCGTGCTATTATTGAAGGTTTTTTCTTCTTCTCCATTACAATTACAAAGCAAGCAATCTAACAAAAATGTCTGGATATATATCGTAACAAATTGAAAACGTATTATTGTTCTTTCTCTTTATATAAATGAATTCCTATTGTTTCTCTGACACATGTTGATGTTTAACAATCTGCTCTTTAGTTCTTTGAAATCCATTAACAAAAAATGGCCGAATATGGTCAAATATTTGACGTTTTCTAGGACAGAAATATGTTATATTTTGAATTAATATTAGGCATTCGGCCATTTTTTGTTAATGGATTTCAAAGAACTAAAGAGCAGATTGTTAAACATCAACATGTGTCAGAGAAAGAAGAAAAACTACCTAGGAAAACTCTTGGTAAAGGGGATCTTCCTCCATTATCATCTTTAAGGGCAATTCCACGTGCCTCTATGTCCCGGTGTTCCCGCAACCTTTATATTTATACCACTACTGAAAATCGTTAATTCCTTTTTATTCCCCACAAAAGTACGGTATGTACTGACATCCTCCAATGCACATTTTGCTTGATGCTTTAAGAAGATCCGGTACAAAAGTGCGCATTAAAGATTTCACTTGTTTACATTCTGTCTAACTCCCTGGTCATCATCCTGTTCACAAATAATATCATCAAAATTGATTGAGGTGCAAATTTTCTAAGTGCGAACCTAATGTGACACAAATGAAACTTAGGCTAGTTCTTTATACCAAGCAAACACGAAGAACATATTTTTACATTGAGTTTATCGCATACCCAAGCAGCGTGACTATTAAGTCGAATATATGACCTTATGATTAGTATAGGGCTATAGTTGAATAGTCGAGTGGTACACTTAGCGTTCGGGCACGCACTACTCAGTCTACGACCACTAGCTATCTCTTTCTCTCCTCACTTCTTTCTGGCCGTCATCGCATTACGCGCATACGATATATCCTCTGAATGATTGGATGATTTGAAAGGAAAAAAAATGCTAACTCCCTACAAACAAGGCCAAGGCTATTTCTGTTGCATATGTAAGACCCAAGAGTAGCGTGCATAGAGTCATTTACTGATCCTTCGTCGAAACAATTCTCGGCGTTGTGCCATATCTATCAGTTCGTTGTTGCCAATGATGTTGCAACATGATGAAGTAAGACGAAAAGCCTGAGTTCAGAACGTGGCGTTTTATTTTATTTTATATAAAATTCATAGAAGGCAATCTCTAGAGTATACCGGAAATTGTAACGCACTTTCGAAAAATTACAAATCATATCAAGAAGAAGCGCATATATCGCTTTTAAGTTTCGTTCGAAATATTTCTAATGATCATAGAAAAAGGTAAATTAGTTAACATAACAATTATATTAATTTATTTATATCGCTCATAATAACCAAACACAATCACTCCTCTCTCTGTGCTTTTATGTATTAGTAAATTGTGTTGAAAAGAAAAAAAATACATGCAGTACATACATACAATTCACGTAATAGAGAGATGCATTTTGAATATTCCATTACGATGATGTTTCCAACGCACAAAGAAGAAGAAAAACAAGTGTAAATGTCGTGTAAATTCCTGATTAAAGGGTTTACACTCCTACCATATATTACTTCTATTTTCATACAAAGATACCTCTACGATAGTAAATTACTTAATCGCTTTCTCGCATCAAGGGCACATAAACATTTAAGTCGATTACATAACGACCATGTTAGAAGAGGGACCTTTCAATACATGTACATTTGCATGTATAAGCTTTGACACTGTTATGCACTTTAAACGAAAGTGCTGTTGGGAAAAGGGTGAAAAAGCAAAGAGTTTGTCGAATTTATAGAGAAACGAAAACTAAGAGAAAATAAATTTAATAAATTAAAAATGATTGTTTACGTAAATATAATAATAAATCATCGAACCACATCTTCAAAAAAATTAATTTTATATACATTTGAGGTTTAACAATGTCTGTCTGTCCGTTAGTGTTATGTTAGTTGTGAACATTCTCTTGGTCGCAAAAATGAAGTTATCGACTTTAAATTGGGCAGAAAATTGGTATTGAAAATTGACCAAATCGATCGAAGGACACGCCTACAGTACCACGTAAACTCACAGCATCTCTGTTTTTCGAAAAAAGAATTAAAAGTTGGTTTTTAACTACTCATTAACTACAGCAATTTGAACGTATATTCAAAGGATGATGCTTTAGTACCCGTATAAAAATGAACAAAATCGGCCACGCCCATGTAATGTTATAGTGTGACAAAATTTAACCACGATAACGCCATACAGTATATAAATTCTTGCCCAGTTTCAAATTGAAAATGCACCTAAGCACGTCCATCCGCTTGTCAGCTCGTCTGTCCGCCTGTCCAAACGTGTAGTATCTGTGATAAATCATCTCCCTTTGACAAAAATGAAGGTAACGCCTACAAATTAAAAAAAAAAAAAAATGACCTAAACGTTCCAAAGAACACGCCTACAATGCTCGCTCGCCCCAGGCAACAAAAACTGTGAACATCTTTGCTTTCCGTCTTTGTTGCTTGTTACTTGAAATACAACACGTAAACCAAGTTTATTCGGAAGTATAAAAATGTAGTTCTCTTTAGTCCTTTTTTAGGATAACGAACGGTAATGGGCATAAAAGATTCGATCACTACCGTTTTCCTTGTGATCAAACCGTGTAGGTTTTTTTTCGCGTAATAATATCTGCAATATTTATATTCTTGTCTCTCCCCCCATGTATGCGAATACATATATGCGTAAACAGTGTCGCAAAGAAAAAATTCTGGACGACACATCACGACGACATTTACATCATGATGCATAACGGAAGTGCAAGTATTTTACCGCTCATCAGATTTCTCGCGTTTTAACGCTGCAGCATATTTCTACGCATATTTTTCTCTTTCAAATTTAATACGATTTACATTTACGTGATGTGAGTGATCCCTATAATAATAAAGGATCGCATTTAGAAACATATATGTAGATATCCAATGTCCAATCTCTCTGCAGGTGGGGTTCAATTAATAAATCTGGAATTACGGGAAATGTAATTCTTTCATTTTATTTATCAACATATTTAGTAATTATTTATTTTATTAATATTATTATTATTATTATTATTTCAATCTTACAATTATGATTATTATTTACAGGATTACGAACATATGGGACGAGTCTTTTGTGAAACCTTGTTGGACTACAGCGATGAAAATCCAAATAAAGTAAAGAAACAAACTAAACTTATAAAAATGATCAAAAAGATCAGAAAACGCGAGAAACGCGAACAGAAAGCATTGAAATTAAAGAAATTGAACGATCAGGAATGTATAATCGAAGAGAAGCTTAAAGTTAAACAATCTTTAGACGAGAGTGTATCATAATATTTATGCAAATACCATAACTGACAATACAATACCGTTAGTTTACAGAAACATTACTCATATTCTATAACAACAATAACAACAACTACTACTACTAAGCTTATAACACAGATTATCATCTTAATACTATGGACAAACCCTCCCGAACACGAAATATATGTTTCAGTTTTCTTTTTCGTTTATCGTTCGTTGTCTTTTCATTCATAATTTTCGTTTTTCTTTTCGTTTTATTGTATATCCACAACCCTTCCTACTAGAAGAGATCACCTTCTAAGTATTTATATATATATATATATACATGGAATGTTCAAATTAATTTTATCCGTTTGTTTATCTGCATGTCCACTGTTGCCTTCCAGATCCTTGAAGACACTTAAATTCCTTAGATTAATTTTTGTTAATACACTCGCGAAAAGAAAAGAATACCGTATGTTTACCTGAGGCGGAGTGGATATCCACGATTCGTCTTAAGGCGAATATGATATTTGTTTTGTTTCGTTGTTGTTTTCGATTCCTTTTTGTTTTGTTTTCGTTTGTTTTCGTTTTCATTTTTTGTTCTGTTACATTTTTTTCATATATGTGATTTATTTGTTCAGTTTACATTGTTGTTTATAGTGTTCATGAACTTCGTTTTACCGACTGTTGCCAAAATATTTTTACCAACTGTGCGCCTATGTTTCGAAAAACATTCAGAACAAAGCTTTGACAAAAAGAAAAATAGTAATAATAATAAATAAAAATGATTATAGTACTAGTAAATAAATAAATAAACAAAAAATAAAAGATAAAAGAAATACGCAAATAATTGTAAAAAATGGGTGGAAAACATTATTTTTCTTCAAGATTGGATACTTGAATTAATTTCCATCATACTTTATAGCGACATATGAGCATTTTTCGCGTCAAATTTTGCCCATGGCTGGGTTACCGAGGCCAATCAAAGTGCTTATGCAAAGAATTGAAACTTTTCCTTGATCGATTAATCATATGGAAGCACAATATGTAGGTCACAATATCTCGTTAGGTTACCGAGAGCAATAAGAACTTTTATACAAGGAATCAAAAGCTTTTCTTAATAATTTAATCAAATGGAAGCACAATATGTTGTTCACATATGTTGTCTCGTTAGGTTATCGATGGCAATGAGAACTTTTATACAAGGAATCTAAAGTTTTTCTTAATTGGTTAATCAATATATTGTCAAGCAATGCTATTTTGCATATTACATTTGCCCGATCTTCTTCAATAGATTTTACAAGCCCATTGATGCTGACACAAACAAATGCACCCAATTTCAAATTTTAATTCGGTGTTCGAGTTTCAATACAATACAGAATTTCGTAACTGGTATGAGTAGTAATCTGACTAGTGACGAAGTGTAAAGTTAAGCAGATTTGCGTTCAATTTGAATCCAGCATTTTTTCAAACCATCTACGTGTTGGCTTAAACAGAGATATTCCCCGCAAAAGGTTGCCTTCGGCATTTCGTAGCAATTTTTTGTTAGAACAAAATGATGAAGCAAGCAAAAGACTTTTCATCAATACCACTTTTATGGCTGGAGACCAGCCATCTTATAGGTGGCAAATAAAGCAAAGAAAAAAGGGAAAAATATATTTTGTTGAGTTAGCCAGCACTTACTGCAGCATACTGCCTGCACTTAAGCCAAGGTTCGCTGAAATTGGGAAACGAGTATTTTTCACAGAAGAAACAATTAATTTAAGCATCCAATAATAATAGAAAATAATTACATACCCATACTGTATCTATCGAAATAATTAAATCCTTCACATAAGAAAATGAATTTTTACTTAATTTTCGTTCTCCAAGCCCAGCAATTACTAGTTAAGACTGCTACTTCTACTAAGGGCTAAAGAAGTTCTTTCATTCTTCTAATAAAAATCATGATAAAAATGAATATATATTCATATATGCCGAGTTAACGGCATATAAATTGGAGCACAATAGAATGCAGACTGAACACTTATAAACAAAATGAAAATTTCACTTCTTCCAACTATTGTTCGGTGGATGTTCACTTAATAAATGTTTTCTCGTTACAAAAATAAAGCGATCAAAGTGTACATTACAGAACTTGTACGTTATCATGTAAATTTTCCTTTCCATCGAAAGAGGAACTTTGGAGGAAGAGGAACATCATCACCCAAACAATAGTTGGACGAAGTGAAATTTTCATTTTGTTTATAAGTGTTCAGTCTGCATTCTATTGTGCTCCAATTTATATGCCGTTAACTCGTAAGTACGTAGGCTAACGCCTAGTTATATACCTATGCAGATGATAATTTCCGATTTTTGACTGATAACAAATAAGTCTTGTCTACTCACTAATCGATCTGGAAAATGAAAAGTGAACTATTATAAGAACATCAACGTGAGCAACGTTTATAACTGCTTTTAAGGTGCGAAGAATAGCAAGGATTTACCCTAAAACGAAAAAAAATAAAATTTCTTCTTATTAATTTAATATTTGAATGAATGTAGAGGGAGGAGGGAGCTAGGCGTTCATCGAGATTCGTATAAAGTGAACTTTGAGTTTCTTATTATTTCATTAGTGTTTATACTCTCAAGAACAAACATAAAAAATTCGGTTAATCGGTAGACTTGGAATGAATTTCCCCGAAGAGATCTTTGTTACTTTATCTTAATTATTAAGTAAACTTTTTAATATTATTCTCTTGTTTATACATATTTGATGTTAAATATTTGCTTCTCTTTCATAAAAAACGAAAAAAAAAAAAAAAAATGAGAAAGGGAAAGAGAGGCAGATCCGTTTCGTGTCAATTTCATAAAGAATTTTCGAAATTTTCTCGAATTTTTTTCTAGTAATTTTAATGCTTTCTATTTGCTTAAACTAGATTGCTTCACAACACATCACACAGCGTCACATATACACCGCCACAATAATAATCATAGTCTTGTATAGTTTGGTATTATTTTTTTTATAATCTTTAGTTTATATATATATATATATATATATATATATATATATATATATATATCTGTCTTTATATATATATATAAATTTTTTGTTCTTTAGCATATATATTTTTAATTTAGAGTTTCAGAAATAAAAGAGAACTCAATAAATGCTTTTACTACAGTACACATTATATTTTATAAGATTGCACATCAACTGACTGTAGTTTTATTTGGAACAAAACAAATTTGTCAAAAAAAAGATAATTTGACATTTTAACATATATAAATATTACGTGCGAACAGTAGGCCTCATATAGGCCTGTTGTAGTTCAAAAGCAAAAACCACAACAACAACAGCAACAACAACTTCAATTGCGAAGGTAACTACTTTAACGGTTTTCCTTTTTATACCTTAATACCACTTCGTCATACAGGATGTATTAAATTTGTGCGGACGTATGCAGCAATCAGAAGGACTTGAGATAGATCGACCCTATTATTGTAACGATCGATTAAGAATCATTTTCTGAATCGACTTCAGGTTGGCTTTCTGTCTGCCTGTCCTTCTGTTCGTGTTATTCATTGTGTTCAACTTACAGGCCGAAATTTTTGAGATATTTGATGAAATTTAGTAGAGACGTAGAGACGAGTGCTAGTGAAAACGGTTCGGACCGCTTCTCATATAACAGTTTATTTTGAAAAATCGTTACTTTAATACCTGTAGGATAGTATAGGGTATTTAATGATGGACCGTGGCCAACCATAGCCACTTTTTTCAAGAATAGAGGTTTTCCCCATACATATATATTAAAAGCATGTATACTGAAGGCAGACCGGGTAATGTGATAAGTTCTTCACCGAATATATTTGAAAAGTCTTCCTTTATATCACACTTCAAAGAATATAATTTTTCTCTATTTATTGTTTATAAATGTTTATCATAGCTTATGCTGCCTATGCAGATATTCAAGCAGAAGTTATATATATATATATTATAGTAGAAATAGTACTAATTATTAACCATGTCACGACACCAAGGTGTCATTTCACAGCCGAGCCGGACTGGAACTGAAAGTAGGTAGACTTGAACTGTTTTATTGCTCACAAGGGACAACAATAATTCTTTTGCTGCAATTAATGCCTTTTTCCATTTTGAAATAATAATATTAGTTAGTTAGTGAACTTAATAAAATAGTGAGAGGTGGCAAGTAACTAACGCACTTCCCAAATGGTTGTTTCAAAAATTCTAAGCATATTCCGCAAAGTAATACCATTAACAATGGCTTAAATGCTTTCGTGATTTCTTTTTATCCATCAACCGCATCACAACACCGTAGCATTACAAGTAGCTGCAAATCGTTTTCAAAGATAATTTGCATCATTTCACGCCCGTATATGGATTGATGCGTTCTGCTAGTTTCAAATTTTCTATTTTCTATCTCAGGTATCCATCATGGTAAAACTTATTAACTTATTATTATTAACTCTTCAATAGTTAAAAGTGCAGCCATGTTTCGGCGAATGTGACTAAAACTTAAATCGTAATTTTTAACAATAACTGCATAAACATTGGCATTTAAATGAAAGAAAGAGATGTGGTGTCGCTATCGTGAACACACGACGTCTCTCCAGCATCGTACAGTCAATGAATATTGAAGGACAAGTACGGGACAAACGGATAGACGAACTATGCTTTCCATAGCAAAATTTTACGATAATACTAGAAACACATTTCGACTTGTGAATGAACTAATTTTGCTTATGTACGTAACATCGAATACTAAACACGTTTTGCACTTGCTACACTTCAAATTGCTTTCATTTAGTTTGATTTGTTCGTTGTTTGTTTGTTTGTTTGTTATTATTATTATGTAACCTCCACACTAATTTATGTTTTATCCTCGTTTTTTATCGATCAATACGACCTATTAACAATAATGTCAGATTCTGACGTTTTTAAACCAACAGGAATGCTTAAGATTAAAGATTATCGAGCGCCTACTCAAAGAAGGATCAACTGCAGAAGAGCCCATCAATATACCGCTTTCCGACTATTCAAGGTTTATTAAAAAAAATAAATAAATAAATAAAACTTCCTACTACTTGCACTGCTACTAAGTTTCTCATTTGTTTGTTTCTTCGTTTTTTTTTTTTTAAATAGTGACGAGGGCAGCACTTCTAGTTCAGATAATGAAGGTGGAAAGGTAATAAGTTTCTCAGATTTAGAAGGACCTTGCTGTCAGCCGCTGAAAGTGCCCCCCTGCACACCCGAAAATCAGATGGAGTTGCGAAAAGTAAGTCAGCAATTGCGTGACGTAAGTACTTACATAAAATTATGCCTGATTTTATTTTACAAAAAAAAATTATCCTCAAAACTTTGCCCTTCCTATCCGTTTCATTTTCCTGCATTTCCCATAGTTTAGATACAGTCGTATGCGTAAAATTATGCAAGAACTAGATCGTATTTATTTTCAACCGTTATTCCATAAGAAAGCACGTTTCCTTATGAAAACTAAGCGTCCATCGTTTGCGAAATTGAAGCGTCGCAAAATTGCTAAATCTGATGAAAGCAAAAATCAGAAGAATTCAAGACCAAGTACCCCTAGAAGTAAGAATAATTATAATCAGAAAGAGCGCAAACAAAATAATAAAACAAAAGAGAAAGAAATTTGTGTTGGTGGTGGTGGTGGTGGCGGCGGTGGTGGCGGCGGTGGTAACGCCGCGAATCAAAATAAAGATGTCGGTTCCGATGTCAAACTCAAGTATATGGCAAACGGAGGATCAAAAGTGACGCTACGGTATATGAAAAATTATTATCACTTAACATGCACGACTACTACTAGTACTAGTACTAGGACTAGCACTACTACTACTACTACTACTACTAATAATAATAATACTACTACCAATAAGAACGTTGTAGTACAAACTCAAGAAAAACCTGTCGATATTAATGCTAACGAAGTAGTGGCACCACGCAAGAAACGTTTAAAAGGCGGCCAAGATATCGAAGCGCAACCTAAACCTCGGATTAAAGTTTCAAGAAAATTACGTGTATGGCTTGCTAAGAGACAAATTATTATTCTACGTCGTAGAACGGTAAATGGAAGAAATCTTCGTAGAAAACAATTTAAAATTTAAAAAAAAACAACAAAAAACCAAAAATTAAAAAAACAAAAATTCGATAGTATAACAACACGATCAGGGAAACAAAAATGATTTATATTTAAAGATTAATTTTAGAATTTAGAATATATTTTCGATTTTAGTTTAAGTTGAACTTTATATACCCAAAAAAATTCATTTATAAAAATTCAAAAAAGGAATTCAAATAAAATTTCAAGTGATAACAATATTTCAAAATGAGGCGGGTCCTAAATGAAAGCGAGTCAATTTGAGAAAACCGAAATCGAAACAATTTATTTGAGTCTTATTAACTAGCTAGAGAATTCCGCTTCTGAGTTTTGCTAGCAAACAACAGATGAACAGCAGCAGCAGCAGCAGTAGTAGCTTTCTTTCTTTCGTATGTTTAGCTATTTCAAGTTCATACAATTTATCACAACCATATATTTGTATTAGTGCCAAGTCGATTTAATGCAAATCTATGTAACCGTAATAGGGAATTACTTGTCCTATTCCCCCCACCAATCAAACATTAAAACAGGGAATAGCATTACTCTACAAACTGAAATAAACTGCTAAAGGGAACTAATGTTACTCTTCCCAACATAGGTAGGAGCTTTTCCTTAGGCAAGCGAAACATTTCTTCTTCTAATCAGCTTTAAATTATTCCTGATGTAGTCAGTTTGACTTCACCCAGAAATATGGATCATTTAGGGAACCTAGAAAACATTGTCCGGTTTGGTTTGTTCGGAAAGTAATCTTTTTTTATTAAAATAAAAGTGACGGTTTACGGTCATCATAAACAGTCGAGCGGTCGACAAATTTCATCATTTAGCGATCTCGAGTTGTTGTTCGGCTGTTCGGATCAACGAACGCCTTTATTGCGTCGTCTCAGCTTCAAGCCGCGTTCCAGAACGTGCTGCATTTTCAACACTAACATTTTTGGGTCGAAATTTTTCAAGTCAACTTTGGCTTTAGCTGTCTGTCAGTACATATTTTCCACACAAAGAGCAAGAGGTAGAATACACCGACATATGTTGCATTCGACTTTCCATATTTAATCGGGTATTACACAAAAACTCTTGCAAAGAACGCAACGAACTTTTTCACAAACACGCTTCACTTCAAGCGACAACTTTCAAAGTACAAATTGACAGTGTAGCTCAAGCGTGAAGTTAGCTGTGAAGAAAATAAATAAGTATGCTATTAAAAATAAAAAATGAAATCACTTCCCGAATAATCGACTATATATATATATATATATTCAAAATCATTGAAATTTTTTTTCTATTTTTGTTTGCACATTTTCTGTGAAAAACATTTAAATTTATTAAGAAGGATGTTATTTGTCGGAGGTAGGAATGCCGAAATTTGCAGTATAAGTGTGCAGGAAAGTTTTGTTCGCTGTTAGAATAAAAGCAAACCCTACTTTCCGAGGCTTGTTGAGGTGCGTCAAGCCTTTTCGTAATCTCCGATATTGATAAGACAGGATTTTGCTCTAACTCGATCTTGGGATCTTGACGTCGTCAATCAAAGATGGTCGCCCAGGACGTCGCATATCAGAAAGCTAGGAATCATCTATTTGGAATTTTTCGAAGCCACTTCAGCATTTTCTACCGGGAACAGTATCGTTCGCCAAATATACGCGTGCTTGTTGAAACTCGTTCGTAACCGGAACGTAGGGAACTTTCCGGTAGGGCTTAATATATCCACATAAAAGCGAATATAATTTCTTCACGATTTAGGTCGATACGTTATTATTCAATGGGAATCGATTCTAACCATAGCGCTAATGAATGTTAATTTAGAAGTTGCCTTCGCGCGAATTTTTTTTCTTTTTTTTTTTTAATAAACTCCTATCACTAAAGTTTCCTTGCGATTCTCTTCCTGCTTTATGAAAATGTAAATTGTGAGAGAGTGTATGCAATGTTACAGAGCAGCGATGACTTTTTTCCTAGAATGCCCACCGCCTTCTCTTTTCTACCATAATTATTAGGAAAATCTTTTTTCTAACATTTTCTTCATTTTGAAATTAATTTCAATCACTATTAACATATGTGTACGTTAACCGTTCGCAAGATTAGGTAAGAGGAATATATAGAAAAAAAAAAACTGATTGTTTTCAAAATTCATTGCCAGGTTCATGTTTAGAAAAAAAAAATAAATAAATAAAAAAAGTCACTTTAACACGACTTTCCGATACCCAACTAACTTCAACGTAAATTATATATATTTCTCCCGCGCTTAGTTTGTAGCCGTTTTTGTAGTCGCTTGTGTGGCATATATGTGGGATTATTATTATACATCGAAGATTTATTATTATTTCAAATGTTTTTTTTTTTTGCAATCAATTATTTAACTGAACTGTGGTCGGTTTACAGCTCTCTCTCCTTACCCGAGCAAATCCGCTAACGAATTTGCATTTTGAGTTGGTGGTCCTCGATAGTGTTATTTTGTTATACAGACCGCGATGATATCAAAAATATTCCATTGTACATGTAATGAACGAGTAGGCCAATTCGATACGAAAGTAATCGATTACCATCGACCCAAAATGCGATCGTATAGTTCTTGTCTTTCGTATTCTATCGCACGACGGCTCGATAACGAAAACCGTAAATTGGTCGTCGCCTGAAACCCAGCTTAAGGCTGGCACAGTGGTTTTCGCTGGCGCAACTTTGGACAAATGTTCATTAAGATGCTTCTGCTGCTATAAGTTACGCAAAACTCAATAAACTGCAATCTATGTTGTCTTAGCTTGTCATAAATTTCTAGTAATAATATCAAGCCTTCATCTTCATACTTTTCATCAGCGAAGATACAGATAGAAAGAATTAAAGCAGAACGAGGACATAACACATCTCTCCATACCATTTGGAATGAATATCCCCGGGAGTAAACAAATTTAACATGCTGTCACATTCGCTTTAGCCAAAAGCAAACGAAGAGCTAGACGGGTCGAGACCATTTTCTCCTTTCACTTTTGTATGATCCTAGTCAAATTATTCGAGAAGAATTCCCCCTCCAATTGAAGTCTTACCTACTGTAAATGGGAAATTATTGATGTGAAAAATTCGCCGAGCTTTTTGCTCTAAACCATACTGGAACGAGCACAATAGATGATGGTATGTAAAGTTTCAGTTCACAGGTGTGTCTCGGTCGGACGGACATAACAAAATCGAGTTTTCGCCCTGATTATTGTGCATTTTTCACTTTTCTAAGTAGAATGTGGAAATGTGAAAAGCTTTTGTATAGTAAATGGTAATACTCTGAAGAGCGAACGCTATTCGATTGTTCTTGACTTTACAAAAAGTACGAAATTTATTATTCTCTTTTGGGCAATTCTGTGGATTAAAACCGATTTATTCTGAATTTTCGAAACTCATCGAACGAACCAAGGCATCAAGTTTAATCATTAAGAGACGATCGAAAATTTCTTATATCCATTTTCCAAAAAAATTTTCCATATCTTATACAATCCACTATACGGTGATGAATTTTGAAATATTCAATTCAAGTTCAAGTTTTTGTTTGCCATATTCGTCGAATCTGATCATTATTTATATATCCCTGTATTTAATTTTTTCAAACATTTTGGGGGGAATATATTGCAAGCGGTATGACAATAATCAATATACCTGCATTCTCCGGGTGTTGGTGAAATAAATTCTTTTAGCACGTTTTTACATATAATCAGGGCCTTGATTTTTTTTTACCTGTTTCACTCATTGAATGTGTGTTCATAGTTTGGCATTGACAGTGACATTTTTTTTTTTCTTTTCTATAAACGATTATAATAGAATGCCAGCAATTCGGATGTGGCGGTAAAACAAAACAACTGAAGCAACCCTACAGACACACAAACAGATGGTTGCACGCATATATGGGCAAAGCATTAAGTAGCAAATGTCAAACACCGTGACACGAAGAAAATTCACCATGATTTTCTTACAATTTCTTGTATAAAATGTGCTAAAAACATACACTAGAGCACTAGAGCACGAACAGGAGCTCAGCTAGAAATGTTAGAATGCTTCTATTATAATGTAATATATATATTATATATATAATCTTTTGGCAGACAACGCAAACATTGCATATAAACTGAAAGCATGCCAAAAGCCTTTTTTTGTACTCTTAGTAGCAAATTGGTTTCTTTAGGAAATAGTAGGTTTTTTGCTCCGAGCAAATCAGAAACTGTGAACCTGTACACGAAAAGAGAAAAACACAACCGGCCTGTATATACAATCATAAAAACAAAAACAACTTTAAAGAAAAGAACAATAAATTTTATACGAAAAAGGAGGCGGGTCAACACACTTGCGACGCGTGGAAATATTCTAAGCTGTTGCCGTCTTGACTTGAAACATCGTCTTTTAAAAAACAAGTTTTAAACAGCAACTGACGTGTGAGGGCTGCATTGACGCACTTACAATTACGGAAAGTAAAAAAAAAAAAACGAGAATCTAGATCGGCCAGCGAACACCCAAATCGCTCAAAAATAAATAACAATTAAACAAGTCTCCTATTTAACAAAGGCCATCTATTCGACGAATGTTAAAATTTTGTAAGTTGAAGAAAATCTGAAATTTTTACAACTGGCGCCAGTCATGTCATCTTAGCCTACGAACATATATTGAGTATAAAGATGTGCTGCAAATAATTCCAAAATATGGCTCACTTTAGCGATGTGAAATTTGATAAATTAAAATTATTGCGACATTTTGAAGATTTATGCAAAAATGTTTTCCGTTCACCTTACTGTATAAGAAATCAATATTGATTTGTGCGAAATAGGGAATATATTAAATGAAATTTGAAGAAGTGGTTCTTCACACGCCAATGTACAGTATGTCGACTTAAATGATGCATAATTAGAAAGTCAAGTTGAACCTCGCGCCTAAGCCTCCTTTTTGATAGCAAATTAATTTATGAAATTCAAGATGACTATATATGAGATGTATAGATCAAACCTAAAAAAGGAAAAAAATTTGCTACTTTGAGATAAAAAAAAATTGCATTCAGCTTCTTACACCTAGGAATCACTTACGCAGAAAAACGCTGCAAAATTTTTTACATTTTATCGATTCGATGAAATCTAAACCTATTTCCTAATTCCGTAAACCTAAGTCCCTTTTAAAGCGAAATAAAAATTCATTTACAATAATATACATAGAACACGGACAGGAAGAAGACAATATTGACAATTTTCTTTTATTTCAATTTGTGCAAATTTTCGATTACATGATTGTATTAAATGATTGTATTAAAGCAGAAAATATTACCAAAATATCATTCCATTCATTCCCTTTCTTATCACGTTAACGAATACAGTATATTAACTTTTTATTATATACATAGATAGCAGCTTTCTTTCACGGGATCGAAACAAACAACGTGGTACAATTGTTTCTAGCTTTGATGATCCATGTTCAAGTTTAAAATCTAGTTCACCCACAGATGCGCCCACAATAACTGAAAAAAGTAAAAAGTACCCATAAAGTAAACCGAAATTCGCCAGAAAATCGGTATAATTGCAATATAGCGGGATCAGTGGTCCCAAATTTGTGAACTTTCAAGAGATATTGTGCTCGGAAGCAATTAAAATTTTCTTAGACTCTGCGCTGTAGCATTTGCTTTCTTTTATGTTGAAATTATTTCCGATTTTCTTTTTGTCTTCTTCTCATTTTGCTAATTCGCCAATAGGTTCTTTCCAAAATTTTTAATTGGATTCAACAACTCGAATCATTAGTTATGATGCTCTGTTTTTGGATGATATTTAATTTTTTATTCCCATCGGCGCAGGTAATAAATTTCTCCTTTCATTTGTATGATTGCTAGTCTGCCGTTTATCGTTAGTGCTCTTACGATTATATAAAAGTCCAAAAGAAACCCAAAGTTTCGCAATTTCATATTTATAGCCTTTAAAGATCATATGTAAAAAAAAAAAAAGCTGAACATACACTGACAATAACCACAATTTCGCAGTAATTAGAAAACAAGATTACAAGAAGAATCCATTGTAACTGGTTAAAAACAGGTGTACTGTAAAGGAAAGACTGCAAATTTCGGTCCAAAACCGGCCATGCAAATGGTCAAAAGAAAAAATTCATGTCTTTTTTTGATTTAAAATGGTGACGATATGAAATATGCCTTGTCACTCGTTGAGAAACAGCTGCTATAAGCTCCTAACTACAAGGTACTTTAGTATAAACCTGAAGTTTTAGCAAAGTTCGCCTTTCTTTTTTCATTTTTTAAGAATTTCATCGACAATCGACCAGATGTGCAAAGAATCACAAACTGCCCAAAGATTCATAGGTTCGTACATACACATGCATTCAAGTAGATTTTAATGCATTAATTTCTATAACATGGTGCAAACTCTTCAAGAAAAGAAGTTCTAAGTTGCAAATGTGTTTGTTAATTTTGTAGAGTAGTAAACTATATAGAATCTAAGAAATATCAGTTATGAATACAACGATTCAAATTCGATGAGAATTTTCAATACTCACCATTTAATAAAAAGCCAAGATATAAGAATTGCCGAATATATTATTAATAGTGGTTGTATTAACTGCACAACTGGTATCATGTTTTTAGTGCTAACATTTATGTATGCATGTTATGCTAGAAAATATATTTAAATGTTTTAAAAATTAAAAAAAGAAATCGAAAAAAAATAAACTCCTTCGAGCCGGATTTGAACCAGCGACCTATGGATAACTGTCAGCTTACAGTCGCGCAACTTCTACAGTCCACCGCTCTACCAACTGAGCTATCGAAGGCTTGTGACTGACGTGTTTAAAATGCAATTTTGTAAATTTCTTTCAATTTATTTTGCAAAACAAATTCAATATCGAGAGCCATATTAGTATCACAATGTGTCAATTAAATAAACGCAACATATACGACAGAGTTGATTTTCCAAACGAAAGAAGAATAATAGATACACTAGAAAAATAAATATGTTTTATAACAATAGCGAACTCGTTCTCTTCACAATTTTATATTTTTATCTATCCACTTGATATGATCTACATGTTTAGTTTAATAAATATTTATATAAAGAAAGTGCAGTTAGTTACAGTTTACTTGGAAAACTTTTAAGATACTTGGATTTTGTATTGTAAGATTAGATTAATCTTTCCATTGTATTGATATGTTTTTATTATTATGCAGCGAAAAAGTTTCATAAATATCATAGACATTATTACATAAAGAAAAAAGATTTTGCTGATATTTGTGCAAACTAAAAGAAATTGTAAGGTTTTTCGTAAAAAAGCTTTTAAAAATTCGTTCCCACTCTTGTACACTCAATAGATGGAAATAATCAATTTTGTTTTAGCCTCTGAACGGAACATTGTTACCTATTTTAGAAATTTAGAAATTGTTATAACTGATACATTCAACAAATATCAGCATTTTCCTTTTGCTTACACGATATATATTCATATATATATATGTTATCTGATTACATTTATATGTAAATATTTGCATCTATATACACTTAATTACATTTTTATGTTCTTCGAACAGCCCCGTAAATTAAAACTACAATGGAAACATATTCGAATGATGAATAAATACAACGAAAGCTTTAATAACTTGAATAATAATAATAATAACAATAACAATAATAACACCAATAATAATAATAACAGCAATAACAATAATAGCAATAATAACAGTAACTATAATTATAAAAAAGATGATCGCCAGACTATGGACATACCAACAACAGATCCGGGTTCGGATTTAATTTTTTCTACAGACGATGAGTTTATAATTGACAACGGGAATAACATATGCCGCGATACTTTACCCCGGATGAGAAAAAATTTATTACAAAGCGAATTGCAGCGCCGTTATATTGAGGAAATTGGAGACGGACTTCGTACTATGCCACCGGAACTAATAATAACTTCACCGTCCAGTCCACTTTCTATTAGATATAAAATGGAAAATTCATCATCGCGATTAACGAGAGTGGTCCTACCAAACATTGAACGGGCTAGACAAGTAAACTCGAATCATAGTTTGCCAGAAAATGATTCTTATAACAAGTATGTTTTTACTTTTTAATCTATATTAAAAAAGCAAAAATTTATACAATCTGAATTTTGATTAGTGCATATAGAAATGATTGTTAAAGAATTGTTTTATAAAATAATCTTGTCAATTGTTTCAATAATCAGTTTCTTATCAAAATTATAACTGTGCATTCTCTGCTCATAATCCTTATTATTATTTCACCATGGCAAGGTCCCATCATCATCCGTTTCACGTATTAAGCACGAAGAGGACAGAGCTTAATCCGGAAGATTTAAATATTGCACTACAAATAAAAAAGAAAATTTGGGCCGGTATACAGCCTGACAGTGGACTATTGATGGTCGACAGAACTAAAAACCTGGGTCGAGAATCAACTTCGGCCAAACTTGAAAGCAAGACGAAAACCACAAACATATTGAAAGCTAACTCGGGGGATCTTTTATCAAATGCTTCCCTTACCGCGAATCTGCCGCCCGACACTAAAGAGTTTCTAGCGTAAGTCTTTTGTTAAAACCGAAAAAAACAAAACAAAAATTAAATCGCTTATGTATAATCCACATTGCAGAGCGTGCTCCAGGAAATTAATTGCTTGGAAATCGGGCAATCCAACTCAAGAAAGGGATACAAAGTCGAAAATACCTTTGGAAAGCGTAGTATCGACTATCGATGAGAAACGTACAATGTGTATATTTAGACAATTAGTAAATAGCAAAGGATTACAAAAATTGGATTCAAGTAAAATAGACAGCCCGTATGAAACAAAAGAAGGGAAATCACAAAAGTAAAAAACTTTGATGCCATAACCAAAAAAAAGATGTTTATGCATTCTATTTTCTTTCCCTGTACGCTCATATAGCAAGCCTGCCGTAAAAAAATCTTCCATAACTAAAGCCGTAGGCAGCACAAAAGGCAAGATACGCAGTTCACTTCGCTCACCGCCATCACAGCAGTTTTCACAAAAAGTCGGTCAGATGAAATCGCATTACAAGAAAGCAGCCAAAACAGCTGATATTAAGACAACTGCCACCAGTCGGAGTTTAACGAACGCGAAAAAACAAAAATTACAAAAAAAAGATGCGCCTTTAGGAACAGCAGTTAAACAAAATGCCACAACTATCGACATGCATAAAGTTTCCAAATTGAACAATTTAGATGCAACTGCGAGTAAAACTTCATTAACACGCAAAGCGAAAACAAAATTGAAGAAGAAAAAATTGCCGATGTCTAGTTGCTCCGTTCCAAATGATGGCAAAGCCACAAATATTTACGGTTATTTCAGTAATGACAGCACTATTAGCATAATAGCTAAGCCAAAAGCAACTGTTATGGATACCCCGGCTAGTGTTTCAAAATTTTAAAAATATATACTTCCATTTAAAGAAAAACAAAAAAAAAGAAAAAAAGATCATAAATAATAAATCAATTGAAGAGATTATAAAATTGTTATATGTACTCGATATTCGCTTACAACTTTCCAACATAATATTCGCTTTCTTCTATGAAAAGAAGATGCGCAAATCTTAAGTAAACAGATCAAAAAAATGAAAAAATAAATAAATAGAATTTTTGTACTTTTTCGCACACCCTACTTAGTCTTTTCTTTACTTCTTTGCTTTCGTTACACACATTAAATATGAGGCAATGTTTTTATTCCTCGTATCAACGAATCAATCAGACATCCTACCGCACACACAATTGTTATTACTCAATCAGCATATTACGTTTCGCTTGTATTTATTGATGTAATGATTTTCATAAATAAGTTCACTTTTGAATAAAGTCTGACTTTATTACCGATTTCGTTTTCTTTACAAAGCAACATTAATTGTAGTGCGCCATTTTTACATTGCTTTTTTGGTTCTGAAAATCCATGTATTTATTCACTGAATCACATGGATGCAGTTAGATGCCTGTTAGTTTAATTACTCACCTTCAAAATTTGTTGTAGGCAATTTAGAAATGTTTTTTTGTAACTTTGATATGAATTAAATTGTGTTGTTATTCTTAAATCACATACAATTTTAATTTTACTTAACTAGTGAATTTAGCGTGTTATAAATTTTACCGTTACCAGGGTTGCCGAGCGTGTTAATAATCTATTTATCATTCTTTAAAGTAACAATACTTACGGATATTTTTATATATTAGAATATTGTCATTTTGAATGCATTTGGCAGTTCTAAATAACCCGAAAAGAAAAAACAACCCTGTGATAATTTGGTGAATTTCGAACAAAAGCCAGAACGTAAGGAATTTTTTTTATAAGAAAAACGATGAAATAATTTTTTCGGTGGCGTCTCAGTTTAATATATTTTGTTAAGAAAAATCTAATTGAAATTAAAATATCCGTATTTTTTAAGAGCAATCAAAAAAAAAAAAACAAAAAGAATTTAATTAACAAATCACGTTGCGAGGATATTTATTTTTGCTATGTAAAAAAAATTACAAAAAGGCGAACCAAAAAATAAGAGGAATAAATGAAAAGAGACGCTGATGGCGGAATTTTTAGAAAAGAGCAACAATCTTAAATGCATTACAAGGAATCATAAAATCGTTTTATTTCGAAAGTAAGCTTTAGCAAATCTAACGTTATAAATGTGAACATATATATATATATATAAGTCCATCTATATACACAGATGTAAATAAGTGAAATATGTTATATTTTTAGTATATAAAAAAGGCCAGGCAAACGCATAGAGTCTCGGAAAGGAACTGCAATTGGATTAATATACTTGTCAAAATGGGTGATGATTTATTTGATCAACTAAAAAACGCTGGCCCGGTTAAGAGAACACCACCACCTACAATTAATGTTAACAATAAAAAACCTGAGGTAGAAAAAGTTTCAAATAATTCAGTGAACGATACGATAGAAATAGAAAAACTGAATAAAGAACATGAAATATGTAAAGCCAAAAATCGGCGAAAGTCTATGCCTCCACCCGTATCCGTTAATGTTACGAAATATAAATCGAATAAATCGCGTAGTATGTCTCCACCCAAAATTGTTTTGGTTAATAATGCACCGGTCAAATCACTTAAAGTGCGATTGGAACGCAAAAATTTGGAAAAATTTTTACCACAACCGCTTGAGGAACATGTCAGGAGTTTAAGATTCAAACAAGAAAAAACAAAAGAGAGTGCTAAAACTACAAAAACGACCCCAACCAAAGCTCAACAAAAATTGTTTGAACCGATGGTTATGGATAAAGCTCAGAAAATCCGGAGTATGAAAATTAAACGTTGCTTAGTACGCTTACAAAAAGTTAATGTTAAGAAACTTCAGGCGGAGTTAGATCGTAAAGTGTTACTAAGCAAAGTTGAGAAACCGAAGCCCTCCAAAGGTCAAAGTAAAAATTTGAAAAAAAAGCCGACCGAGAGTTCGCCAACCAAACAACATGATTCGCCGCAACCTAAAAGAGCCCGTCAAGCTATAATAGAAACGACAAAAACTCCACAGAAATTTTCTAAAGCCGGATTTTTTATAAAATTAACACCATCGCTTTCTAATAAAAAAGCGAAAGAGAAAAAGAAAAGGACTCTCAAATTGAATGCAGCCGTAGGCACTAATTCATCTAAGACATCCATCTCTAAACCCACCAGCAAGTTTACACGTACCCAGCTAATAAAAACTTATGGAAAGCGTGTTTTTAACGCATACGTAAAAATTGAACGTTGCACCCATCCTTTATTATTAACTTTTGAGTCGAACGCCCGAGCTCGTAAGTTGCAAGCCAAACGTAACAAATCAAAAAATCTTTCAGTATCTTTCCGTGAACAAGTTGAAGTGTTTGGTGATAGTTCAGATTCAGAAGAATATTGTTCTGATGAAGATTTCTATGCTAATTTAAAAATCCTCGACAAAGCTGGTACAAATAATCATAGTACGCCCCTAGTTATGCCGGCTCGTCTAAAAAAGGTGGAAAATGGTAAAGTAATAGACGACATCGAATTAGATCCTACACTATTTGTAGATCCAAATAATTTATGCACTACTACTCCGTTTATGACACCAGGGCGTAAAAAACGTGAACACAAAACTTTAAGTCCTCTTAAAGATGACGGTACCCCTAGTCCTCGTAAAGAACAATTAAAATTGGCCAACGAAAAGTTACCGCCCAGTGGATTAAGACGAATTAATTTGGACGAAGAAGATGATGATGAAGATGATGATTGTGAGTACATAGGTAAGTCCATATCTTTATTTAATTGACTAGAAAAAAAAAAATACTAAAAAGCAAATTATATCTATTTTAGTGCCTACTGAGGTGCCTCAACGGCGTTCATCATATGCTGGTCTTAATACTTCTTTAGATGATGGTAATAGTGCCATTATTGAGAAGGCTAACAATGAAACACCTGTCAATTCCCCAATAGCAGCAAATATCGACTCAACTACAAAAACGATAGAAACGCAGCCAGAAATGCACAATACTGGTGAGACCACAGACAGTTTTGAATCAGCGCAAGATCAAACGGAAAAATTGGACGTTGACTTGGAGTCAAGTAATTTGAATACTTTAAGCAGCCGGAAAAGTTCACCGATTGAGTTATTTAACGACGCTTTAAGTTCCACGCAAGATCTTTTACCGGACAAACAAAATAACACAGAAGAAAGCAAAAACGATAATACAGATTTGATAGCCAATAAGAAATCTGTTATTGAAGATGGCTTTGGCGATATACCTATGAAACTGTTTGTGGAAGGTTAGTAGTTTAATTGAAAAAAAAAATAACAATTCAAATTATTTTATTTATTTCTCGTTGCTTGTGCATTTACTAGACTCTCGCAGCGATGACAACCCCACCAATGCAATCGTAGATAGCATAATTAATGAAACCCTTAACGAGATGAAGAGAAACATAAACGATTTGGCAGAAGAGTCATTTAAAGCTACCACCACTTAAATACTTGTACTTCACCACTGACGTACAATAACATAATTAATTATAAGTGAAATTTTTCTTTAATGAAAGAATTCATTGAATTCAATTATAGGTTCTTTCAAAAAACAATTTTTTGACACATTTTCAAAATGTAGTTTTTATAGAGAGTAAAATCGTATGTAACAAGTTGAAAGTTGTATTTTTATTTCTCTTGAATAATTTAGAATTAATTTGTTCTTTAATTCGTATTTTTTCTTTTCATTTTTATAATTTGATAGTAATGTGAAGAAATAAAAGCTAACTTGTAAATCATTTAAGAAGGCCTATTATTTGGAAAAAACAAAACAAAAAACTAATAAAATTTATAAATCTCATAAACCGAATGGTGCTTTTTGTATAAATTATTTTATAAGCAAATTTATATTTTAGTATTAAAATTAAGTTGGCTGCAAAAATTTTAAATTGTTTACATATTAATTTCGTAGCGATTGCGCGCAGCATGAAGGCTAGCTGAGAACGACGATAGCCTATTTGTTTACGACGTTCTTATTGTTAAAGAAAAAGGTAATAGTTGAACATGGGCAAAATTCTTCCACAAAGGGCTTTTCCGAAAATTCGCGTAATCTGTAAACATCCCCCGCAAGCATTGCTTATATATTGCAATACATTGCGGTAAGACGTAGATGTGTAAATGCGAAACACAAAGCATTTAATATAAGGTTTGACTCTGTTCAGGTATATTCGTGATTTCGTGATTGCGTGAATCTTATAGACGCAAAACTTGAGAGAGAAAGTTAAAACTTGGTATGTGTAAGGCTATATATGTTAGGCTATATCCGCAGATGAGGTTTTAAAAAGAAATCTGATTGGTCGACCAAAACCGAATGAGTCAAAATCGATTACAGCCCTTCTATTAAACCAAAATTCTATTAAACCAAAATAGAAACCAACATTTTTTCTTTTTTTTGGTGCAATAGAACTTTGGTTGTATAGAATTTTGGTTTAATAGAGCCATCATTATCGGAAAATTGTCTGTGTGTTGGGGAAGTTGCACGCCCATAACCAAAAAAACATTTTGGAACTGCTATAGCCCTTCCTTTAGAACAATCTAGAGATCAGATAATATGATATGCACATACATGAATATACATATATCCTACATACAATAAATAGTTTCACGTCAAACATCGTTTACTGACAACTTGCATCATCAATTCTTTTGAAGGGGAAGCGTCAGCTTTAAAATTCCCATATTGTGCATTTGAGAATGCAGATGATCATATCACACACAGGGTGTTCAAAAGCAATCGTACATCTTTCTCTGGAACTTACGAATCGTATGAATTCAAAAAAGCGCTTTTATTCTTTTCAAATTTAAAGCAAGGGAAGATTATAGATGTGTCACTCAATGCTTTTCGTATATAGATTGTACAAGCATTTTTCTAACGCTTGACGAAAATTGTATGCCAATTATATAAAATATATACCGTATCGTACGTACGTATCTGAAAGAAAATTTTCGATTATTAATACATCTCTTCCACTTATCCATCAAACCAACTCTCTAGCGACGTCTGTTTAAATTAATTACTTAGTGGAGAACAACTGGAGAAGATAAACAACTTTAAATAAACGCTTAATAGGTAAAAATATTAGTTGAACGGCTTGATTTTGTCTCGCTTGCCCAGTCATCTACGCTCGAAGAAGACAAAGTCTAATGTGGAAAAAAAAAATAACAATAAAATTCTCTTATTCAATTCGTTCTTTATCATTTATCTGCTTGCTGCTGCTTGAATTGTCAACTTCTTCAACTAACTAACGTAAATATAAAAGCCCCTACACACATCCGAAAAAAGGCGTGATATAAACAAACAAAGAGAGCAAAAGAGTGTAAAAACTAAACTGAGCATAATTACTGATATTTTGCGAGATACAATGCAAATGAGAGCAAATGCATACGAGGGCATATTTGGAGCGATTTGGTCGGACATAGCAATGAAATTAGGTATTTCTGATAGGTTTTAGGCATCTTTTAAAACATATCAAAAATCTGCACTTGAATAAATTCGTTCAACAATTCGTTTACATAGCACGCTTTATATGACGTAACTTTTCGCCAATAGCCTACATGCACTGTATGGTACATAGTAACCAAAATTTTTAATTTTTTTTTAATATTTTTATAACATCAAGTGTGATTTAATTATTTTTTTTTGTTTGTTTTTATTTTGTATTTTTGTTGGGTTGGTTTTCCATCCTTTCGTCATGCTTTCAATATCGTTCAATTATCAATTACCTTAGCAGAGCCGCGAGCCAAGTGTGAAGGTACCATACCTTTTCCAGTTTTCACCTACAAGTAAAAGTCACCAAAGTATTTGGGAACATTACTTGCTTGAAAAAGGATGAAAATGACTAAATCGGTAGTTCTAGTGTTGTATAGACTACAAACACGTATTGATGATATGATATACATATATCAGTTGCATGTGTATACTATAAATTATATTCCTCTTCTAATACGATCTATTCGTATAGGCAAAGATAGATTCGAATATAATCCATTCTGAAAGGTGAAGCGCGGATTCTAATACGATATAATGTTGTAGGTAACGATGAATGTCGATACGTATACGTATCGATACGTACGTACGATAGATAATGGTGGATTTTGATATTGTAAGTAACGGCGGATTCTGATATACTTTAAATGGGCATGTCACAACAGGTATGGGTGTATTCTGATTAGGTCAAATCCCATTGGTAACAAAGGATTCCTGTGTGGTCTCTAACGGTTCATGATCTATTCCAAGTAAATGTCTTACGTTATTAAGGGAGAATAGGAAAATTTGATCCATTCTGTGGGATGAGGAGGGCAATGAAATTCAATTTTCCTGATAGCTTTTAGTGTCTTTTAAGAAGTAACAATAAAAAAAACAGACTCGCAATATCTCTCCAAAATTGTTTTTTTTAATATTTTTATTTGTTTAAATATTAAACATTTTTGTAATATTTTTTTAATTTTATCCACACACTTTGTGGTAACTAGTAACGAAAAATTGTAGTTTCTTTTTTTTAACATAAAGCATGATTTCGTTCTTTACTTATAGGGGTTTGTGTTATTTGTTTTATATTTGTTTATAATTGATATTCTCCATGTAATGCAAATATATTCGCTGGCATTTAAGTAGATACTGACTGGGACCGCTGCTACCAAAATATGCTTGGTATAATAATACCCTGCTTCATCTATTGCTTATGTATTTTTTTAATTTACGCTGGGGGCCCACTTCCTGTAGAGAATGATATTGTGACCGCAGGATTATGTTAAAATTGCCACTAAAGCCACCAAAGTGCTAAAGTTAGCCACTAAATTTAACAGAATGCAATATGTTGGTATAGCCATTTAACAGAATGCAATACGTTGTGTTGTCACCTTAGCCAGTTTTTGCTTTCTCAATATCGCTCAATTATCAGTTAGCTTAGCAAGAGCGCGATCCATTATGAAGTTAGCCCACCTTTTAGCAAATACAAACAAACATGTAGGCTACTAATAGTGCATGCATGAGAAGCAAAATCACGTAAGCTGAGAGAACCTCTATTTTTCAAAAAATTGGTTTGTTATTGAATGTATATTCTAGGAGCAATACTCTGGTACCTGTGTCAAAGTGGAAAAAATTGACCAGCCAATATTATAGAGTGACAAAATTTAATTTGCTCACTCCACCCTACAAATCATGAAAATTGGGTCCTTTATCTTTTTGTGCTTTTCGGATAAAGGTGACGGTTATAAAAGATTCGTTCGTTACCGAATATAATTTTCTTACTTGTTGTTATGTGTTTTCTGTTGTTTATAAGCAGCGACCAAGCAACATAAAAAGCAAAAGTCTTTTTAGTATATGGTCGGCATGCCTTTTGCCCAATTTTCAACGCCAACTTACGTGCAAGAGCTTCAAATGTTTTTGTTTAACTTGCAACCGATGTTTTCAGTTTCGAAACAAAAGAATATTTACCACAGACCGATCGGCAGACAGACGAAAAGACGGACATGATCACAACATTTCGGAACTCCATACTAATCATATCTACTTTGTAGAATCTCTGAAGCTTCCTTTCAAATCTTGCAAATAAACGACAAAGTCAATACAAATGCTCGCCAACATTATCTCGTTGGCTCGGGAAAGTTCCTATTCTCGTTGGCTATCATCTACGGTCGATGTTCCAAATATGGCGTTTCACAAATCGTACGATTTTAAATATCGCAATAGATGCAAATGCATTATCGAACAGTAATTCGATAAAACGTAGATCTGCTTTTTTTAATCTTGCGCTTATAATCGATCAAGAAATATTTGTGACAAATATCAGCTTCCTTCACAAAAGACGGGTATCAAAATGATCCTTTTTAGCTGTAATAGATGTATCCAAAGCATCGGTAGTTCTAGTATTAATTATCATATTTGATTCGAGAATTTTTTTCTTTCGAAAATTCTAGTTTTGAATATTCAGTAATGTCGTGTTTTTTTTCACACATCGATAAAAGCTCCACCGTTACATTTGAGCATTTTAGTGGACTCTAAAGCTTTTCTCGCATGCAAGACATTTTCTTTATAGGCAAACTTTCATATAGGTTTGGTCGCGTGAAGTGCCAACGCGTCAAATGGTTATACAGTCGTACACATATTTACTAATGAATAGTGTATAACAACGTCTTTAAACATCAAACATAAAAAATTAGTGATAGCAATAACAGGCAACATTTGTTTGCTGGCATTATCCCGCACCGTCCGCGCAACGATTTTTTCAAGTGTATTGTCGTATAGCTTTGTATTCAATATGAAGTAGTTTTCTATCGAGTTGTACACCTGTATAACTGATTACATATTACATCTAAGTAGTTTTCTGATGTAAACTGCGACTTGAGTTAAACGTCAAATTTACTTTTTTGCTGCGATAGGCAAAGGAAAATCATTTCATTTCTAAAACTGCCTTCGTGCGGTTGGAAAAACTCTACGAAAATTAAAAAAACTAATGTATATATATTTTTTCAATCTGTTTGCCCACATGAAGGTGAGGACGGGAAGACCGTCTCGGATAAAAAGGAATTCATTGCAGCATTGAAAAAACATAAATTATTGGGGGAGGAACGAAGGGCGTCGACGACGTCCCACAGCATCGTCTAACCAATGCTGTAGTATTTTTGTATCTACATCATCCATCGTGGGTGGCCTCATATTCTATAAGAGAAAATTTCTCGAGGAAACAAAATTCGTTGAATCTTTCCCCTGGTTGTCACTATCATTCCTTCTTTTTCTCCCCTCACATCCATAGATATCTGTGAAGCACGATTGATCCGCACGTGAAGTCAACAAGCTGCCACACATCTTCATACAATTGTCTCACGATGCATGACGATGACATCGTTTGGTACGAAAGTTCCTGAATGCCTTGAACTGCAATGTCTTGTTTTCTCTGGCGCAGCCGATCCGACTTGAACAGCGCACCAAAGAACTGGAGACGGCAAGCAATTGCTTGTCCTCTTCAATTATCCTTATGGCCCGCATAATATTTCGAAGAGATCGGTAGAGAGGTAAGCTTCGCTCGAGTGCGGAGAAGACGAAATTCACTATAGTAAGTTTAATTAGCTGTAAAAATGGGTTCCTTTAAAAATTATTGCTCTTATCTGCAGATACGATCCAGCTCACACACAAGCGGTTCACCATACAATGCCAGGGGTAGTCTTAAGCGATTATTACTGATTTCTTAAAGGGGTTCGAAACGAGTACATCTAGTTATACTACCGATTGAATCTCCTACAATCTGGATACTTTTCCGTACTACCACTGCTACGGAACTACGGAAGGTGACCGTGTGAACTGTCATCTGTTGGTGCTGTTGGTTGAAGTTTGAACAGTCTGGCCATATTGTGCAGTGCGGTGCAATACAAGGCATTGAGAAACTTTGTTACCAGATGATGGCATCGTTAAACATCGTAAATAATCTTTCCGGCATTCCCGTAGTAGTGCACGATGCACATAAATTGCGTGGCCTGCTGCTAACGAAGACGAACTACTGCTGGCGATGTTGGCAGTCAATCTTCCCTCTTTGCTAAGCTAATCATTCCTCGATATTCTTCTCTTTTAAGAAATAAAAATTGCCCAAGTTTAGTCAGTTTTTAGGACTTATACTCATGCAATAGTCCTTTCTAAACAAAGTTTTTGAAACGTTGTTATCATTTACCTAAGAAGTATATTACATTTTGTGTATGTTGTACTATGTTAGTGCAATTTGTTGTCGGTTGGATTGCAGCTGATGGAACCATTTCGAGCCCAGAATCATTTAATGACTAGTCCATTAAGCCCATGCGCTACTCGAACATAACCTCAAAGTGAAAAGACCAGGAGAGTTATATCGCATGATATTTATGGCGAGGTCACATAGGCATTATAAAAAGATTACTTTGTCGTTGAATCTTTCCCCAACAAATTGATTTTGTGACGAGATGCAAGGTATGTTCGTCAAAACCACATCATCCGTGAAATCATCGAATTCGTTTCTCTAACATTCTCCATTGACGATAAATGCAAAAATGACATTTTCAGCCCACAAAACACATCGAAAAGTTATTTTTGGGCTCGTAAAAATCCTTTACAAGCATCATATGTGTTCTCTTGAAAAAATAACTAAGGCCGTGCGATATGATTTATTGAAAATAACTGCAGTTCACTATTAATAATAAAACAAAACAAATAAAAACAGTACATCGGAACATGGTCCGCCTTTAATAATGCTATACCAATTTGTTTAATATTGTTATTCCTATAACGTGTTACATGAGAAGTGGTCCGATTGGAAGCAGTTCGTTCTTAAGCCGAAAGACCTCAGGCCATGAAAATATCTCAACACTTATGGCCAGCCAGTTGAACACGAAAAACAAGACAGGCAGATAGATAAGCCTTGATCGGGTGGATCTATCTCAGGTCCTTCTGGATGTTGCATACATTCGTGGTGTGGCGATGCAGGGTATAATTAGTATGTGCATTTTCTCCTCTACTTATAATGAAATATTTACTATCCGCCCACAGGCAATGAAATATATGATGCACTGTACATATAATCCACTGGAATTTCTTATCGCTTCAAAACAAGTGATATGAATGATATGATATGATAACATATTCGCTATCTATCGCAGTACCGTAAACAAAATTGTTATTCAAGTATTATTAGAAAGCTATGGATGAGGCTCGCACAGGTAAACGCAATAACATGCCAAGAAGGGAAGAGATGACAATGATAGGTTTTAGTTTTCAGATCCACTAGTTATGTCTTTACGTCCATTTCGATGTTTCGATATATATTGATTGACGTTGTTTAAAGCGTGGAAAAAATCCGCTGACACGTTTCCCGAGTCCTTAAGAAAGTGACTTGGGGAGAAACATGATTGATTGCTTCCATTATTATTACTATTGTTATGAAGCATCGAAATCAAAATATTATTAACTTGAAAATCAAGGCTGCATTGTCGACAAGGGAGATTTATTTATTTTTTTTTTTTAAAAATATGGCCACCTTGCTGAAAATGACTATCAATAAGATTAGTTTTTCTTTTGTAGATGTCCGCATATTTTCCGATATATTTAAATATTGGTATTTGTATGGACCATGCCTGATCGTAAGAAGTTCATTGCTTTTGATAGACAACGAATTCGCGAACAGATTGGACGATTTACGTTCAAAGAAGCTTTACTCGTAAAAGGTCCAATTTATAAATCGGTCCTTAATGAATTATATCTCGAAGGCTATATATTCATGGCGCAGAGATTTGAGCATTTAATTAGTGTGGAAAAGAGGCTCATCGCAAGATTATATATGAAAAATAAAGTCCAAGAAGCTCCAGACTTGTTCTGGGGCTTAATTGAAAAGGGTAGAGAAGCTGAAAAGTCGTACAAATTCGCCGAATTTGGCGGTAAAAAAGTCTGCTTCTCACTATTGCATCAGTCACTCTTGTTAATTGATCGTCATTGTCCGAAATATCAGTGGCTTTATGGTGAAATGATTGGAATTATTATGATGATAATTAAAGATCAGCATAAAAAAGAAGTTGAATTGCAAGAAATTTTGGCACGCATTTTCTATAGATGTGGTAGGCACTATGCTGAGGTTCAGCAGAAATACGAACAAGCTTGTAACGTTCTAAGAGACGTCTGTGACCTGAGTCTGGGTCAACGTTGGAAGCCAGAATTGAAAGAAGTGGATGGGTATAGATTCGATTCGTTGCACGATGCAGCTTCACGGAAACTTGCCCAAATTTATTTGCTTCGAGGACGCACATTGGCTGCTACCGATATGAAACTGGCCTTAAAATTGGCTCATAAGGCCATATTAGCCATAGTCGAAGGTAAGAATTTTTTATACCTACCTATTCCTTATTTATTTCTTCTTTTTCCTTTCGCTTAAGGTAAATTTCGACGTAACTTGTTATTGTTGTACAATGCGTACATTGAGAAACACGAGTACATGATAGAACTACAACATTATCAGCTGGCTTTAAAGGATATGAAGAAAATGTATCAATCGCTGATGGTCGAAGAGAAGATTGAATTTATGCTCGTCAAATGCAAAGTACTAAAAAATACGGGCGTCTGTCTTTATGCGTAAGATTAATTAATTAATTAATTAATTCGTCCTTTCTTAACTGGGCAAATGTTTTATATATCTATAGACTTAATGACGTACGCAATGCGTTGTTGAAATTACGTCAAGCTTACACCATCGCTCGGAAGTATCATTACGAATTCCTAGAAGGAACGATTTTGCAAGAGATCGGAAAGATATTTACAAATCAAAAGGGTAGACAGGTAGAAGCACGAGAAGTTCTTACGTCAGCCCGTGGAATTTTCTTAGGATTGGATGATGATGTGAATCGGCGTAAAGTCGATTATTTGCTAGCGAATCTAAACGCAATTAATATTACGCCTCTTTTATTAAAGAAATGCACATCCGAAGATTTTTGCGATTTATTCTATTTAAGGCGCTGGAAAACGCGCTGCGAGCCATACTGGGATGCATTTTATCAAGAAATAGAACTTCATCCTGAGGATTTAGTGTCACCGGTCTCGACCGATATAAGCCGAACATCGGCAAACGATAATGAAGTTATGGAAGATGTCGAATATAAAAAGGGTGGCATGAAGTATAGCGTGTATCTGAGTGATGCTGCGCGAGGAGAGAAAAAACGACCTTTATGTTTATTATGGGAGAAAGAATACGATCGAAGAAATATGTTATGGAATGCGTTCAATTTTCGATTTTCAGTCTTTGAAAACTGAATATTTATTTATTATGTGCGTACAATTTATTTTGATAAATATACAAACATTTCAAGATAAAATGTGGAATGTGTTGCGTTAATTGAAAAAAGTTCATAGTCAAGAAAACAAGCTGCGAGAAACGATTTCCTATATGACAAAGAGAGAAATGAATTTTGATTGCACCAATGGTGCAATTGAAGGATGCGTTCCCATGACTTCCAATTATGTGCATTAAGAGCTATTTTCAGCTCTTAATAATTGTCCCCGAAATCAAGAATGTCCCCTTTTTAGCGCATTGTGCATTAAATTATTTTATTGTGGAACAACAGATCATTTTAACAAAGTCATTTCAAGTCTTTTTCCTGCTTCTATCGATATTTAAATGAATTAGTTTAACATTTGCTCCCTCCTTATTTGTTCTATGCGAATCGTATAATAAGAAATTAATGTTTTAAGAGCAGGTAAGTAGGTATTAGTATCTGCAAGTCTCACATGAACCTAAGGCAAGATCGTTCGATTCTTTAAAATCTCACCTTAGTTGAAACATGGTCCTACACGAAAGCCCACTGGCGGCTTTTACCGCATTTTCAAACCAATTCCAATTCCTTCACGTTCGCCAGAAAATCGTTAACTAGAGATTTTGTCAAGTTTTATGTCGACAATATCACTGCGTAAATGTTTGAATATTTGAACCGATCTGTTGAAGCGAGAAGAACTTATAGCTACCTCTTCTTAAGTTATATCTCAGTTAAGCTAGCACCGCCACCTGCACAAACGCGAGCCTAAATTAGAGACGATTTTACCTCTTCATACGTTTTTTAAATATTTAATAATAATATATGCTATAAAAAAGGCGGCACGATAATCGACCTATTTTGTACTTAAAATTAGGTTATGTAGAAATTTAATTAAACTTATTTGTTAAAGCCAATCGCATCGCCCATCGAAGTATTTTACGGTAACATATCGTCTTGATGAGTAAAATTTTTGCCCCCAATCCCGTAAACCACTTTCCAACTGCGTCATAGCCTAC
>KK499848.1:1051286-1106741 GCA_000688715.1 Glossina pallidipes | reverse complement strand
AGCTAGTGAAGCCTATTTAGTCGGCTTATTTGAAGACACAAATTTGTGCGCTATTCATGCTAAACGAGTTACAATTATGCCTAAAGACATTCAATTGGCTCGACGCATTCGTGGAGAACGTGCTTAAGTTATGGCAGGCAAAATAAATGCATTTTATGAAATAATCGGTCCTTTTCAGGACCACAATATTCTTAATAAAAAAGATATAAAATATTTGTCACGAATAAATATGTTAGTCTAAACTTTATACACCTTTTTATTTAAATAAATTTAAAGAAGCTGTATACTGGGAGAAAGAGTTTTTTATTATTTATTTTTTATAAGCCTTACGTATTTACGTATTTTCTCGCTCGGATACTCCTCACCCCTTCACACCTAAAAGAAGAGCGCGTACTTACATTTAAACGAATACACGGGGTACATTGAGTAGGACCTTGTCTTACCTAATGGTCTCTTTTGGCTCATGATATCTACGGGAGACTACGAAGTTGGGTGTGAAGACTACTAAACTACTTTCCTCTCATTTATAATATAAACTATGTTTTATTTCATTTTTTTAATTTATTTTATTACAGGTTATTCATTGCTTAATGTGTTCAAACTCATAATAGCTACAAATCAATCTATTTGGTTCCGACCACATGTGTGTGTGTGTATCTGTATATGCATTTATGTCTGACATATAATCGAAATAAAGCTCTACTATATAACCATAATGAATACTAATTTGAATAGCCACACTTACATGGTATTTTTTATACTTAGTTATTCTCCTAATAAGACATCGTAAAGAGCATCCAGAGTGAACCATAAATGACGTCTAAGAAATGAAGCATCAAATCATCAAACATAAACATTCTTTAATAATATGGCATTAATTCGTTAGGATGTGTAACGTCATGTGATGTGTGTAGTAGAGTAATGTAGTTGGGCGCCACTATTGTGGAACTATTTACCTTTAATTAACCAATGTAATGGTAAGTCTATCTATGTCCCCTTGTATCTACAGCTGTTATCTAAATAAATTTTGCGGCAGTTTTGCAGTGCCACTATAAGAGGAATGGAGGCCTATGAGTCATGCGTACGTATCCTAGCTGAGCTAGCTAGTTCGTGAGATGTGGGAGGAGTTCCATGTCTTTGCTCACGGATTTTCCTAGCACGATTACAATGTACCTGCCGCTTACCGAGTATGCGGACAGCTGAAAGCCTAATGTACCGAATGGGGATCCTCTGTGCCCCCGGAGCGTTTCAATACCCAACTTGCCTGTTGACCTCCCTTTGGCCGCAAAAAAAATTTTGTGGGAGACCCCGAAGACCTCAATTTACCACCCTCTAATTGTAAAAAAAAACTTGGCACGTTTTTATATCATTATTTCGCTCTCCCATTCCTTTCATTAACTTTATTTACATGTTATTATTTATTTTTTTTTTTTTACAACGTATATGTAATATATATTATGTAATTATAATACCAGTAATAGAAATATTTATGCAATATAGAAATATTGTTATGCTGTTTGATGCTTCTGATGCTAAAGATGTTATGTATGTGGTGTTGAACTAGCAACAATGAAAATGGCGTTTTATATGACAGATGCCAGCTATATTTTTCAAATTTTAATGTGATATAGCTCTTATGTATAAATGCAAGTTTTGGATTATACTTGTTTCTTTGCTTACGTCACAAATCAAATGCTACGTGCTTTTTTTTTCGATAATAATTCTGGTATCGTAATTTAATTTTTTTTTTTTTTTTGATTTTATAAAAATTTATATCGAACATAATATGAACGCAAAACAAAAATATTAAGCGTTCTTAAGTACTTTAGTTGTTCTCTAATCTCAAAATCACGACCTTTTATTTAGACACAATCAGCATTTATGCGCTTCAACAACAATAAAACACGTACGCCTTGTTCTTTCTTTTATTTCTTTATAGGGTCCTTGTTCTTTTTTTATGCTTTCATACAATGTTCTTGTTATTGTAAAATTTCACCGATGATTAAATAAGTTATAAAAAATATATTTTCTTCGTATACATAATTCACACTATTTCCATTTTTAGTTTTCGTATTAGCCGTCCGACAAAAATTACTGCAAATAAAATTCTTATTTACAATTTAAGTACTTTTGGAAAAATTTCTTTATTTTGTCTTTCCCCCGCACTACACCTTTTTCCTTTTTTTCAAAAATGGGCTCAAAATATCTAACATCATTAAAGTCTCTCTCGTGCTAGAATCCAACAATCCTGTCAATGCATGGTTGCATTCTTTTTTAAGAAAAAAGGAACAGAAGTAAGACTGCAAAGTTAAAACCTCATGTTGCATTTATCAGGCCTAACTTCGCACATCGATAGGCTCCTTTTAACTCCAATTTGCTGTAGGTGCTTTCCAAGAAATTTGGAAGGAAGATTGACATCAAATTTCTTAGAACATATGTCTTGGGATATTGCGCACCGTATTCATAAGCTCCCAGAAAGCTTCCCAAGTACAAGCATTAGGAAAACACTTTCAATGTGTGTATATCCCTCCTCGAAGACCAACAGCTCTTTTGATTTCAGAGGAAAACCACGACGGCTTGAGGGTCTAACCTTACAAGTCGCCATACGAACATAGTCAACAAATAAAACAAATACATGATGCACTAAATAAGACAATTTCTGATTGACATCAGCAAAGTTCCAGACGTTACTCCAACAAAAGAGACAGCCATTTTTTTTGTAGCCGAATCCCTAACTTAAATTCTTATAGATAACCATAAGCCACTTACCGGTGTTACAATTGGTGGGGATATTTAAGCAGACAAGCATCAGTTCATAATCGGTTATCCCACCTAAGAGAATTTGATCGTAGTGAATAACTGAGGAGCTGTCAGTAATACAAGGAATATCTGACAAGGGCGGTCTGCCACTAAGAGCGTAGCGGATTGGGCATGAGTTGACCTTTCTCAAACCCCAATTTGATGTCAAATCACATAACTGCCCGCACATCGTTCGAGAACATATCAACGTTAAAATCCCTCGTATGCAACGGAGACCTCATCAAACGAAAACTATGTTCAAACAGTTACACTTGTTTGGATTAGATACGTACACAACCGCAATCTTGGCCCTGCCAGAATCTTGAGGAAGGATAAATAATCAGTTTCGATAACGGCACTATAATGGGTCCTGCCGTTCTTGAATATGCCATAGGATCTCACAAACTCAACGTAAACAGTCACCGAGAATGGAATTCTGGCTACGCAATTTATCCAAAAGTTCATCTTTGGTATAATTGAAACAATCCGTCAATCTCAACAGAGGATCAAGCTTATTCGGAGCCTTAACTTCATACTCAGCATGGTAGTATCAATCGCTGCTTTCGCTTTTTCCCTCTCCTCATCGCCATAGGAATCGACCGCAGCGACACCATTGTTGTTGCAGCGCACACCAAAGATTTACAGTTTCTTCGGGTCCATTTTTTATTCAAATCGACCTTCTTGACCTAACTTTTCTGCTTCTTCTTCGGCTTTATTATCAGCGAAGCTTCCGCTTTAATGCCAGGGATCTTCAAGACATCAGCAAAAAACGCTGACCCGGTCAGCTTTCAACGCCTTTCACTTATTACCACATGCACTGCTTTGCTCAACGACATTTTCAATCTTTTTCAACTTTCCTTCAAGCCGGCTCTCAAATCTTTCGACCAAGTCACCTTCTTTGACCTCAGTGATTTCTTATACTCCTTGAACAGAACACCATTCTTCTTAACAATGCTGTAAATCACTTTTAGAGTTGCCAAGTATACCCGTAGGTAGTGAAACATGTTCCAATCTGTTTAGCGCCGCCGCAGCTCAAAAACCCCAATTTATTGCAAAAGTAGGCTTTTTCTTCCTATTTATGGTTTACAAGTGTTCACTAAGAAGATTGTCAGCGCAGATAGGCGGCTTAGATACTCGTCAACTACAACCGACTTGAGCTTTTTTTGTAATTTTAATGATGATATATAATAATGATATAATATATATATATAATTTAACAATACTTATAATTTGTTGCAGTTGTAATGAATATATTTTAAATATAGTGAACAGCAAGATTAGTTGGCTTCGCTTTCCCGCACATATATGCCAAAATTCGCGCGTATCAAGGGCTGTTACGTTATCTTTACACAGGAATAGTTAAAATCACAAAATTCACAAAATTAAATGCGGAGAATACGATAGTCAGAAAAAAATTACACCAAAATAAAAACAACGATAAAAAGATTGTAGAAACCAGATCCAGTGAATGCGAGACTTAATAGATGACATCAGGAGAATCCTTGGGCAGTAGAAATTCAAACATGTTCAGGCTTATGACCTTGAAGACGGCACACGACGACGGCACACGAAGTTTTCACGAGAAATCCATACGCAACGAATTCATACTTACCGTTATGGATAGCTGATGTAGAAAAAAGTGTGGCTTCCCAGTTGAAAGAAATACCTAAGTGCGATAATGAAATAAAGCTGGACTTAATTGACTTGCTATCTTGCTGTTGCTGTGAAATGAAATGCATTATATTGCTGCTGTTCATCAAAGAATCAATAGGGCAGGTATCCGTAACTACTTGCCAGCTGCCATTTGATGAAGTTGACTCTTGACGTTGACGCGTGGCACTAGTGCCGTGTACGGAAACGGGGCTAGTTTTTGACCTACATCAATGAAATATGATACAATTAAAGGAGACTTATCGAATGAGGTTAGCGTAAACTATATAGCGTAACTATATTGGAAACAAAATTTACAAGGTGTATCTCTAGGCACAAACTATTTAAATTTGTATCATTTTAAACTTTAATGGTCCGTCAGGGCATACATAAATGTGACCAAATCGAATAAGGGTAATCCAAAGCCTATTGTATCCCAAACACGTTGGGCTCCGTACTTTGTTTCTTCCGCCTCGCCTAGCATATCGAAACGAATTGCGTCCGATATAGAATTGGTTACATTCAGTTGTACGATGTAAACATAGGCCGTAACCAGTGAATCTGATATGCTGCAGATGTTTCTAGTAAAAAATTCCATACAGCAGGATGAAACCCGTGCCATAGAAACATAAGCAAAACAAAAATGTTGCGGGGAGAATTTTTCTGAGCTTTTGTTTATTTTTATTAGAAAATGTATGGATTTTGGTCATTTTCAGACACAAATGTGTGAATTTTCAAAGAAAGATACACGGATTTTGTTTAGATTCAAAGACAATTTGCACATTTATTAAAAACAACTCTGTGCTAAACATAGGGTACTTATTATAAACCGTGTGGAGGGGAAGATAAGTTCATTAAAATTCATCTTAGAGGTGCACATAGTGAAAATAGAAAAAAATTTCAAATTTTTTTTGAAGTTTTGAGTTTTTCATATAATTTAATAGGAATTCACTTCTTATACTTCTATCCATTCTGCCGCCAACAGTAAAATCACCAACTATGGATGAAATAGTAGCTGACTTTGATGTTAATCTACACGTGCGACTTGACCGCGTGCTGACGAAGTTCACGAACGTCTCTCATCGGAGCTCCATCAACAGCGTCACATTAATGGAGCTCAAAGATGAAATCGTTCGAAGACGTTCATGATTATTTGTCTCAAAATTTTGCGGCGGACCATGTAGCGGTGGACATCCGGCTAACGATCAAAAATTTCGCAGCACTCATGAACGAGCTACTCGAGGCTTACCCTGACGTAACCATAGCGTCTTACAGGGTGAGTCAGGACTCGTTGGAAAGGTTTTTCCACAACATGGCACTGAGCTGCAGGAAGAGGACCAAGTCATCGATAGAAATAACGGCGATGGCGAAAAAACTGAAGACCTATTCGATGGAACGATGGGCAGAAGGATTCAGAGCTGATGACGACTACCTTCTCATCAATGAAATGAGTTACAAGCTCAAAGCGGAGGCTGAAGAAGAGTTTGTACCATTCGGCCTTGATGGGGAGGTATTCAGCGATCTGACCCTCCATCAGATGACCAACAGAGAAGAAGAATACCTGCGGCTGCTCACAGGATACCCAATAGCGCGATACATTAGTGAGCACCTGGGATCCGAAGTGTGTTTGAAGGATCTCCCGCTGGAGGAAGAAGCCTTCTGCAAAGAGGGGAAGGGTGGAAAAGTTGCGAGGGATAAGAGAGACAGCTTGACCCTCTCCTCCATACATCTGAAGCCGGTCTTTCCAACACAAAAGGGTTACCAAGCATTCAGGGAAGCCTACGACGTTTTCCACGCCGCTATACGGCAACATATGGTGGAGCAGAACATCGGCAAGCGCGTGCAGGTGACTGTAGTGGCGCGTCCGCGCGTCCTCTCTTATATAAGGAAGGCGGTTCCAAAAATCGAGATCATGAAGTATCCGCTTACAGCAGCATTAACGACAAGACATTTAAAAGAATTGAATTCGACTTTCGGGAAACAGAAGCAAATACATTAAAGGACCCAGAAATTGATCAACAAAAATTGGAGCCTTCTAAAGTACATACACCAAACATTCACATTAATGTGAAAGCCTTATTGCCGGGTTCGAACTATGGGAAATCGTCAGAATTAAAGGAAGAGAAATATTTAGCTCCAACTGCAAACGAACCCGATAGCTGTAACGCTTCTTAAATCAAATTAGGGCAAAAGGAACCGTGGCCAGGTACGAGCCAGAGCAATTCGGAAGAATCAAAGCAGGCTGTTGAAAAATCGAACAGTAAGGTAGCCTACCATATTACTAAATTTAGTTTGGATAAGAAAGAACAATTCCCGGATAATCAATATTTATTACCAGCAAAGCTATGAATAGCCTTTAATGGCTGAGCAAGAAGCCAATGAAGACGTTTGAGGAAACAGTGCAAGTGATAGTAAAATAGAACTACCACACAGCGAGACCATGTCTGAAGAAACTTCACCAATCAGTAAAGGAAAAACTGTCAAAATTGACGAACGAAGAAATAACGATTTCGAATGTCTATTCACTTCACATACTGTCAAGAGAGTCTTTAGATTTATTTGAATATATATTCGCCGAGACGAAACAACCGAACAAATTAACATTTGCTGATGTAATGCCTGCAGTGTCTGTAAAAGAAACGATTTCAGCGAACAATAATGGAAATGATTTATTAAGCGCAAGCGTTATTGTTGACAGCAGCAGCTAAACCAATCCAAAGCAATTGTTACCAAATCCACTAATTTATTTGATGATTCTGAAAGTGATGACGGTTTGCTAATAACAAAAAATCCTTTCTTTCAACAATGAGTGACAGTAAAGCTAAGCAAGCAGATGAAACCAATGCAAATGTTAAAACCACCGATTATATGGGAACTGTCTTTTGCTCAAAATAAGAATATGTCGTCGTTATTCTATGGAGATGACGATCTATCCCTTAAAACAAATCGAGCAAAATCCACGATGAGGCAGAAATCGCAGGATTTATTCGTTAATGACGATGAGAATGATGACGATACCTTCTTTTTTAAAACGAAACAAGCAAAGCTATCGTGGCGACCAAAATCAAAAAATTTACTCGATAACGGTTCTGATGGTTATGACGGTGATGACCTGTTTAGGTAATACGTTGAAAAGGAGAGGTAAGTATTGATTTTATGCACAAATCTATAGCAAAGTCGTATAAATTCGAAATCAAAAATGGTTCGAGGGAAAGATTTCGTCGTGCAATGTTAAGGTTATGCCTGATATCTGTGATTGCCACATGTAAAGCCATGACTCTCCTCGATCGGCAAAAATGGTAACGGACCGAAAGCAACTACAATTATCGAAGAAATAAAAATTTCTATTAAAAAATTTCGGAGATTGCTTTGGGTCTACACTTCCGCTTATGGACCCTGCTTTGTAGAGTTTGCAAAAAAGTGGACCGCATTGAAAATACATATCGGTAAATACATATCGTGCTCCAATAGATATTTTTGAGAAACGCATGCACCAATTTTTTTTAATATAATTACCTGCTCGTTGCAGTCTAGTATTAACTGACGATTTAGAGTCACATTCCAAACACCATCAATACTAATGGGAATATTATGAATCTGGGGTATAAAATAGGAAGCAGCTTATGCCAGAGGAATAGCAAAAATCAATCCAATAAATATTAATTTACGAAGTTTCTGTAAACGTGAACATTCAACAATCTTCTAACACACATAAGCATCAACGCGAAACACACCGTAACATTATATATAAGCGGGGCTTACATTTATTTATTATTATTATTGTAAATAATTTTGTTTACTTTTATTAAAAAATATGTGTATTTTGTTCATTTTCAGAAAAAAACGGGTTGATTTTTTGTAATTTTCAGACACAGATGGGTTGATTTTGCTTAGATTCAAAGAAAAATTTGTTGTTAATGGGTATTAACATCCCAGAATTAACATGATATTAAAAACAACTCTATGCTGAACATATGGTATTTGCATCAATTCGCACCCCCTAAATCCAAGTACTTGAAAAGAGAAACTGATAATAGAAAAAATTTGTGATAAGAATGGCTGCCGAAATAAAGCCTGCCCGAAGAAACAATGATCGCTTTAGCAACAGAAAGCCTGAATTATTAAGTAAACTAGAAGGGAGCGGTGATGATATCAATGCCACCATATTAATACCTTGTGAAAATGGAGTAATCAGCGTATCAGACGATAATTAAGTGATGATGTCAACATCCGTAAACTCTCTTCACTTCACTTATCGTATTCTGAGTTATTTGTTATCGAATAAATTGCAAAATATTGCCGAAAACAAACGCAATTACGCGCCGTTAAATTTAATTTGACCTCCGCTACTTCCACTACTGGTGAAGGTTTCAAAGGTTTTTGATTTTGTCTATTTGTTAACACAATAAATCAAAGCCTGTGCAGGGAACAAAGTTACTTTGGGAGCGACCATTATCAAAAGTGGAATAGGACCCACACTTATTTCCATGGTAAATGGTTGAAAAAGTGGTGCGAACCGAACCATTGTTAACAGCGTTCGTCCTCAGGCCAAGATATGTCGTTGTATCAAATTTCCTCAAAACATCTCAAAAACACAAGAGAACAAGGCAGACCACAAGTGGTATAGGGTATAAAAAGGAAGCACTCCCATTTCGTAGTAGCTCTTAATTTTGTTTTGATTTCTTTTATCGCGCTATACAAACAATAGTCAAATTCTGCGCATCAAGTTTCGTGATTGTAAGAGTAAGCAGTAAAATTTGTACTACTTCTGCTTTAGTGCTTGGTGCATGACTTTTTTTGGTATTTAAGAACTTAATATTTGCCTGCAACGGTAGACGTGTACGTAAATCGAATAGGCATTCCATGTATACATATATCTTATTCATAAGTCGAACATCTCTGGCTGTTGCGAACGAAATAGCAAACATAGTTTCGGGTCGCTGAAAATAATAATGTAAAATAATTATGTACGCGTTAGGATGAATTCATCCACCAGAACAAATGCACAGCCAGATAATTATGTTATGTGTCGTGGACAAAGTGAAACGTTTGCTTACCTGTGTCGAATTGGACGCGGCGCCTTGCAATTGGAAACGAATGGTTTTAGGTGAGTTTTATCTGCAAATGTATGAAGATCGAGTCTGTGTTTGTTTACAATTGAGAAATTTATATTTATTGAAAGCAACTCTATGACCTCTCCACTCTTCACACATAGCATTTTTTTTATAAGCCATCTAAGGGTTTTATGTAAAATTTCACAAAACAAAGGAGAAGTTGTGCAAATTGAAAAAATTCTGCAGTGAGACAAAGCAATCCCGCTCGTCTATTCTTACGTATTTGACGTATTTGTTAAAGCTTGCACTGAAGCCTGAAATGCTTTCTGTGACCAAAAGCTTTGCAACACGAAGAATTAGGACAATGCAGGGCTGTACATAGATTTAAAAAACCGTCATCGCTCCACATATGTAATTCACCCACACCTTGAACGAGATAATTAAGAAAGTACTTACCGTTGAATCCACGAAGACATTCAAGTCCTTTTCATTTATGTTCTCATTAAATTTGCAGAATAGAAAAACTTCGAGCTTATATTTTTAACAAATTTATTTATCTTACGAACGTCATATAATAAAATAAAAAAAGAACTGGAAGTTTCATAAAATATAAATACTTTTATTAGAATTTTCATAAGAATTACAAATTTTAGTTTTTCTTTTTCCCACAAAGAACGTAGACAATTACTTATATGCATTAGCGGTTAAAATTCCATTTTTTATCTTTTCAATTAAATGTTAAGGTTTAAGTGTTTCCTAGCTTTCCTTCTTTTATGACAATACCTAGATTTGGCTTCATGTATAACCGATATATCGGACGCAAGTATTTAAAACAAGAGGCAAACATCACCTTGACGGCGCACATCACGGTCATCGTTCCTCCGTAACTTATGTGTAGGGAAATTGATTTCAGAAAAGTTGGAACAAGACGATTTCGTTCGCACACGTCCACTTGCGCTTTTATTGTACGAAGTGTAATGAAGATTCTGCTGGTTAGTAGAACTGTTAGCTGTATTATTCACTGAAGCTGCACATGGCAACGGCACATGGCAACGGTTCCTCCTCGACCGAATTATGAGACGAAGGGGAAGAGCCTACAAAAGTATTGCGTCTCCGACCGAAAATCGGCAAATAGGACGTATACGCTGTCAGCTTTGAAATTCTGAAGGAGACATTGAAAAGCCATTTGCAGACCTCTGCAAATCCATTTGCAAAACAATCTCCTCCAAATCGCTATACACTCAAATACATTTTTTTTCCCTTCTATTGTAAACAAACGTGGACTTTTAAAAAAGTTTATATGCAAAAACATACAAAATAGGAAAATATATAAAAGGAAAAAATTTTTTTTAAAGAAAAATATATGCTGCGTTATAATTTGTTTTTAAATATCGTTTAGAGAAGTGGTTCACTCAAATACAAAAATTTGCATACGAAGCTTTTTTCAAGAAATCTGCTAACAAAAAAAGGTAAATATCTTTAGCAACAATTATTTAGTAATCCTCGTTAGTCCTCGTTTGTTTACAACACAAGGGAAAAAAAATGTATTTGAGTGTACTGCGAATTGGAATCTAGGTATTCTTGACATCAACAGCATAACATGCAACATTATTTTTTGAGCATAGCATCAACTGCGTTGGACTTAGCATCGACTGTGTTCTTATCACTGACATAGATCGAGCTCCTAATTCTGGCTGATCGGCTATTTCCATTTGCCCGGTAGCAAAGCACTTACAACAGAACATGCTGTAAACACACCATCATCATCGTACCCGTCGTTTTAAGCAGCGCAACAACAGTAGCGAACAAAAAAAACTTACCTAATGCATAGAGACCGAATAGGGTATACGTTAATTCGCAATTCGCGTCCATTGCATATCCCACAAGAAATGTACCGGTGATCATACCAGAACGACCAATTAAAATACATAAGCACACAGCCTTACCTCTAAATAAATAACATATAATATATATTTGAAAAGAATATGATTAGGTAATACCTCAAGTCAGCTGAAGTGAATTCAATTACAATGCCGCTAACTAAAGCTATTAGGCAATTTGGTATTGCAAGGAAGATTGTAAAAATAACGGAAGTAGCGGTTTCATGGGCGAGCCAGGGTAGTACGCTGCCAAAAAGAAAGTATAATATTTGAAGAGCAACTACGACGATTTTAGGCGATATATTTCTTAACAGCAGGGCGACCCCATTGAACATTATTAAGTACGTCGCAACCAGCAACATGGAATCGCGGAAACTCTGAAGAGTTACCTGGCAGCCATCGAGTTCGCTGTAGAATTCCTTGAATCTGCGCATATTCTCGCAAATTGTGTATAATTCGAGATCCTCATCTATGCGACGATTGCGTAAGTCAGTAAACCATATACCCAGACCATCGCCGCTTATGAGATAAATCAAAATTGGAGAGAACAAAATAGTAGATGTTCAGGCCTGGCATTGTTATATGTACGTATAAAAAATAATCGGGAGACTTACAGGAAAAATAGACCGGACATAACCACGCAACAACTCAAGAATGGCACTACCTAAGATTTTTTAAAAAGTGGTCTGCCTTGATTCATTAATTCCACACAAGTTTGTTTATCAACAATTCGATAGCCTGGACAGCTAAGGTCTTCTGGTTCGACTTCCCAATCCAGCTCTTTCCATTTGTTCACTCGATATATCCATTTTACCACTTTAATGCATTTCTGCTTACGCTGGGTGCATAGGAGAATCTCCGGACTTTCCGGTAGACCAGCTATACTAAAAATCATCAAAAAAGTAGAAGAAAAAAATGCGTTAGCGTAGCAAACGTAACTACTTTAGGAGGAACAATAAATAAAAATAATGAATAAAAATTTTAGGAGGGCATAGACAGAAAGCACTTCACAACATTGTCTTTAGCGAGTAAAAGAGAAGGAAGAGGAGAAATTATATAAAGGTAGCTTATGACGTTACGTTATTATCAATTTGGAATGTGACTTTGAGCGGGAAGACATAAAAATTCGTTCCGTAAGATATCCGCAAGTTACATTCGAATGTTACAAAGAAATCTTACAAAATCATATTTCATCGTACTGTTCTTTCTTTTCAATCAGATAAGTTACAAAAGGCCAACACAAAATCTCATGGCAATGAATAGAAGGAAAGTTGGCATTAATGCGGATATTAATGAAACACTGGCACTAACTGAGGTTGATAGCAATAAAACCCAGCGGCGGCCGTAGCTGTCAGCTAAAACGGCCCAAAAATATAAAGACACAACAACACCTGCAAGTAAACCAATAGGCAATTTTCCGTTGATAAGAAATGATGTAAGAGGTAGGAGTTAGCATCAGTAAGATATACCCATAAAAGCTGAGCAGTGTAAAGCCGTCATTTTTATCTGATTCGTTTTCAAGTCACATTGAGAAGTCGGTGCCATGATCGCCATTTCCATAAGTTCAACCGTAACGGCCATGACTAGAAAGCCACTTGTTAGCGACGGCCATACTTGAGCGAAACCAAAGCCTTGTAAATAATGGAAGTATATACAAGTTATTTCAAAAGGATCACATTAGATCACATTTCTGCTGACCTGTCTCGTTCATCATTTCCATATAATTTTCGAAGCCTTCATCACAGCCTGTTATAACCGTTTTGCCGATTTGAAAGTTTTCCAACTTTTCATGAAAAATTTACACAAATAAAAGAAAAAATCGTACTCAAAACATTTTATATTTTACGTATAGTTAGAATGCAATAGGAAAAGATATCGAGATGAAAGCGAAAAAATTGAGTGTATGTCTATGACATTAGAAACAAAAACTACACATTTTTGTCGGATTGTTTCATTTTACTCGTTTGTCAATAGCAAAAGTTATGCTTTTTTATGCATCCTTGGTAAACCGTGCATTTAGCGGGAAGATTGCATTAGATGAACAACGGCTTGATGAGATATCTTGGCGGCAGCTGTCTGCAATTAAGTACGACTGTAAGTAGAACATATTTCGCGTATAAGTGTTGAATGGTTTGCTTGTTGTTACGCCGAGTTTTGACAAGCAATTACACATATATACATGTATTTGCATGATTACATATAATTATGAATACAATCCGTAACAAGAATACGCTTAATTAACGTAACTTTTATCTTCGGTAACAGTAACAAATACCTGAACAACTGTTGAACTGTTGGTTGGGTCGGTTTAAAGTGAGATTAAATAAAACACTAGACGTAAAGATTGTCGTTGCAATAAATTAACAAAAAGTTATTGTCTTGGAATTAGTGGAGCGTTGAATAGAAATTAACTTTCGGAATTACGTTTCATCCTCCGATATCGTCTTTTTATCGTTCGACTTCCATCTTTGTCTATCTGTTGGTCAGACGCTTTAATATATATATGAACATGTTTCTTAACATGGTTCTTACCATGCAATTTTCTGTTCAGTATATAGTTCAGTTTCATATGTCACTACTTTTTGCCAAACATCGCGTACACAGTGTTGACTACGCTTTCTTCTGTATTTCCCGGAAAGCGTTTGATTTGAAAACGTCGATGGAAATTCTGGAGTCTCATTGCTATTTCGTCGCCTTAGTGAGCTACGAAATACTGATGGGGGAGCATATTTGCGGCCATTGAAGGTTAGGGAAGTATTTTGCGAAGGAGCCACATGCCTTTTTTCGTTTCGCAAAGGGATCTTGATTATTAAGGCAACGCGGCAGCTGGTGTCGTGGTGTCGGTTAGACATTTCACACAATTCAGGCTGTTGTCCACATAGAAAGTGTGATGTGCGTGTGTGTGTATATGAAGGATTTGCAAAAATCGAACGAACTATTTGGTAGTAATATACTGAATTAATATTTATGCAATAATTGTTTATAGATAATAAGAAAAACTAAATTTCTACGTGTGTGATGTATGCGTATAAACAAGCGTGTACACGCAAATATGCATTTGCTTGTAAAAGTTTACAACGTAAAGGGCCACTTCTTTGGGTGTAGATTCACAGGTGAATAGTACATGTTCACTAACGTAAGCAGATGGATGGTAAAGGTCCACTGAGTATTATTAATCCTTCAAATAAGCAGGGAAATGTTGTGTCACCAGCGGTAACAGAAAAATGAAAAAATTCCATATCTATGTCCGCACTGTGATAAGGGTTTTAAGTGGAAGCAGGGTCTCAATACACATTTACTAGTGCATAATAATGAAAAGCTTATGCTCCGTAGGCTTTCTTTAGCAACCGACGAGTTTCAGCAATAGTCTTGTTGAAGACGTGATAATGGAGTAATACTTCTCGTAAATGTTGTTTCGATGGCTCGAAATCGCACATTTTGAATTTTGCAAAGAATTTGTTGATGAAAGTTAGCAAATGCTGAATGCAAGCGGCAATTGTAATTCCGCAGCAAATGTAACCAATCGTACGCTTGAAATGCCTGATAGGTGTGGAGAGATAGACTATCGAAGAAGAAGGAAAGCTCGATATACATAAGCGCACATTTAAACGTGCTCTTGCGCGTAAAAAAAGGTAAACTCAGCGAAACTCATTCCACGAATGCCTTGTCCTGTTATTTTTCCTCCTCTCTTTTGTCAAGAGATATTTTATTTTAGGAAAGCATATATTTTGCAAAGAGAGAGAGAGCGAGAGACGGCGAAATTGGAGTACATTTATATTCTGTTTATTTTACTTTCTTTTGTCTTAGGTATAATAAATTATTTGTTTTTAAAAAAAAGAAGAAAAATTTAATACCGTTAAGAAATATATTAATATACATAACGGTATTAAATTTAAAAAATGCGCATTAAATTTTTTCTATGCAGACGTAAATAAAATAAGAAAAAAAAGGCGAATAAATAAAAACCGCAACACAACCGCAATAGAGATAATTTTAATTGTAAAAAAAAGAACAAGTACATAACGAATTTTGTGCACGTTTATCTTTGACTCAAATTAATCCACTTTAAACAGTGTTTGCCTATAAAGGGATTTCTCTTTTCCAGATTAAGTATTCAACTATAATTTGCTGCTTGTCGCATTTAGGGACAATTCTGTGAAATTGTTTAGAATTACAGATCACAGACATAGAAAGCGCCGAAGAGCGCGATAGCGTGAACTTTGGCCGGTGCAGTTTGTTAAAGCAAATCTCAATAGTTTCTTTGTTTGTTTTCTTATTTGGCTACCTAGAGAGAATATTCACGTAGTTTAGAAATGACGCTTTTTAATAACGTAGATCATCCTAGTTCCAAATAGCGGGACGTACAAATGTGATCGTGGATGGTGGTTTCGCACTTTTATAACAATCAATGAAGGTTTGCTGTGCCTGGATAAAAATTACGTATGTGATTTATGGACAAAGAGACAAATTTTAAATTGCAACCACTCTCGCGACTTGCCCTGTAACAGAAGAATTTTTGCCATCGGCTCCTGTTTGTTATCTTGTCCAGCGCAAGTTTGTGAGTAATATAGTCGTCTTCATTGGTTCGTCAATTATGCGTTTTGCATAATCTTAGAATCGCGTAAAATCAAATATTGAAACTTACGTGCATTGCATCAAGCTGTTGCATGTAACGATCTAACTCTAGGTACGTTTACTCATATAAAATTTGAAATTATTGCGATTATTTACGGGATAAACGTGAAGAGTTTGCGAATTATTGAAATAGAAAATATTTAAGGCGCACGTCCGTTGGCTCTTTTTTGTTTTACATGAACAGAATGATCGTTGATTTTCACTATACATATGTAGATGCTAGTTTGAAATGAATTTAGGTGTTAAGATTATCGGAGTACTATTACACTTGTGTTGTGGGTCTATTACACTTGTGTTTGTGTCTTGTCTATACCTCCTTTGAAAGTTCGGCTTTCGAGCTATGCAGTAGACAGTAAAGCCATCTAACGCACATAGCACGTGAGTGAAAATAGCATTTATTTCAAACCGTTCCTACGAATATTGTAAGCTGCATATTACATCCATTAGAAGAAAGCTTAAGGTCGCGACTATCTTTTGTTTGCGAAAAATTTAAAGAAAGTCGTTATACTATAACACCTTTAATATCTAACTACTTTTTACGACACTCGTTTCAAAATCGAAATTATTTACGTTTAACATATGAATATAAATGCAATGAACGTATCCGTTGAAACTATTCAGATTAATCTAAACTGAAATGCTGAAGAATTTGTGGCAATAGCTTGTAAAGCATTTGAAATTATAAAAGCAACGAAATTAGTTTTAAAAACAATTTTGAAAGGGGTAAGCATTATATGTAAGGTTGGAAAGGTGGTGTGATGATTGCGATTGATACTATGGAAGGGAGTGAAAAGACAAAAAGCATTGAGTTGATGTTACTACGCGAGAGACGTTTTACAGTCCACAAGGAAGAAAAACAATTATGTGCTAAACACCGGATAAAGAAAACGCGAAAAATACAATCATGTAAAAATTTGCAGCAAGGAAGCCTAGAAAGTAAACATCAATTGTTAACATTCGAAGCAATTGCAATAATATAAGTGAACACAAACACTTTTCGACGCAACGCTGTAGAGAACCTCAACCCTTGGAATTTTTAAGCGCATTTGAAAGTAATCTCGCATCGCTGAAACCATATAATGATTTTAGTGAAACTGAATTTTTGCGTTGCTATACAACTGTGACGCGACGATGTACCTTAACGCGACTCTTTGCTGTACTGCTTTTGATATCAGCGCGTGGCCACTCAATGCAAATGACACGGGACCGCTCAATAACTACCGTTACGCTAACTATGTTAGCTATACTAGCAACGCCTTCCACTCACGTTTTACCTGCTTCAACGTATGAGCCCGTTTTAAGTTATTCGTAGCGTAGATTCTACAATCAATTCAGTAATACCGAGGCTATGGTTATAGACGATATCGATGTGCATAGCAATGAACAGCAATTGTTGGCCTATTACAAGCAGGCACGTCAACAGCACCTAGTGAAAAAACAAGAAAACTTCCGTTATCGTCCACGAGATCAGGACAATTCTTTGTTTAGTGATCATATAGAAGTGAAAGGGAATCGCACAGTTAAGATAAACGCGACAAAGCGTTCAGCAGCCGTTAAGCCTGCAAATCCTTATGTAGCAGCAACAAATTTTACGAGTACAAGTACAAACACTACTACAGGTATTTCGACGACACTTGCTGACACTTGCCTCCGATAATTGCTGAAGAAAAATGTGAAGCCAAAACTTTGGATGAAATACCAGACGAACCGGTAAATTAGAAAATTCACAAATAAGTACATTTTAGCCAAGTGAATAATAATAGTAATAACATACCGTTTCAGTATTACGATTTTAGGGATATAGCCGAGGACGCCGCTCGTCAATTTACTGAATTTTTAGCGAATAAATTTCCGTCTGTTCCGCCTGCTATAATAACTGATCAAATTCGCGACGAGGTAAGGCGTCGAGCTAACGCCATTGCCAGCTATGCCTTAAGTGAAGACGACAATCTATTGGCGTTCGCTTTAGCAGCGCCAAGCATACACACGGTTGTGGTTAAATTTAGAGATAATGTTACGGTAATAGAAGGCACACAAATTGCATTTGTGGTTGTATGTGATTTAAAATTTTTTTTTCATAATTATTAGATACCACCGGAGCAGATACGTAATCGGATGGATTTTTAGGTTCCTATGAGCGCACGCACTTTAAAGTCGGTAAAATCTGCGATTGAAAACATGCATACGGTTAGGCTGTCAAGAAATTACCCGATGGGGTCGTGTTGTTGTATGACTATGTGCATCTCCTGCGCAGTTTGAAAGAAAAATTCGAAAAAGGAAAAAAATTCGACGGGGGAATATTTACAAAGCTCCACAAAAAATGCGAACAGACGAGTATATTTTGGACCCAAAGAGGCGCCACTTTAATTTATCAATCAGAGGATTGCTTCAGAATATGTCCACTGTTTTCACGACTCCACGCTTGCCATCCTGGAAGGGGCAATTAATGAAGACGTGTTTAACGACGACACCGTAATTGCGGAGACCATATTCGAAATCGAAAGGTAATTCAAATTTAGAATTTTTAGATATTAGAGAAGCAAACTGTGAATTCAAGTCAAATTTCTTTTCCAATTTTATTAGAGCCTTCCCATCTATGCAATATTTCATCATAATATGTTACTTTGACGAGAAATTTCGGACCCAATGGCATTTTCTCCTTCATAACTCCTTTTGTATAATTGAATCCAAGGGTTTTTTTCCTCATTACCGAACGATTGTTTTATCATGACACAAACATGCACACGTTAGGCAAATAAAAATAATAAATAACAATAAAACTATTAATTATATGTAAACAAAAAAAACAAAAAAAAGAAAGTAAAAATATCAAATTCAGCCTCTATACGAATGTTATTAAAAAAATAATCAGGAGATTATAGATAATTACTAGAAATTTCATAAACAGCGAAACAAGATTTTTTACTTTGTATGCTCTGATTTAAACAATTATTAAGATATTCATATACATGAATGAAAAATAAAAAAATAAAAGACGTAGTTATATGTAGTTTGTGTATAAATACAAGTGTATTTACTCTTTTAATTAGGTTACTGCAAATCTATAAAAGCAGACGTATTACCTGAGACATAACTGCCTCGTTAAGTGACTTCAAAAGAAGCAAGGCGTGTACCCCTCTGAAAGGACTTAATTGGTGGACAAATCTCTTTTATCTCTATAAAACATTTGATTTGGAAGCTTGTAAATATTATGCATACGGGCTGCAGTGAAGTACTTTTTGCAGTTTTACAAAAACTTGACGCCTGACTGCGTCTTTCGATGCTTTGAACATGTGTTCTATCCAACGATAATCACTATGTATTCTCATGGCCAAAACACCAAGGATTACTGATTCTTCTAGAATGACCCCACCAAAGATGAAACATCATTCGTCATTTTCTCTCTGCGTTAAGAGAGACATGTTTCGGCAGCATTACAGTTTACCCTGTTAGCTGGACCCTTGTCTCTGTTATTTTTATGGAATCTCGATTTAGCTGGCGAAGTACCTGGAAACAATGAGAACGGAAACGTTTCATTTTATTTTGAGTTATACATAATTCCTCAAGGAAGCTCCTAATCAATTCATGGTTGTTTTCTTGGAAACATAGTCTTGCAAGCAGGCATGATCTGCGTGAAGAAACAGTTGAAATAAGAAAATATGATAAATCAGAGCAGAGTTGCTTGTAATAAATGAGAAATATGTGAGAAAAAATGGCAGCGTCAGATAATAAGTTCTGGCTTCTCTGTTAAAAATAGATAATACATTCTCGATAACTGTTAGGAACTTGCTAACCTGTTAAAAAAGATAATACATTCTCGCTAAACTGTTAAGAACTTGCTGACCTGTTCTTGCTTAACTTGCCAAGCATATGTTTGTTTATTTTTGTTTGTGTTTATTTATTATTGTTTTTTCGACGTCACGCTAATTATAAATATAAAAATATATATAAAATATAGTAGCAAAGGCAAATTTCATAACCGCTCGTAGATAAGTAAAATTTAAAAATTTTAGTTAAGAAATTCTTATTGTTTTGTTAATACGATTATACCTATGCGTTGAGCGTTCTGCTCCTCTCTGATGGTGGGTTCGAATCCCACTTCTGATAAAGAGTTTTTTTTATAAAACTAAACACATTTTTTTTTATTTAGAATAAATGTCAAGAATAAAATAGAAATCCGGACTTTCGTAAAAATGTGTCTGTCACGTACTAACTTTCATCTTTTCCTTTGTCACACGTTCGACTTCTACATTGTGGTTCTTTCATCTTTTGTTTACTTTAAAACATATATGTATTTTTTCTCATACACATTCTGTCTGCTTTTTCTTCATTTTTAGAGTCTTGAGTTTGATTTTGCAAATTTCAGAAACCGTAAGTTCAATTTTTACAAATTTGAGAAACCATAAATTCAATTTTTAGCACTTGTGGCATCACAATTACAAATTTGAGAAACCGTGACTTCAATTTTTACAAATTCTGCGAGAGAATGTTTATATGAGAAGAAATCATATGTATTTTTTCTCATCAAATCATATGTACTTTTTCTCATACACATTCGTACAACTTCATTTCTCAAATATTTTTATACCTTACGTTTGGGTGCGTGAGTAATGGAAATGTATATGAACTAACAGATTCAGATTAACTCAAATTCGAAAGCAAAGCGTCATGTTTTGAATACACAGCGTCTGGATGAAAAGACACACACAAACACTGTGCAAACAATAACAAACACAAAATTATTGGTTTTCGTTGCAGTGTTAATCTGCCTTGGAAGCGGATGACCAATTTATCTATGGTCAAAAGTATTATTCGCAGCCGTTTCCTCTTATTTCGCAGAGATGTTTCAACGTGGATAGTGCAAAAAGGCTGCCAAGAAACAATTCCATAATTCACCTTCATATTGATGATATAGAGAAAGTGAAGAACGAAAAATTATGTTTATAGGAGTCGAGGCCACTGCTTACATTCACGTTCTTGTACGCTTCCAAGGCGTTTGCGGTGCAATCTTCAACTGATCCAAATTCGCTAAAGTTAATAGCTATGTCAATTTACTGTTATGAGCTAATTTTCACCATAAAATTGTTTAAGAGGGAACATTTTGTATTACTGTACTTTATTATTATACGTATATGTTCAATTATAATAACCAATGGTTTCGGTTACATAAGCGTCAATAAAATAAAAAACGTTATGTAAAAAAATCTTTTTAAATCGGTTTCTAAGTGAGTTAAAAAGGAAATATAAATTTTTTCACAGTTGCTTTTATTTGACTATACATACATAAAAGTTTGGGACGTTTAGAAAAGCTGCAGCGTGACAAGGTATCATGTTTGCGGTAGCACAGATTAATATCAGAAAATGAATGCTCGTTTGTTTCTACCTGATTGCAATGCTTGTGTGTTTCGGATATACATAAATAAATATACAGCTTTATAAATAGATAAATAACTAAAAAAGGACGAAAGGAGGAAAGGATTTATGACGGTTTTGTATATAAAAAATGTTGTTGTCTTTAGTATTTTTGAACAGAAATCGTTTCATTAGCTTGGTGCCTTAGACAAATATTCAAACGTAGCCTGGTAACTCTGGCGATTTGTCCATGTTTTTGATTTATTATTATTTCATCCTCCTCTGGTAGTCGGAATTTTCAGCTGAGCTTAGGAGATACGGTGAAGGCATCTATACAAGGGGTCTGCTATTGGCATCTCTGGACTGGGTAAATTCCATTCCAGTCAATGTTTCTCTTTCTCTTTTCAGTTTTTTTTCAGAAAATATATGAAATTGTTTACAAACCAAGGGAGGTATAACGAATTCAAAAGAAGGTATAGCGAATTCAAAAGAAAACATATGAAATTGTTTACAAATCAATGCGTGTTACGTGAATTTGAGAGAAAAAGAGCTACAGAATGTTTACAAATCAATGCGTGTTACGTGAATTTGAGAGAAAAAGAGCTACAGAACGTTTACAAATCAATGCGTGGTAAATTTTTTTTTCATCGTCATTGTTAAAACTATATAAGAACATGCATTGAAAATCATACGGCTTTTATCCACATAAACAAGAGCACGCACATTGTTTGTTACAAAAAGCAAAAATAAGTGCGATTTATTTGAAATTAAAGTTTTTTTTTATATTTTATTCTTAAATAATTAAAAAAAGCAACTGGTAGTTTTCAATAGGTGTCATAAAGTGTTTGAAAGTGACAGTTTTATGAATTTTCAAGGTACACATCTTTTCTGTTGACATTTTAGTATAATTTGCTACGGTTTACTTTAATGAATTAAATATTGCGTATAAATTACATAACTCAAATAATTAAATTTGGCAATATTTATATATGTATATATTGTATGGTATTATACATATCTATATATCAGTTATTGCACATTGTTATATGCTATTATTACATTATTCAAATATTCTGTTATTTCGTTCTTCTATAAATTCTGTAAGTCTGTTATTCTTCTATCCCTTTATTTTCTTGTTTCATCAAACATGTCGAAGTTAACCGTTCTTAACTATTGCTAAGCAATGTTAAGCATAAATAAAAAGTATTTTTGATAAATTGTTACATGAAGAACCTTTGTTTTATTGAGTAAAAAGTAAGTAAAAAGTTCTACATATTGCACATATGGGGGTGTAACAGCTGCCGCTTTGGCTGCCTAAAATGCGACACAAAACCAAAGTGTGCAGATCGAAAATAAAGACGGTGTTGAAGAGGTCGCCACAAGAAACGAACTCGATACAGTAGCTGAGGAAGAAGAAAAACAATTATCGCTTGAACTTAATTGGACTATAAGTGAATCTTTGCCCGAAGAAAATCGGGGACGGGAAAAGTTCGAAGCGCTTATCACTTTGTTTATGCATTCGTTAGCTGAACGTCAATCGACTAAAGAAGCTATTAAAGACATAACGCACTTTACTTTTGATTTCGTCGTAAGACTTCATACAAAGGCAAAGCAAGTCCTGGCTTGGATCTCATACGCGCTATTGTAAAAGTGTTAAGCGTTGATAAAGGTCTAGCAGAAGAGACCAACGAATTGCGTCGGAATATGTTGCGTTTGGTCGGCATTGGAGAATTTTCCGACTTAGCCGAATGGAAAGATCCTTACCAGAGTTACACCATTGCCGAAGCAATACGCAAAACCCGCAATCATTGCCGGGATGTGGATTTATGTAAGAACAAACAGCGCGCCATGAAAGATGGAACGTAAGTAGCAACAATTTTTAAAAATTCATGGCACTAAAATAGTATATATGAGCGCATAATTTATACAAAACGAATTTTCTTAACGCACCATTTTACACACACAGTCAAAACAAGAATTGGCATATCACTAAGGCCTAAGGCCTTCATTAAAAATTTATGTGTATACACAATATCTAAGATGAACCGGACAACTTTGCAGGCCTCTTCTCATTGTAAGCAAACCGCTAGTCTCACTCCCAAGAGATCAAAGAACGATTTTTCAATGGTCTCTTTATCTAAGCAGCTTGGATTCCGTATATAATTTCATAGAATGGACAGACATTGCAATATGTTTTCGAAGTTGTTTTTCACATTACAACTTTCATGGCTTCTCCTTCAGCTCTATAATGAGTTGACATTTCAGTCTTGATTAATTGAATTGAAAAGAAGATCACTCATACATACGTTCTACTCTCTATCTTTATTAAAAATTATCATTCATATAAACGGGCATATGTATATGTATACAGAACAAATTGTTTATATGCGATAATGAAAATGTAATCAAATACACTTTCAGCAGCAATCAACAACAACTAAGCCGAGAGAAGTGACTATAAGAACTCATCAAAACGTATATTCACCTAGATGTCCGAACGGAAAACAAATCCTCTATATTCACTTTAAATTTTGTGCTGCTCTATCGATCCATTTGAAGACCAAATATTTTGATAATTATTTGTTTTTCATAATTGTACATATCTGAAGGGCAATTCAGATCCGGCTCTAACTTTATATTAGAAAGCTTTAGTGTAATCATCATAACGAAGTGAATTTTCGAATCGCGAACATTCTTTAACGATATTGATCAGCTGCGAAAGCATTAACATTGTTCTTTTTAATCAAAGTGGCAGTCTTAAGAGCAGCACACAACACGCACCAGGTGTTAGTTTAGGTCTTGTTAAGAAAAGAATTATTTTATAGAATTTTCTTCATTTTTCAAAAAAAAGTAAAAAAGAACACAAAGATGAATTCAAATGAAATTTTGATGTCGTATGCTTGTGTGAGATCTCTTTTAATACTCTTCAATATTGCATTTTGGGTAAGATATTTGTTGGAATAGCGTCCTAAAGGATTTTGCATAAGACTTTTCCTTGGTCTTTTTTTCTAGTTGTCCGGTTTATCGCTAATATGGATAGGAGTTTGGCTGCAAACCGATTTTGAAAATTATTTGAAAATCAGCGAAAACTATTCTGACCAAGTCCACGGCATATTAATCATTATGGGTGCAGTTATCATTTTCGTAACGTCTTTAGCCTGTTCTTGCATTGTCAAAATTCAATCATCAATGCTAGCTATTGTAAGCATTACCGGAGGCTAGACACAATTATGATGTTGCTAATGTTTCCCTTTTATCTCTTATTTATTGTGTGCTCAGAACGGCGGTATTTTGATAACAATGTTGTTTTCATTAATTTCATTATCGGTTTATATTTATACATATAAAGATCAAGTGATGGATGGTATAACTGATGGCATTTCGGACGAGATCAACAACTACAACTTTAGTAATTCAACTAATAATGATAATCGCGATAATCTATTGGATATAGTTCAGAAAAATGTGAGTACATCGGTGGATCGATACTATTTTAAGACTGTAGCGAATTGAAAGGTAAAATTCCGTTCCTTAATTCGTCTATAAGAACAAACAAGATAGATAAGACAGATGTTATCGGTCCGTACCAGTAATATGTCACTACTGCTGTCTCTTACATACGAAGCCAAATCTCATTATTCAAAGTGGGCGCGAGTACTTTATTGACAAAAACAACGACAAGTAGGAAAGATATATTCGGCAGAATCTCGCATTTTCGCATTTTGCTCTTAAAATTCTTCTATTTGATACCCATATCGCTGGTATTATTAAGAAAAAATTAATCGCGGTATCTTTCATATCGTTTTAGAATTAACCCATTTTTAGGCAGATAACACATTACCATTAGAAGGCGATGAAACTAATGCGATAGGTCGACTGTTATGTTCCTCAATTTTTAATTCATGCATAGCGGCAGTTAAGTACAATTGTCTATATTCTTGACGAAAACGAGCACCTTCGAAACTTATTCCATAGCAGCCAGCTTTGAACCAAAGCCTTTGCCTTCTCATTATCCGTAGCCAGTATCGCAATTTATATATGTAGCATCTTTGATTTACTCCTTTTTAGCTCGTGAGATTTTTAGGGACGCTGACAACTACTTGCGGTAATTAAAATAGTTTATAAGCAATGAAATTCATAGTACCCCTAGTCAACTCGTTAGTAATATATCCGACAACCTAAGTCCTAGGACTTTTCGACCAATCTAAATATATATTTATAATGCATAAATTAAAAAACTGAAAGAATTTCGACACGACATTCGTAGCAATGGGGTTTAAAAGCAGTAGAAGGTTCGGAAAATTCTATGATTTTGGTGATTGATGTCTCATTCCGACAAATGTTGGGAAACGTATCATCCTTCGGTATAAAAATGTTAAGAAAATCAAATCCGACTTTTAGTCTGAATATTTTATTATTGTGCAAAAATGTTGTGCGTTTACTCCAATTGCTGATGTTGCACTTTAAAACATTCTATTAGAAATGAATGCTAGATCTTCGGCGTTGTATGAGACTTTAATAATACAAAATATCCTCAAGTTGAAAGGATTATTGTTTTTATTATTAAATAAAGTTTAGCGTTTATTGAGGCCAATGTAATATTCTTGCTTGTTCTTAAGGGTACGTGTACAGGGTTCGTAATGGGTAAACAGAACTAAATTTTTTGTTAATTTAGTTGTTGGTGTGATACTGTCACAAATTCATCGACTGACTTCCTTCGAAGTAGAACGAAAGTACATATAAAAAATGATGCTCTAAAAGTTCCAAAGCAGTCATACGATCTTTAGTATCATGTTGAAGACAATGATCAATGAAGTCATGCCCTTCTTGGGAGAGGTTTTCGGGGACTTCGCGTTTTTCTCCCATGCCTATCTTAAACATGATTTGAAAATTGAAATCAAACTATGCCCAAGAAAGCTCAAAGGAAAAAAGATAAAGCGATTCTGAAAAACGATGTTGTACGTTTATTAACCTCGCCAGAAGCCATTTCCACCACCACGCACCCGACCGACCAAATATCGACCGCTCGCCCTTGACCACCGTTATTAGTTTTAGTAAACGTCGCCGGAGCCATATAGGTCATAATCATCAGTACCTGGTTTTTCTAATGAGATCTACGCTTTACACATCACCACATTGCGGAGCTTGTGAAGAAAGATTTTAGGACATTTTCGATAAATTTCCGGTTCAAAGCAGATGAGTGTTCAGCATCTGTGTCATTGCGCGAACGCAAAGGTTCAACACTAACTATATTAACGTCGTGCTTTGAACCCTTATTGAAGTCTTGATGATAACAACTATCTGCATTTTGAGCAACTGAAGAACTGCGCAAGTTGTTTAAAAACTACTTGATGGATGGACGTAAAGTGTGCGTGAGTTGAGCTATGTACAATGATGACATGTTCTGAGTCAATGCGTTGACAATTTTCAATTTCCCGTAAAGCTATACTCTGATCATCTTTGCTATGACAGGTAATACGCTTAAGGGCCGTTACACTGTAACATTTTTGCAATTTCGGGACGAAAAGCTGAACTAAGTGAGTTTAAAAAGATTTTTTTTAAAATCTACTTACTCAGCTCTGCTGGTAGTCTCAACCGCTGTATGAGATACGTCATCAGTCTGAAATTGTACCTTTGCAGCACTCAGAAATATTCCACCTGCTTGATTCTCTGCTGTTTTCAAAAAGCATGAGAAGACTTGATCACCCATCATGTTCTTTACATTGCTTAAATTATTGACACTGACGGCGGCTTTAGTACTTGCTTGTCGTCGATAGCCACAGAAAAGCAAGTCTTAAAATATCCAGAAAAAAATTGTCTGAACTCACTCTCCTCTATGGTATGAAGTCTAGCAGCTAGCGAGTTTTTATTACACCTACTTGCACCAGATATTCTCTGATTCTAATTTGTAACATATACACATGTGTACACATATTTACATTACATTGTAATGCAACATTTAGTTCAGACACATTTCTCATTGTTACCAAATTCAGTGAAGCCATTCTTAGTGTAGGATTTAACAAACTTTTTGACGTGTGTAAGTGCACGTTAGAATACTTGATTAGTTTTGTGCAGATGACATATTGATTTAGTGAGTGTTCAAAATACTTTTAAACATTCGGTCTCGATTGCATAAAATCTCAAAAAAGTGAAAAAAACAGAATTTAATCACTTGTAACTTTGTGTGGGCATGGCGGATGTTTTCAATTTTGCACGTGTAAAGTAGAGTATTTCGTAAAGTAAATGTGGAAAATTTCAGGATTTCAACTTTAATAATTTCCGAGTAACAAGCAAAACCGCTCCATTGCGCGCTTTTGCTCCGACCAATTTGGCCCATTTTCAATACCACCCTGCGTGCAGAAACTTCAAGTATTTCTACCAAATTTGAAGTCGATTTCTTCGCCAGGAGAGTGTCAACAACGCTAATAGACGGACGGACATAGCTAAATTAACACAGGTTCGCACTGATTGAGAATATAAATACTTTATAGGGTCTCTGGGGCTTCCTTTTGAGTGTTAGCATAAATTTTGGAAAAAAACAAAATGAGTATACCCCCATCTGAGAGTGGTGGGTATTATTATAGGACTTATTGCCCTGGCTCATACCCAATCAGTTACACTTAAGATCCTTCCTCTAATCGATTTTATGTCTCCAAACTTCGACAAGTGCGAAAAGAGCATTACACACCTTTCCATTTCCTAGGCAACACTACATATAAACATATTGTTTACATGTTAAGCTGCTCAATACATAAATAATAATAGATAAATGCTAATTTTTTTTTTTTTTTTTGTTTGTGAGGGAAAAATGGATTAGGCCCGTATGTATCGATTTAGACCCATAATCCAGTAACGGTGAAAAAGACGCGTAGGTGCTATGAATTCGATTTTATGGTGCGTGTGTATCACGTTTTTTAGAGTGATTTTCTAATTTAGCAACTTTTCATGATACTTATGCTTGATGAACGTGCGACGTTATGCACCGCAATCATTCCCAACGTTTTTAGTTTAGTGTGGTTGGTTGGTATTCCGGCAGAGAGTGCCCGAGAAATAAATAGATAAATGCTTAGACCAGGAGATTATTGCGAAAGCGGTAACAAAGCAGTTGCTTTTGCAGCCTGATTTTGAAAATTCCCGCTGCATTACTTAAGGAAAAGAAAATTAAAAAGAAATATGTCTGCAAAAATATTTGCTTAATTTATTTATATCAAATTAAAAGAGATCTTCATATTATTGCAAAGTCGACAATAAAGGGCGCTTTCTTGATTTGAAAAGCCTCCAGAAGCGGTTTCAACCGCTGCTAATTTAATTTCTGTTTCATGTGATTTCCTTCTTGGTCCTTGCAAGAAAAGAATTGTTCGCTATAAAAATTTGCAAACCATTTTTCGAAATTAACTCATAACCCAATTAGTTTGACAAGGGGTGAAAGCTGAAGCTTTCCGAATATATTACTTTCATATTACTTTCCTAAAGCCACCGCAGGCTATTGATGCATTACAACGAAATTTATTTACGTACACGTGGAGCTGGAGACTGGGTCTTTTGAGATTGCATCACTTCTACGGTAATGGTGAAGTCGGTGTTAAACTATGTCACAGTTTATTTTAAACCGATTGGCTATTCTTTTTAAAGGTCTATTCCATTCGACTTACTCGAATACTTATTTGTCAAAAGACGCGATGATTGGTTGAAGTGCTTTTCTTTATTGTACCTATTATTATTATTATTATTATATAAATTTAGCCAGAGAACAAATTCTAAGACTAAAGTCTTAAAGCACTAGCATCTAAGGCTTTCGGCTTTTATTTATTTATTTATTTTTTTTTTTTTTATTAATATTATTATTATTTTTATTATTAAAAACTCTACCGCACTTGAGGTTTGAACCCACGACCATTGAATTGCTAGTCGAGACTCTTGCCTACTCGGCCACTCAGGCGGATTTTATTGTACCTAAAACTTTACTATTATTCTATTTTGTATAATTCCTTCAATCATATACTATCCACGATACTCGAAAAAGTTTCCGCAATCAATGAAATTTCGGGTTGGACCATTAGTTATTATTATTTTCTTGGTGTAACATGACTCTTCTTGTTCAAGTGTAAGATGCTTGTTCTTGTTCAACTTGGTGTAAGATGCCTCTTCTTATTCAAGTTGGTGTAAGATGTTTGTTCTAGTTCAAGTTGGTGTAAGATGCCTCTTCTTGTTCAAGTTTTTGTAAGATGCTTGTTCTTGTTCAACTTGGTGTAAGACGCCTCTTCTAGTTCAAGTTGGTGTAAGATGCTTGTTCTTGCTCAACTTGGTGTAAGATGCTTGTTCTTGAGGCTTATATCGTTAAATCTTTCTCATCCTTTCCAAAACTCTTCCACCTTTATTAGCTTGTTTTTTTCCAATTTATTACTTTCTATATAAACATGTACCAATGTGTGGGTTTTGTGAAAATATAAACATATGAAAAAAATCATTACAAGTTATTAAATCGATTGTTTTTATACCCATCACTGAAGGATAGAGCGTTAAATCTATAATTTTCTATTATTTTTGAGTGGTCATCGCTGTCGTAGAACTGGAGATTACATAATTTTTCTTTCTTTTTCCAATTTTAGTTACAATGCTGCGGTAATGAAAGGTTTACAGACTGGCCGCAAGATGCGATACCGAAATCATGTTTTAAAAACTTCAAAGATTACACCTCTGTACCAGACATTAAAAATATTTACGAAACGGTAAACGGGCAAACTATGTGAACTATGTAAAAACAGCGCAATGCTCTAATCTTCTCTCTAATCTTCTCTATACTTACAGGGATGTGCGTACAAATTAAAAAATGTTATAAGTAAAAACTTCACTGCGATAGGTGTAACCACATCAACCATAGCTCTGTTTCCTTTCTTCGGTGCAGTGTTATCGTTTGGCTTATCCTTGATGTACAACAAAGGTGGTTACGAGATGATTGTTTAGACCGCCAAGAAGAAATTCTTTTTTTTACTTATTTAAAATTACTTTAATATTATAATTGATTTTTTATTATTGTTTCTGAGAAATATTCATAGGTTTTTTGTTTCTTTGCATTTGGTTCGTAACTGAAATACAATACAATACAAAACTTGTAAACATCGCGCTTGAAAGCAGGCAACAGAACAGCGTCTACATGGTTGGGGTACGCTTCGCCGTATTTGGATGCAAGAGTTTCGCGTTACTGTTGATAGCATTAAGACTTTTCATTGATATATTATGCGTTGTGTAAAGGGAGTGCGTAGTACTGGTACCAACTGGTGTTCCGGTAACACCATGTGCAGGCCTTAAACCTACGATTAAATATTTTAGTTGTCTTTTCAATAAACTATAAACTGGATATTTACCAATTTTAGTCAAGATTGCATGCCACACACGTTTCTTAAATACGAAAATAAAAAATACAAAAACACCAAGCAGAACGTTAAACGAATCGCTGACCGCCCAGAAAATCATTTTTTTTCGATCGTAGAATATTATGCTTAGCAACTCCAGAAACCAAGTAATACCCATCGCTATAAATAATCTTGTGTTCATAGCAAAACGTTCTTTTTCCATAAAGAAACGCCTCTTTAAGATCGGTTTCGCCCAATTTGAACTTTGCATACGAAAAATTTCACGCTTGACACGATTGCAGTAACGTAACGTCATTACAAATAAAACGAAATTAATTAAGAATAAAATACCTAAAGGTCCTGAGAAAAATAGAAGGTTCGCTGCACTGGGAACATTGTCTGAAATTAGATGAGAATCGTTAGTCGCACTTTCGCTTAAGGTGATTTCCAATTTCACTTTACAGTTAAACCAGCACATGCCATGGCCAAAGTTAGGTCGTAAATTTTCACTTAATAAGTTGGATTTTGTTAAGGTTATCGTTGTGACTGTGATAATTGTCGGCAACCCCCACCCATATACTGAATAAATCAAAAAGCGTTTGTTGTGATCTTTTTCGAAACTGCGCTTATTTCCTCCACTAGACCTGGAAAAAAAAAACAAAATAGAATAAATTTAAATTAGTTCTTAATTTGTTAAAATACTTTCATTTTTTATTAAACCGTCCCTAAGAACCTGTTAAAAAATCATGAATAATGTAGAAAATGCAGTAACAAAGAGAGCAGCGTTTTTAAGAATCAATTTTTCTCAATTTGTCCGCAGCGAAACATGGGTCTAAAGAGGAAAAATATGCTCATCGTTCCATCCTTTTCCTGAAGGAAAATTCTTTCATCGCAGCAGATTCAATGCAAATCCTGCTAATCTAACCGCATTCAAATCCATCCAAATAAATTGCGAAAGAGATCTATCGAAGCGCACCTAATTTTCCACCTCCCCTCCCCCTTTTCAATGATTGTTATTTACCAGCAGTGATTTGAGCCTGATGGCAAGAATTTATATACGTTGTGGGCTTTTTGCACCTTATAAAAATATTGAAAGAAAAATATAATTTTGTTACACTATAATATTGGGTAGGCGTGGTCAATTTTTTTTCATTTTGTCCGGGAATTATAGCATCGCCCATGGAATATATCGGTTCATTTCACTATTAAGTTACAACAAAGGAATTAAAAGAATCGGATATGAGCACATTTCAAGAAAGAGTCAATATTTATTATATCATAATTGATACGATTTAATGAAACGAATCACATTTCCTTCCTAAGTATGTAATGTACGTGTAAATATCTGTACGTGACCGCTTACATTAAAGTTGACACAAAAGTGTTATGCGAAAAGTGTTAATGAAGCAGCCTTTATTTCTTTAGGGTTAGATTAGGTTGTATGTATATTTCAACAAAAGAACACAGCAGTGCAATATGTGCGATAAATAAAGGAGAAGCGATTACAATAACAAGTGCGAAAATATATGTATTCGTTGTAAAGTATCTTTTCAATTGTGGCCATGTCAAGACAGCTTTTATAATAAATCTTTGCATGATGTAATAAGTAAAAGCACTATAGTAAGACACTGCCCATGATTAAATACCCGACACCACTTCGCTTAATACAGTCATTAAAATGACGACTTTTCAAAATGAAGTGTTATGTGGGAAGTGGCCGAAAAAGGGATCGGAACCGAACAATTTCCGTTCGTTGAAAACAACGTATGCTACGATTTGTGTGTTTCTTGCTTATTAGCGAAGGATAGGGGTTTTATGGCCATTGTGTTGGGCGTTTCTGCAAATAGACAGAGGACAGACGGACAGACACAAATATCAAAAATACATAAAATTTACGACATCTTAGAAGAATGTACAAACGGAAGAGCAGTTATAATCCCCTATGCTAACCAAAGTTCCCATTCTTCGCTGGTGGGCACAACTAGTACGGAATTAACGTTTGCCTTGTGTCTATCTAGTACTTCAAGCGAAATTTCAAAAACACCAAAAGTATTTTATCCATCATTATTGACGTGACAATTACCCAACTCCGGGCAAAGTTTATGTCACATTTGATGTTCTAAGAAATGCTTTTTACACCCACCACTGAAGAGTTGCACTGTACGCATTATGTTTTTTTCCATAATGTATCTAACACGTAAAAGGAAACTTCAGAGACCCTATAAAATAGATATATTCTTGATCAGCGTGAAATTCTGAATCGATTAAGCCCTGTCTGTCCGTCTGTCTGTCTGTGTGGTGTTTGTTGTTGGCACTCTCCTGGTCGCTAAAGTGAATATATCGACTTCAAATTTGGTATAAACATCGGAAGGTTTTGCACGCAGGTTAGTGTTGAAAATAGGCCAAAGTGGTCAGAGCAGAAGCCCGACGTTTAGCGTAAAATGAATGCAACCCCGTTTTTCTTGACAACATTTCTGGGGGTTTCGCTCATTACTTAGAAATTATATAAGTTAGAAGGTTGAAATTTTGCACATTTACTTCATGAAGCACTCTACTATTTACGTCCAAACATGGAAAAAACGGTCTAGCCCATGCAAAGTTACAAATGATTGAATTTTATTTATTTCACATTTTTTGATTTTTTATGCTCATTTGTATTACGCCAAAGGGACAGTGGTCAAATGAAGGTACATTATCTGTGTAAAAATGGCTTAATTCTAAAATGAATATGGTAGACACCGCGGCCTAGTGGTTTAATTTTTTCTTAATAATACCGGCGAAATGGGTACCAAATAAAAGAACTTAAAGAGCAGAATGCGAAAAGCTAAGTGTGTGAGCCCAAATCGTCTATTTACACTGCCGCATTTACACTATTGCTTTCATGGTAACTTAAGAATAGTAAGTAAAATAAATTATAAAAAATAATTCGTTATATAAAGTTTGGCCCGCGTCGAATATAACTTTCTTACTATCGCTAGCTGCCTATGCCAATGGTAGCATATCTAAGTCCGATATAGGCAAATACAGCCCGTTTCCTTTTTGGTCCACTTATAATCTCTTCTTCCCATGAAAAGTTGACATGCACAAGCGACATGAACGACTAGCCAATTAAAAAAAAACATTTTGTTCGGACCTTGACCTTTGATTGTCATCTATTAAGTACGTAATATATCAGCTCTAAATTTTATGTTAATCAAAAATATATAACCTTTAGTGTGCTTGCACTCTTCTTAGCCTTACAACTGGAGTGACAAATGTACTGCACTCCCATGCTGCGACGAAGGTTATAAAAATTTGTTCATAAAAGAATGAATGATAAGCTCTTTAATTACTTCAATTTATCTGAAATTTATGCGCAATAATTTATGGAAAAATCGATTCTTGTAAGCAATCAATGTCTAAACAGTGGAGCACAAAACTGTTTCGATCGATGTTACATTTACAACTTTTGGAGGCGATAAGCAAAATAACCCAAACTGGATCTGAATTTTTCAACAATGTAACCTCAACTACGGATTCACCCTTTTTCGCCTATTGAAATAGATTAACATTTAGTTAAATTTTACACAAAAGGAAATCGTAAAAAAGAAGACTTCACTGTTCAAATTTTATCGATAGCAAACCAAATTTTTTTGCACAACAAATTATTGAACATTGCGTACTTACCCAAACGTTTGCCAGATATCAAAGCACATTACGTTCATCCATGAAAAGGCAGCCATTAGACAAAAGTATGTAAAAAACGCTGAAAAGGGAAACAAAGAAAAAAGTTTTCTACTCATTTTGAAGTGAAACTCGGATGAAAACCACTGCAAAAGAAACTTGCTGACGGATACTGACCCTCCTACACGTTAAGTTTTGAAACTTCTTTAATTTCATTTTTCGTAGTTATTTTATCTTTCTGAGGCAACGTTTCTTATCGGGGGTAATCTAAGAAGGATTGACGAACGTGTACATAGACAAGAAACGAGTAAACAAACCGAATCTAAATCTTAACTGAAACTCAGAAATTAAGAGCAAATTGTGCCCGTAAATTTAAGTAGGGGCGGACTTATCACAGAAGGACAAGAATAATTCGACGAGGCGTTTTTCCAAGTGTTACCAATGACAGGACATACTGTTTCTTCCTCATGGTGACGATTATAAAATTAAATTAACAGAATTTATCTTTTAATTTGCTGCGTTATTTGCGAAATAAACACTACTTACCTAAGGCGAAGCAAATATTATTATTTGCCGTTGGCATCAACTGACCCACGGCTATACTAAAATAAGCCATTAAGAGATTACTGATCAAGCAAATCAATATCTTGCCAGGTAAGTTTCGCAATTTAGATATTGACAAATAGACCAGCAAAGTTAGAGCGTAAAACGAACACGATATAAATAATCCGATCACGTATACCTTGAAGCGCAGACGATCGTTACCCACAATTTTGGTATCGAAGCAAAGAAATGTATATAACTGGTTTAAAATACGTTTTAATAATAACATGTTCTCTGAAAAGTCAAGCGTTAAATGAAAATCTCACCTTTTGCATCGCCACAGACGAATTATGTATCTTTTCAATACAGTATTGATTGTTAGAGTATTGTTTAGCGTCCGCCCATACAAACAACGATCCGTCTCGATTGTTTAGATAATGTGCGTCTTCGGGATAAATATCAGGATTTAAGTGATATTTAAGACAATCCAAACTTCGTAAAAGACCAAATACTAGAAAAATAAACCATAAATAAATAAAATTTTATGTTTATGCTTTGGCTGTAGGTATTAATATAGTAACAAACGCAGAGCAATAGTCTAAGCTAGAGATATACAACAGCCCCAACAAAGGGGCTGCTAAAAAAACTTCTCCTGATTCCAATAGTCGCATATAATTTTAGCAAAGTCGTCTAGAATAATGTCAAATGAAATTGCGAATGTTGCATCATCTCGAACTGTTCGTCGACATTGGTGACGTGCCAATCCAACAGGAAGAGTAGCTCGGAAAGATCATTTGCTCAGAACAGTTAATTTGAAGAAACGGAAAGACGGCGCTATAGTCCCTAAAAATTGATACAGACCTAAAGGCGAAGAAATTGTGAAGTGCGAAGTGTATTTCTCTTAAAAAGAAAAGATTTTCTAAAAAATCTATAAAGCACGGCGGAAGAGACCTTATGCTATGGGCTGTTTTCTTGAGAGAGTTTCGATTCAGCACATGTCAGAGAAAACACTATGGGTAGATTTGTATACAAAAACTTGTTAGAAACTGTAAAGTTAATGATTCGAAACATTCATCCAATTTGGTGAACGCTTAGTTCTGGGAGCATCACTTGGATGTCATTGAATGGCCAACCGACTCTCGCGCCGTCAGACCTTTTGAAGATGTTTGGACTGAAGCGGATTAAAGAGGACTAAAGCGTCATGTTCTCTGTAGCAATAAAAAAGAGTTTTGGAAATACATTAAAAAAGTATGGCATAATATTCCTGTAGAGTACACTTACCATAACCCTAAAACCATTTTTAAATACGGACACGTTCCTACTTTATAAATAAATGGTAAATATAATATGTAATAGGAGGAAAATGGAAAAAAATACCCCCATTAACGTAGAACAACGTACACCTATTTTTCAGTCCATATGTTTATACCGTTTGTCAATGTACGTACATGTGTACCTATTTTCGTCTTCTTACTCCAAAACAAAGCTCCGTCCCAGTCATTTAAAATGAATTTTAATAAGGGTCAGCCGATTCAATCCCTACATTCGCACTCAATCGGTAACAAGTAAGAAAATTGTACTCGGTCGTGACCAAATCTTTTACACGCATCATTGTTATTCTCAAAAAGACTGAAAAAAAGGAAAAGAAGAAAACTGTCATATTTTCTATAATATTGGTTGGACGGATAAAAGTGGAAATTTATACGGTGTATGTGTTGATTTTATGAGCAAGAACAACATGTTTTGTTGCACAAGCGTGTCGTGGTTGTAGGCGTGCACCTTAAAAAGTTTGGGTCACTTCCAAATACTTTTGCAGATTTGCAGGCGATCTCTTCATATTCGCGAACGGGAGAATGTTTACCTCACTTGAACACAGACGGACTGCTGGACGGTCAAGTTTAAGTACATTTCGAATTTGAACCTGGTCAAGCTTTTATGTATTTTACGGTTGTTTCTGCGCGCTACAGAGATGTGGAAAAAAAATGAAATTTTGCTCCACTATAATATTGGACGGGCTATTTTTCCATTTTTGTGCAAATACTATAGCATCGCCCGTAGAATATACGTTAAATTTTTGTATATTTATCTGCTATAGCTTACGAGCAATGAGCGAAAACCAATTTTTTTATTCGTTTTGAAAAACAGAGTTGTTCTCAGTTTAGGTAGCGCAGTGTGCGTATTTGGCTCATTTGCAATAGTGACCTGTATGAAAGAAATTCCGGTGTTCCTGTCAAATTTGTAGTCGATTCATTCATTCATTTTTTTGCGTTAGGAGAATGCTTACAACAGACTTCGCATAGAGGGACCGACGGACATACTTAAATCGATTCAGAATTTGATGCTGATCAAGAATATATACACTTTGTGGGGTCCCTGAAGCTTCCTTTGTCCATTATTATCTTAAAAGATCTACCTTAGGTTAAATCTACCATATTCCGGATATATATGTAAAGCAGCTCTTTATCAATTAACCTACGCCGCTTCGCTTGAAAGACGTTTTTTTTTTTTCTTCACCATAAAGCACTGAAGTGATGAAAAAACAATGGTTCTGACTTAATTGACAATAAGAGGTGAGTTTATCTGCTGCGCGTTGCATTCGCTGACAAAAACTTAGCATATCTCTAGTAAGTACTACAGGTAGCAAATTATCTGTCGTCTGATTCGTTGAACATTCAACAACACGAAGAATGATTACACAACAAGCGAAACATATGGCTATGAATTCTAAAATATTCGATGTAAGCCGAATATAATTTTTTCTTTTTTCTAAAAAACCATATGTGGAAGATATTACGCGTTATTCACTCTTACTTTCGTGGATCGTTTTATTTACGTTCCAGTCGCACAAAATTGGAGGCAAATTAATTCGGACGTTTGTATAAATATTATTGTTTGCATTGCGATTTGAACGCACGAACAATAACAACACGCGAAGATTTGTTCTTGTTTTATTTGTTGATATATAATACACAAATGCCAGGAAATTATTTCTGAGAGATATTTTCGAATTTATACGCAACTGTTTACAAAAATACAATTTAATAGTTTGTTTACAAGCAGTACTCATCCAAACTTAAATAGAATAAGCGTTTTATTGCCTAATTATTGGGTACTTGAATTAATTTCTTTCGTTTCACATTTTGTTCAATTTTATATTATTTTGTTTAATTATTTATTTATTTACCCGTATGATTATTGTTCTAAGTTTTCTTTTCGATAACAACTCTCACTCATTGGTTCATTCTTCCTGATTGTCGCACATCGGCACAATCGACAAGGAAACCCGGAGAGAAACGACTGAAAGAAAGGGAAAGGAAGGGAGAAGAAAAACAACTAAAACCTCAAAAACGGTGAATGGAATACATCCGAATACAGAGCGCCCAGAAAAAGCGTATAGTGTTGAAGATGGATGGTCGCGGAAAGTATCACATAAGATGAACTTCCTGAGGAAAGAGAAATAATTACAAACAATAACGGTTCAACAGCGGTCAGTGCAAGGGATCAGCCTCAAATCAAATCTCCTTTCGCCGTGAAATATATTTGTTTCTACATCATTAGCGTTGCTGAGAGCTGGGCTCTCTTTGTCTCGGAAATAGCAAGAAAATAATGGAATTTAATTCATCATCCTCTTGCATTAAAGGGCAGCATTACCAGAAACAAGGTAATTTTACTAAATTTATATTTAAAAAATATGAAAAATTTTGTTATTAGATGGAGTTTACGTAAAAATATCTTTTCAGATTTCAAAAGAAAAGTCTCACAATGTAAATACGTTTTTTTTTTCGATTCCTCTTGCCCTTTTGCACTTACAACATCAAAGTAAAAATTTCCTGAGAACATAACTCAAAGTTAGTAACCACTGGGCACTTTTTCGGAAAAGTGATTTTAAAAGAAAATATCGTCCATTTGTAGTCGCATCTTTTTTCCAAAAAAACGATTCCGAATAAAATGCGTTTCGCGACTATCCCGAACACGGCAACATGATTACCTACAGAAAATCGAATTTTATTTCAATTTCAAATTTCGAACCCTGATAGTTATCTTTTTGTCTTTCTTTTTGGGGGATGTTTCAGTCAATAAAATAAGAAGAACGAGAAGTCATGCCCTAAAAAATTGAAATTATTTTTTCTACTTACTTTGAGGTTTGGAGAAATTTCCACTTGTATTCAAGGATTCGAAGCTGTGATATGAAATATCGCCTGCATCCTTTTTACAGTAGGAAGTGGCATTTCCTCTTGTAAAAATTTCATCGTCCTGACAGCAGCGTCTAATGCAAGGTATTCGGTCACATATGTCAGTGTCATCGCAGACACGTACTAAAAATGGTTGCGTTTCCCCGGTGGTAATTTCTGAAGATACGTTGGATTTCTGTTGAAGACTCGATTGATCCATTATAGCTTCCAAACAGTAATCGGAATAGTAGAATTTCCTTTTCTCTGGCTGCAACAAAATAAACTGATCGTCAGCGAAACTGCTTTGCCGTTTGTTGACTTTGTATTCAACTAATACTTTATTGGTTGAACAATCCAAGGGGGCACTGCTAAAGATGGCAAAGTTTGGAAAATATCCTTTATAGACATGGTAGTTGTCGTTCTCATTCACAATGCATTTTTGTTGGCTGACCTCATAAACGTAGCCGATTGGACAACATTTATGAATAAAATTTAACGGCTGCAATATGTCATTGTCGTGTAAAGGACAGGAAATCACGGCGATGTATTTGCCTAAGCCAATGACACAGGAATGAGATGGAATTTGAACGTTTTCATCGCCGGTTAATTTGACTAGTGTTTGATGATCACAGGATAAAACGCTCGAGTTTGACAAAGTTTGATTAACTCCGTAAATCCCGTAACCATATACTGGATGTGTGTCCTCAAAGATTGCTATTTCATTGTCGATCAAGTCGTAGCGGTTAATTGGCGGCGGAACACATTTATAGTTCGGCAAGCGAAAGATACCACGATTCACTTTAGCTAATAACCAACTGGTGGGACAACATAACGGTACCCATACTTTCAAATCGCTTACTCCGGCAACTTTTTGAATATCACTGGCATACAACATGCAAATTAAAGCGAAAAACATTGACGGCATATGAAGAGTATTTATGTACTTGCAAACAATGCTTCACCCACTCTTCAGTTTAGCTCTGACCTGTTGATGATCTCAACGACGAGGAAAAGCAAATGCACATATGTACATTTTATGTGAGTGTATTGACATTAATATTTTAAGATAACAAAAGCAATAACGATGCCATCAAATTGTTTGGTGGCGAATAACAATGACGTTTACTGTAAGCCAATAGAAATGAAAGAGAAAAAAGAAACACTATCTAAGCGGCGTGACTTGACGTAAGTGATTCTTCTAAATACTGTAAATACTTTCTATTGAATATTTTCTTTTTTTTTTTTTTTGAGGAGATTATTTTCCATGAAATATGAATAAATGAAACAGATCTTAAAGAAGACGCTCCCACACAGACGTCCTGGCAATAATTATGGTTTCATTGAAATGTAAAATATTATTATCGCTGTGCTCTCGCCTTATGGCAAAACACAGTGCAAAACGATTTCATTTGTTGTGCTATTTTCCGTATTTTATATAAATTCGTCTTTTTTTAAAACGTCCGTACGCTTGGATGCCTCTGCACTCACTAAATTGTTAAGTATTTACTCAGTGTCGTTAGTATAAAGGCGCGCACATCGCGATATTCGTGTTGTTGTTATTGTAAGTATCGTTAGCGTTTATATAAAATTACGGTTGAAAAATTGTTGGCAAGTAATTCCCACATTATAAAGGAAATATGCGCAAATAAGTCTTGTAATATTAATTATGCTAAAGCATTCCAATTAAAAAACGATATCTTACCTTTTGGAACACACACATCTATGTAAGTGATGTGAGAAAAAGTTCTTGCGCCAATCCCCTTAACACCTAACTGCGAACATATGCTACCTACGCACTGAAATAGGTATTAAAATAAGCAGGAATTCTGTCGTCACGGCAGCATATGTGACCTGCAACTCGAATGAACGATTGATGGCGATCATGATTTACATACCTTCCGGCCTCAACGTTTCTTAGTCGCGTCCTTTTATTTGGGGTTGAAAATGTTATGCACTATTTTATGTATTTTGCACAAACTGTATTCATTTGACTTTTACGAACCTAACGTGTACACGTCTAACGTAATAATCAATTAAATTTCATTTTGATTTCCCATTATTTTGTTTCAATTTATTTTTTGTAAAAATAGGGAAAAAGTAGCGGGACCGATTAATTTTCACACTTCAGCTTATCTGGTTTATGACTAACTTAAAAGACTATGGAGTTACTATGGCTGACGGCTTTTAAATATACGTTGGAAGGAGCGCCCGGACTCCCGGAGAACGCTCAGAATCTAAAAATATCTCTCCTATCAACCTTTTGATGTAAAGTCGGATAGCGGTAATTAAGTATGCGATATATAAATGTATATATATATATATATATATATATATATATTATGTGTAGAGCTGAACTAGATTGGCCTGTTCGGAGGCCCATGAGATCAGAATTTTCTCATAATCATAGTAATGTACGTTCCCGTTTAGCTGTAAAACTCGCGGAGATAGGCCCAATTTTTGTTGTCAGTGTGAGAACGAAACGTTATGCACTATGTTTTCATAAATTAAGTTTTTAATTTAATAGCAGGTGCATTATATTTAGGTTAACTAATATTCTTTAACTAGAAAAGCAGATTTCAAAATGTGCTACATTTTCTTATTTAGACGTAAAACACATACACGATTGCCTTAAAAGAAAACCAAGTTAAAACATCGCAGTCGAGCAAGGGCGAGCATTAAATACGCCAGCCTAACCGACGTTACCTAATTTAAGAAATAATTATTTCTTATTTATCTTATCCGTTTTCATCATCTTCTCCTTCTTCTTTTGCTCCCTATCTCTTACTGGGTGTAGGTTATCGCATTTTTTGCATAATATTTTGCATATATTTACTATTAACTGAAGCTACTCACTGTGAGTCTAATTTCACCGATTGGTCTAAGTCCTGTTCAATTTCGAATATTACGCAGCCGTGACATTTGTTTCCTACTCATGCCTATACGCCCTTCGATATGGCGTTCTACTATGAAGTTTAGGAGCAGTTTTTCGTTTTCTAATATACGTTAGTAGCTAACGCTCAGAGTTGATTCTTCGGGGGACTTCAACATGGAATATGCCAACGATATTGTTAGCATTCTACGATAACACCACATCTTAAATGTTTCCAGTTTATTTATTATACTGATTTTTAATGACCATGTTTCTAGACCATACAAGAGCACCGACCATACGAAGTATTTCATGAAACGAAGACGAACGAATAAGCCCATTGTACGCGGACCTAATCATTTCTATTCTCGTTTTTATTTCCGCTGTCCCAGTTTTCGAGTAACATGTATTAAAGGCATATAAACTTGGAAAGTCTTTCCACCTTTTAGCTATTAATTGATGGAGTGGCATTCGCATATGGAGTTTTCGCTCGACTTACGATCATAAATTCGTTTTTGCTGATATTTAGGTTTAACCCGAATGTGTTACTGCAGGGATTGTTGCATCGTCCGCATATCGAGTGTTATTGATGGATTCATCATAAAATACGAAGAATTGAACTTTGCTGTTCTATAAAGGGTTACTGTCCATGAGCACCATTCTATGGAAAGGAACAATTCAGAAAATCATTTCAATTACATTGGTTTAATAATAGCCTTCTGTGTATCGCATACTTAATAAAACTTACAAACTTAATCCTGCATGGTAATAAGACGGTAGAACTTTTAGTCAAACTCAGTAGCTAATAAGTATCTTAATAATCCAACAACGTTACTGTTCCTTAAAAATTAATTATAAAGTAAAACCTTTCCAACTCTTAACGAGTATACTTGCAAGTGGATAATAAGCTAAACGTCCTCTAAAAAGTAGTTTATGATTATAATATTGAGAAAAGAATTATTCTTTCAATAGTTAACGAACACTAGCCAACTTTGCCAATGGTTACACGGAAATATGTCTGCAAAAGAGAAGGATACCAGTAAAAAAAAACAATTTTGCTACGAAAACAGCTTAACGGAGAATTGGGCTTTCGCAAACATGTTTCCACATGTCTTCAAAAAACGGAATTTTAGCGAGGAAAACCTTTCGATTCGAAGCACAATCAAACTATTCCCATCTGTTTACTAATTACGCTACTTAATCCTCCCCGCCTGTCTACCGGTCGTTAGTTTTAAATTGATGATCACAAAGCGACTTTAGGCAGGGCCGATATATAGCTTTCGTATAATATACAAAACGCAGTAACGTACATTGATTAATCTAATTATTTACCAACTAGATCTCGACACGATCAACCCGTGAATAAGTGCATGAGTTATATAAAAATTATATGGAAAAATGTTTTTAAGGACTCGATCAATCAATAATATATTTTACAACTTGTGAACACGAATTGAGATCAATATTCCAATTAATCTTACTGTTAAAACGTTTTTAAATAACCTATCGACCATCATATACCGTACACTACTTTACCTGCTACAAACGCAAAAGTTGTCAATTTAAAAACAATTTGGAACTTTGGTGGTATCAAAATGGCTTTTTGAGAAGCACGCGCTTTTAAATGGGTTTGTTGTTCAAAACCATAGCGCCACAAGTAAAGCATCGTGCATATTTTCGCCAAGGCTTCATAAAATCTTACGTTCCATAAGGCCACTTATAGATATGGGATGGACATATATGGCCGAAATGGAGCACAACTTTCTATTTATTCACACAGCTATTTATTCTTGATATACTTTCCTCATTAATTACGAAAAGTTAGAATTAAAGGAGAAGATTTTTGAAACTTAAGAAACCAGCATTCAGAGAATCCCACTCCAGCGGCAGCTCATTTAATTTTATATAACCCTGGGGTTTTCCAGTTATTGTGGTTGTCAAACTATTGGTTAACTGGTTCTTTAGGTTTTTCCATATTATTTTATTTTTCTCTCTGCGTTTACTAGTTTACTTAAAGCGCCTTTAACTTCATAAATTTCTGTACATTAGAAAGAGAGAAGATTCTCCCATTGGCCCCTTTTCTCAGCTTTTCTCCATAGCTGTAGCATTCGTTGCATATATCGCTTAAAATACGATTTTCTAATTACCCTTAGAAACTGTATCCAATCAGATTTCAGATATCACAACCAATTTTCAAATATATTGACTGTCATTTTTTGCATTTTAGTGAATTTTTACTTTTCCGCGAACGTGTTAATTGTGTAGTATAAAAAACTGACTGAGAATTTTTTATTTATTAATTCTTGCATTTAAAAATAAGAGAACGTTTTTATGGTAAAATTTATTTAATAAGAAAATCACAGCGAAATTGCTGTAATAAAAACGCGACTGATCACTTTAAGACCATATGTTGCCCAAAATATTAAACCTATGATAAATACACCAATCTCTCGTTCTCTCTCTCTCGGGTTTACCTACAGTTGAACACATAACTTGCATTGCTCATTGCATCGACGCAAATTCTTGTCAAACTTTTCAATATTTTGTGTACGCATTCGACAAGCAAAACCACTACGTATTTATGAAAACAAAACCAAACCCTATGATTAATATATCAAGCGCCATATAAATTCAAAGCGGTCGTTTAAATTTTTATTAAAAAACCAAAAAAAGGAAATTAAGTTAAAGCGTTATCGCCTACAAACTTGCAAACGAATTTGAAAATGACCCAAAGCGTTTAAAGGTCACAGCTTCAGCGCCTACACGCTTATGTTACAAAAACTGATAACAGCTTCACTTTCCGTGTTTTTGCTCGTTACTGATGACCTACAACAGAAACATGGTACAAATTTTTTTCTCCATTTTTGCGAACGGGAGAATGTTTACCGCACATACTACGCCGCTGATAGACAGTCATGCTTAAGTACACTCCGAATATGAACCTGGTCAAGGTTTTTATGTATTTTATGGAGTTTTTATAGCTTTTTTCTGCGCGTTATAAAAATATTGGAAAAAAAATTAAATTTTGCTACACTATAATATTGGGCAGGCGTGGTCAATTTTTTCCATTTTTCTACAGGTACTATAGCATCACCCATAGAATATACGCTCAATTTTTGTATATTTCTCTGCTACAGTTTCTGAGCAATGAGCGAAAAACCAGACTGTGTTCTCAGTCTGCGTAGTAATGCAGGCATGCCCTTCGGCAGATTCGGCTCATTTGCAATACTAATCAGCGCGCAAGAACTTCCAATGTTCCTGCCAAATTTGAAGTCGATTCTTTCATTTATTTTTGCAGCCATGAGAATGTTTACCACAGACATGACCTGCGCGGACAGACGGATTATAAATATAGTTTTTGGGATCTCTGAAGCTGGGCGTTGCAACCGTTTTAACAAATGCAATGAACGTACCCCTCATCATTCGGTGATAGGTATAAAAAAGAAAAAATCAGCCACGCCCAACCAAGATTATAATGTATGAAAATGTAGTTTTCCTTTTATTTTTAGTTTACGTTAGCATAACGATGATAGGTATATTTTGGCTTTGGGTTTGGTTTGATTTTGATATTCGTTGGAGCGCTTGCGAATTGGTTTTAATTTCACAAAAAGACGTTAGCTGATTTTTCTCAATAATAAATTCAACGAACCAATATTAACCACAGTAAACAGATTTACCGCTATTACCCACACACTTCCATTTACCGCTATTAACACGGCTAATAAACATGGCTAAGTATTATATTATATAAGTTATAGAGTAACAAAAATTTCATGTTCCGCGACATAGCACGTGTAACTAACACGGTGACTTGTAATTCCAATAGAGAATAGAGAGAAACTTGAAGATAAGAGAAATACGAAAAAACGCGATATATAAAGATTGGGGTCGAATATAATTTTCTTTTATCGGGCTTTGCTGAAATTGTTGTTGTAAAACTTGATGTGATTACTTCTGATTCCATTCATTCCATTTTCTTCTATTATCGCACCTCTGCATGGTTTGTGTCCAACATCTCATGTGGCTTGTGGCCAAAATAAATATAATTGAACGGAATAAAACACTGGGTGTCGTCACGAAGACTTATTATATATAAACATGCTTAAAAGTCAGCAATTTTCGATTCTTTACCATAATATAGATAGTTGACGACACTTTTTTATGTTTTTAGTTTTATTCACGTGCAGGTTTTTTTCCTGCTTTTTTTAAACAATTTTTAATGCCGCAGTTCTTAAATAATAATGGAATCTAAGTACGCGTTAACCAATAAACCTCCGTCGAAACTTTGCGGCTCATATAACAGCAACGGTATGTTTCCTGTCAAAAGAAAACTACAGAATCCAGGAAATGCGGGAATTGAAGAGAATGGTGGTGCAAAAGTAACAAAATTGGAGTGGATCTTTAAGAATAACAATCGCTTAGATTCTTCGACGGTTACAGAGGATAATGAAACACAAAATCATCTCCAGAATATGCAGAACAGATCGCCCGTGAAATTGTCCCCCAAAAGCCAAATTGAAGAACAGCGTCAAGCATTGCCCGTAACACGAGTTCGAAAAAACTTAATGCAAGAAGTCTACAGATCGGATACTTTATTAATTATGGGTGAGACGGGATCGGGAAAAACGACACAAATACCTCAATTTCTGCTAGCAAGTGGTTACGGCAACAAAGGTGTAATTGCTGTCACTCAGCCACGACGTGTAGCTGCAATAACAGTAGCAAGACGAGTTTCACAAGAGCAACATTGCCAATTAGGCGATGTGGTTGGTTACACCGTTCGTTTCGAAGATTGCACCTCACCAAAAACACGTATACGTTTTATGACCGATGGGTTTCTGTTACGAGAAGCATTAGCCGACCGTATGTTGCGTAATTATTCGGTCATTATGTTGGATGAAGCTCATGAGCGCACGATAAGTACAGATGTATTATTCGGCGTGGTAAAGGAAGCTCAACAAGAACGCCGACTGAGAAGTTTGACACCATTGAAAGTGATTATCACATCTGCAACTATGGATATTGATCACTTCGGCGAATATTTTGGCGTACGTGGTATGTACCTGGAGGGACGAACGCATCCAGTACGGGTGATGCACACTGTAACACCACAACCGGATTACTTGCATGCAGCTCTAGTAACATTATTTGATATACATCGTAACACTCCAGTTAAGTAGGTTTTTTTTCTATTAATATATAGTAGATTTGTTTTAAATAAAAAGTTACCCTCTTTCAGCTATGATGTTCTAATATTCCTGACAGGTCAAGAGGAAATTGAAGCAATGGCTCATCAAATACGTCAAATAGCAAAGGTAGGGAGGAAAGATAGGAAAAATCATACTTTGATTTTTAGTTTATCACTTGCTAGTTAAAAGCTAAATCTGCAACTTTTCAGAGTGTTCAACACATATCAATCGGGGCTAAAGCTTTAATTTCTTTTTAACCTCCGCAATGTAACTGTTTAATCGCAATCGTAGGTGCATGCAGGAGTTAAAGCTCTGATTTGACCGGAGTCGCTAATGAATAACCAGCGATATAGTAGGCCTGTGAATGTTTAAATTTCTTCTGCTTAAATTTCTAAAGCAAAGTTTTCATTTGGCATGTCTCCTGTACATTAAACTGTTTGTTCGACGTTCACATTTTATAACCGCTCAAAATATTGAGACCGTTTCATTAATTACCTTTCCATGGATTTCAAGACGTTGAAAACTATCAAGAGCACATGTTATTACTATTATTATAATTAATTTAGTGAGAGAACTAAATTCAAACACTATGTCAAAGACTAAAACCGCAAGACTAACATCTCTAACTGTCAGTTTTTATCTATTGAATGCTATTATCTTGATTCTTTTTTAGTCCAATCTCGATACTCTTTTTGGAGTGCGAGTTTTTCCTTTGTATGCTCAACTACCGCAAAACAAGCAGTTGGAATGCTTTCTGCCTGCCCCTGCTAACGCTCGTAAGATTGTTTTGGCAACAAATATAGCAGAAACTTCGGTAACAATGCCTGGAATTCGATGTGTAATTGATGCTGGTTACGTAAAACGACGAATATATACTCCCAGCACAGGTTTGGATGTTTTGCGTGCAGTGCGCATATCACAAGCTCAAGCATGGCAGCGATGTGGCCGCGCTGGGCGCGATGCTCCAGGTGTTTGTTACCGCACTTACACGCAACAGGAAATGAACGCATTCGAAAAGATGCCTAAACCTGAAATTTTGCGCAGCAACATTTGTTCTACAGTTCTCCAATTACTTGCCCTCGGCGTGAATTGCCGCAATTTCGACTTTCTTGATCGTCCTTCTCCGGAAGCAATTGAAGTAGCCTATCGTAAATTAGAATCTTTAGGCGCTATACGAAACACTTCCAATACACCCGAACTTACACCACTGGGTCGACAAATGGCTCAATTTCCTTTAGATCCGCAATATAGTAAGTTATTACTTGCCGCGCCACAATTCGGGTGCATGGAGGAAATGCTCCATTTAGTAGCAGTGCTTTCAGGTGAAAATGTTTTCGTTACGAGTAATGAGAGACGGGAACAGGCGGCTCTTGCTCATGCAAAATTTCAGTCGAAACACGGCGACCACCTTACTTTGCTCAATGTATTTAGTGCTTTTCAAAAAATTGATAAGGTCAAGGTATGTAGGTCTAGTCACTTTTTATTACATGTTATTGTAAGTAAAATGTACTTCCTTTTAGCTGTGGTGTCATGACAATTTTCTTAATACTCGGAATCTGCTTTATGCTCGCGAGGTGCGCAAGCAATTGTTGGAAATTATTGAACGTTTACAACTGCAAATCAACAGTTGCGGTGAAAATCACGATCAAGTACGTAAATGCTTGTTGATGGGTTTATTTGATAATATTGCTGAACTGCAACGTGATCATTTTTACTTGACCATAACCGGTCGACAACGTGCCAAAATTCATCCTTCTAGCGTATTTCATGGAAAATATCGCCCTGAATATATTATTTACACAGAAATCGTTTTGACAGAACGTAACTTTCTACGTCAAGTAACCGAAATCTCACCAGAGTGGGTGGCGGAAGTTGTGCCCAATTTTGTTCATTTAAGTCGTATAAAGAATAAATGTTAACGATATATATTTTATCTAATCTAGTCCATTATCATTATTATTTAATTGGCGCCAGGATTTATTAAAAATGTATTATATTTATGTATAGCGAAGATGAAAGTTTTTTCAACACGAAAACATTTTATTTATTACTATGTTAAGAAGACCAGTTCTCTTTCATAACTAAAATAAATATCGAATTTAGAAGAAAGAAGAAGAAACTTTATGGTCGAAAATTAGTAATAATATAACCAAAATGCAAAATAATGTTTCCACAGTTTTATGCCTTTCTTTGATTTGTGTTTTTCTAGGAAAAACAGTTGTTTACAAGGAGAAACGGCATATTGCGTTCCGAGTTACGTATATAATAAAAGTAACCTTGAAATCTACCTATCTATCTTTTACAACTACATATTTCTATTTTATGTAGGTAAAGAGAAACTTGACTTTTACTAGAGGTAAGAACAGTCGTTAGCAAATTTAACACATAAAAGGCAAATAGTGTAGTATCTGTGTTAAACATTCTGCCGTTTGCAAAAATGGTGTGTAAGACTTCCTTCACATACTTAGTTGCTAACAGGCTATCAACCCTACAAGAACGCTATGATTAAGTTTTCTGTAATAACTTATCTCATTTTTATATGTTATCTAAACATCGTTCCTTGTTCCATAAGCGCCAGCAGGCTTTCGAGTAAACAAGAGAGGTAATATTTTTATACTTCTCCCGTAATTCAGTTTTATGCATCGAACTATTTTAATTTTCTAAAATATAGAACGATTGTGGATGCTGCGCTCATAGATGACATGAAGTGGTTTTTCAAAGGAGTTGCTAAGTTTGCCGAAACTCTTGAGTACTTATTGCCAAGTGTGGTGGAAAGTAAAACAAATAATCAGTAAGATGTTACTTTATCGTCTAAAAAATATACTTTATATTGTTTTGAAAATTTCAGAACATTTGCCGAGACAACCCGTTCAACACTTCTACTAGGCCTACGTCATCTGCTCGTGGGAATACGAGAAATATCGATCACATTTGTCCAAAATTTCAAAACGGAACATATCAAGCAATTGCAGCAATTGTGAGTTACTACCAACTACAAGACCAAATTTTTTTTTACTGGTTGTTAGTGCGCATTATCGAAGAGTCCACGTTAATTCGGTCGTTTGTAAACAATGGAACTGACACATTAAGTTGTTTAGTGAAACACTCCTGCTATGTCTGTTAGTCCTTTTCCTCGTTCCTTTTTCGAAGTAATACATTTCGTTTGTACGTTTTATATCCATTTATATTCGAAATTATGGAAATGTCTTCCTTTAGATTACTGTGTGTAGGTTAAATCGCCATACTATAAGGAACGTTGTGTTGAAAGCGTAAACGAAATGACGTTTCATTAACATTTCAACGTTTAGGATGCACATTGAGATTCACTCAGTACTAAAAACATGATAAAGTCAGACAGGCATTCTATACCCGCAAAAAGAAAAAATGTGTTTTTTGCGAAAGAAAAGTTCTATATGGAAAAACCAAGATAGGTTTGCGGGATTATTTTGCGGAGCTTGTATCTCCAAGATACTCACTGCTTGTTCGGGTGGTCATTATTGATCAAATCGAAAGTTTATTTTATTCCTATTGTCATTTGACCTGAGCATTAGTCTGAACTTTGGTACAATTTGCCTTTGAAATTTCTCTATAAATTTATAATACGACACTATATATTTCAAGTTCTCTATCTTATCGAAATTGTACAGCATTTTCTCCTTTCGCATATTTTCTGCTAACTCGTACAATCCATCACAATAATTAAAAAGCGAAATTTATATATAATCAGATACATGTTTGTGTATTAGAAAAGACTAAAAGGCAAAGCAACGCTAAAAAGAAGACATGTAAGCGCAGTATTTGTATTTTGTTATTCTCAATTCTAAACAAATATAGACTCGCTTCTTCAATTATTCTCAAATGCAGACTAACTTCTTCAATCTTTTCTCACATTTAACCAAATTCGAACAGGCTCTCACTTTTGTCCAAATTCGGACTGTCACTTATCGCGTCAAGATATAACGAAGGTGGAAACGCGGTTTAAACCGATGCGTAAACGTATTGGCTGTTTTGTTAAGTTAAAGGTCGATATCTTATCAAAACAGTTTTGTCTTTAATGGACCCAGTGTAATTTATCGATTTTGCCCCCATTCCGTTTTTGAGAGGTAGCTTGGTTAGTTACTTCTTCCGAAATAAGACATCGTCAGTAAAAACAATATCTCATACTTGGATTTTTTTCCTTCTTTTTCTCAGAAAACATGCTACAGAACTCGTCAGAAGCACTTTGAACTCTATAAGGCTATGGTTTAGTCATTTACGAATATTGATGACCCATCTATTTCGATTATACAACCATTATATGCCTGAAGTATTGCTTGGCAAGTGTGTAAGCCACTACTTGAGGACAACATATCCGTATAACTATTTTTATGAATACCCTGTTCTTCTACTAGTGGATATGTACACAAGCATTATTCCACAAGAAAATGTTGAGCCGAAGATTTCACAATTAATCGATAATGCTGCCAATGACGATAACAAAGAGCAAAACGAAATTACTTACGATAGCGATACTGGTAAACAAAGTTACATAGATGAGTCTCCAGATGGTGCAAATGAAAAAAATTCGAATACTGAGAGCCTATTTAATCTAAGTACAGTCATAGACGATGACAAGAATCTGATAATTGAGAGAGCAGCTGACAAACATTCTTTAAAAATTTGTTTAAAACTATATACCGTTGAAACTTTGTCGCGCACGCTGAAGAATTATTTTCTACACTAAATTGGGATTAAAGTTAAGCATTTTTGTATAGAATACTACTTAATCGGTGTTCTTTTTCAAATGGTACAAACCCTTTGAAATAGAAAATATCTTTGAATTGCAAAACTTTATTCGAATTTTCAATATGAAAAAGGAAATAATACTTTACTAGCTTTTGGAAATTGCATTATACATGACAAATAAAGATTTTTTCCAATCAGCAGTAAGCTGATCCATATGAGATTTGATCAAACAATAATAATTTTCGATTTTCTAGTAAAGCATTTACTTAATTTTGTATAACATTTATACAACAACAAGTGTATTAAAGGGGCAATTCCCACCACATAAGTTTCGATTTTTTTTTTTTTAGATTATCAATCCTCCCGTATTATTAGGCTTCCATAGCATTTGATACCGACTTGGATCCATAGTATTTTTGTATCTGCTGTATCCCGAACGTGAACACAGAAACAATAGGTTTTCACTTGTCCAAGAATTGAAAATCAATTTCTCTCGCAGAATTTGTAAAAATCAAACGTAGAGTCTCTGAAATTTGTGATTGCGATGCAAGAAGTGCCAAAAGTTGAACGTACTTTTTCTCAAATTTGTAAAAATCAAATTTAGAGACTGTAAAAATGAACAAAAACCACACAGGATGTGTATGAGGAAAAATACATATGATTTCTTCTCAACTGGAAGATAATTCTATGTTATTACTTGCGAAAAAAATATATTTCCGACAAAAAAAAAGTATTTTATTTAAAAAAAGATAATTATTATGATACTGATGGTTACTTACTTCTTAGACTAAACTGAAAACAAATTGAGCACTGGCAACGCAGGTTACCGACTCATGGGAAAAAGACCTTAATTGTTTAATAGTCAACTCACAGTCGAGGGATTCCGGATAACTTTTAACACAGAAAGTTAAAGCACTTTCGTGAACTATGTGATTAAGCAAAACTTGTCCTGAGGCATCTGTCACGGCATAGGTAGGCGGCACACTGTCAAATTTGGAGCCGTCTGCATAAGGAAAAAGCCAACCGTCACATTCCAGTATTTTAAATTTTTCTTCAACCACGTTCCTAAAGACGTAATTTGAAGCATCATTTTTTTAGTAAATAAAAAGCGAAAGCTCATAAGAATAGCCGTTCACAATCCACCAATTGCTAAATATACCATGCATGTGCATACATACATCACATTTCGTCTATGTATCAATATATGACAACGAATACCGTATATATATCAATACACGACATCGCCCATCAAATTTGAATTCTATTTCTACGCACTTCAAGCGTGCGGACAAAACTAAAACTAAACAAATAAGAACACTATCGCCGAGCAAGGCCGACCATTCAATAGCCTGCATCGCTTCGATTAGTACAGTTATTCGCTCGTTTCGTTAATAATACATCAAAAATTACACATCATTTTCGGGCAAAGCCATACTTTTCATCAAAGTTTGCATTGGAGAATACCAAAACGTCATATTGTTGATGTGGTTACACCTATCGCAGTGAAATTTTTATAACATTTTTTAATTTGTACATACTTCCATGTAAATAGAGAGAAGATTAGAGAGAAGGTTAAAGCATTGCGCTGTTTTCACATAGTTCACATAGTTTGCCCGTTTACCGTTTTGTAAATATTTTTAATGTCTGGTACAGAGGTGTAATCTTTGAAGTTTTTAAAACATGATTTCTGTATCGCGTCTTGTGGCCAGTCTGTAAACCTTTCATTACCGCAGCATTGTAACTAAAAAAACAAGCTAATAAAGGTGGAAGGGTTTTGGAAAAACATGAGAAAGATCCAACGATGTAAGCCTCAAGAACAAGCATCTGACACCAAGTTGAGCAAGAACAAGCATCTTACACCAATTTGAACAAGAAGAGGCATCTTACGCCAACCTGAACTAGAACAAGCATCAGTTTCCGTCATAAAAAAAAGTAGAAATTCGACTCTCCGTCTATACGCTTTTCATGATAGCACCAATATATGTTAGGGTTAAAAAACTGACCTATGTGACCCAAATTCCGTACCGTTAATTTTATTGCTATTAAAAATTATGTCTTTTTTTGAAGGACTTTCTATTCATGTGAATTCCTATATGAAGTGAGGGGAGTGTAGCAAATTTCGTCAAAGTATCTCAAAAACTTGCGACCTGTAGGTTGAACACAAGCGCACATGGAGAGAAAATAATTCTGAATCGATCGGTATTATAAAAGCTGGTTTTTCCTTAAGCTTCTCTACGCCCGCACAAACTTGATATACCCAGTACCACAAATATATATATGTATATGGATATGTAAATCGAAGTAGGAGTAAATCTAATATAAACTTCACAAATTGTTCTATCCAATTGACGCAATTAGTTCTTGTCTTTTCGAAATGTTTGAAATTTACTATAGAGCTTTGACAAATTAATTTACTTTTAATTTATCCATAGAATTTGATTTAAGGTACTTGATGCTATTTTCAAGTAGATATCACTTTTCAGTTAATACCTTGAATTATGCAACAAAGTAGATTTCAAGTAGAGTGCAACTGATATTAAAATGTTACAATGTTAGCTTAAACATGACATGACATGACTTTATCTCACAGTTGAAAAACGATAAGAATATTTTAAGATTTCATGCTGGAATTCATTCTAAATGCGAAGAGAAAAATGTTAAGCGTTTCGTTCAATTTTCTTTTTTTCCAGTTAAACCGTGCACGACTTTAAGCAAGTTTTCTTTCCTTTTGTATTTCTTAATCCTTTTTTTATTTTACACCGATGAGATGAAAATGTTCATACATTCTTTTTTTGTTTATGTGATTGTGTTCGCAAAGTTTTACCTTTCCAAACAACCGGCATATCAAGTGTCGATTTATTTGAATTTTAATGCAAATAGACCTCCAGTGCTCATATGTAATGGCGTGATAATACAGTGCAGACTCATTTTAACGACAGCTTCCTGCATTCATTACCAACTTACAGTTGAGAGTGCGGCCGAACCGTTTCAACCCAATAAATTATTGATTATCGCCGGCACTTCTAGCGAATTTGCCAGTGAACTTACAGTTCAAGTGCTTGATATAATCATAGCCAACTCATTCAATGTCACTACTCATGAGAATGATTTGGCTATTCTGCGTTTAAATAGTAATTTGCCTTTGGGCATACGTAACGACCTTAAGTGGGTCATTTTGGACGATATCGATAACGCTGATAAACCGTGTTTAGCAAATTTTTACTTCAGAAATGTAAGTGGCAAAGAAAAATATATCTGTGGTAGTCTAAAAATATTAGGCCCTCGAAGAGAGAGGAAATAAAAACAATCACTCTTAATAAATAATAGATAATTTTACTGTCATTATCAGCTTTTTTAGATTGGTTGCTTTCTCTAGAATTAATTTAGCTTATTTAAATTTATTTATTTATTATAAATATTTGCGTTTTTTATTGTCGCAAAGTTTTCATACATACATCAAAATCGGGTCAGATGACCTAGTTGTGGAACAGTTGCTAAGTTAATGAAGTTCGCGTCTTAATGGGTCTGCTAATTCAGTGTTACTCGAATCATATTGCGGAACGTTCGC